>JANAVB010023019.1:95000-425030 GCA_029216955.1 Iris pallida | reverse complement strand
TTTTTAGAGGTTTTCTTTCGCACATGCTGGGACGTCATCAAGGTGGATATCCACAATGCGGTCTCTGCCTTCCTCCAGGAGCTACTTACCCCAAAGCCATCTCGAGCACCAATATGATCTTCATCCCGAAGAAAGACAACCCGAGACATTCCGCGACTTTCGCCCCATCAGTCTTTGAACCTTCACCAACAAGATCATATCCAAGATCATCGCCTCCCGCATGTCTGGCCTCCTCCCAAGATCATCTCGAGGAGCAGAGTGGCTTTGTCCATGAGAGAAATTTCCAAGATAACATCATGTTGGCCTAAGATTAATTACCTGCATGAAGCTCCCAGCAAGAGGGGGCAACATAGCCATCAAATTGGACATGGAGAAAGCTACGACAGACTGGATTGGCAATTCATGATCTGGGTCTTTAGAGCCTTCGAATTTTCTGAAACGTGGACCAACATCGTGTGGAGATCGATCAGCAACTCGTGGTTCTCCACGGTTATCAACGGCAGGCGGACGGCTTTTTCAAATCGAGTCGCGGGTTAGGCAAGGAGATCCTCTATCTTCCACCATCTTTATCATTATGACGGACGCATTGAGCAGAAACCTTAATAAGATGGCAAGCACCCCCAACTTCCAGAACTATCATACCGCCAGCGGTTGCCCGATCATCACCCACCTGGCTTTCGCAGACGATATCCTTATTTTCTTCAGGGGACGCCGGGTCGGTGGAAGTTGTCCACATACGCTTCAGAGATACGCCGGGTGCTCGGGCAGAAGGTCAACCCGGACAAAAGTGTTATCTACACCCACCACAAAATCAAGAGAGAGCACGCGGCTAGTCTCTCCAATACCACCTCCTTCCCCATCAAGCATCCTCCATTCCACTACCTTGGATGCCCCCTCGTGTACGGTAAATCCAACGCCGGTATTTTCGAGAACCTGATCAATCGCATCAGGAAAAAACTCGAGGGTTGGTATAATGCTATCTTATCCCCGGGAGGCAAGATGATCCTCATCAATCACGTCCTCACATCCATTCCCATCTACACCCTGGCCGCGTGTTCTCCCCCCAAGAAAGTACTCTCTTCGATCGAGAGTACCTTCAACAACTTTCTCTGGGGGCACAGTGGCGGCAATGACAAGCATCATTGGGCTAGTTGGGATACCATGGCTCGTCCTACCGGGAAGGGGGCCTGAGATTCACCAAACTTTTTCACATCGTTAATGCCTTTTCGATGAAACTGTGGTGGACACTCCGCACAAGTCAAACTTATGGACCAGGTTCATGAAGGCCAGAAACTTCAAGCACATCCACCCGTCGACGGCCATCTCTAACAGCAGATCCTCAGCGGCTTGGTGTCGCATTCTCATCGGACGGTCTCTTGCCGAACCCACGATTCGCCTTCAGGTGGGCAACGGCGATTCATCGCTATTTCTGGAACGCTGGGTTGGAGACATCTTGCTTCCAACCTTTCAGCTGCCCCTAGGAACAGCACTATCAGGGACTTGTGGGACCCCTCTGATAACAACTGGAATTGGAACAAGATCCGGGTATGGGCCGGGTCAGAGACAGTCGATTGCATCCGTCGCAGCGGATTGACGATTGGGTTGAATGCAGATAAGCTCAAGTGGTCGCCCGTAGTCGCCGGAGAATTCTCGGTTAGATCGGACAGAAGAGTGATCCTTGGCAATGCAGCACCATCTCCAACCATAGCATCCTTTTGGCAGACATGCATCCCCAAGAAGTGGTCCTTCCTCATTTGGAGAGCCCTACGCAAAATCCTGCCTACTGATGACACTCTGAACACGATCGGGTTCAGCCTTACGTCAGCGTGTACATGCTGCTCTGATCGTCAATCGGAAACAGTCAACCACATCCTCTGTCAAGGGGACCTCCCTGTCAAGGTATGGAGAGTTCTTTCCCAGCGATACAGAATGCCTCATGGGGGCGACAACTTCCACGACCTCGTGGCGACCTGGACCTTCGCGTCCCATGGCCACCAGATCGTAGCCACCGCAGCCACGTGGGTTATCTGAAAAAATTGCAACAAGGCGAGATATGAAGTCCGCCAGTACTCCGCAGACCAACTGATTTGGGAGACCATTCGACAGTGTCGTAAACGGAGATCCCTCTGTAAGCACCGCCAGACGGTCTTCTGGAACTCTCTCATCCACGGCTTTTGTTAGTATACGTGTCTAGGCCTCGACATTTTGCGCCTAGTGGTATACTTGTATAGGTTCGGCCTTTTCGACCTCCTTGAATAAAATGGGTTGTTGTTCAATATATATATATATATATATATATATAGATATATATATATATATATAGGTAAAGAACCAACTATATATAGAGATATAAACTAGATATATGTATAGATTCATATATGAAAGTATATAGCTAATCTAATATAGACTAACAATACATATCTACTGAACAAGAAACTGGAAAACATCTCAAACCTCAGAAATCTGAGTATCTTTCCAGCCTAACCCAATTTCGAAAACTGCAAAACCTAACTCAACCAAACATGTAAGTATATATACATACATAAATACACACACACCACACACATATATATATATATATATATATATATATATATATATATATATATATATATATATATATATATATATATATATATAAAATATAATATATATATATAGGAAAGAAGGGGATAATGTGTCCACAAATGTGTCAGCAATGGGGTGTGTCAAAATAGTGTCCAAATCGTGTCAATACTGTGTCCAAGTCCAAATGTCAACTGGTATCAGAAAGCAGTGCACAGCAAGGCTCGTACTGATGTGTCGACCTATCCAGGACACGACACACACCACGAAATGTCTCGTGCTCGTGTCAGTAGCTAAGGTAGGTGTACAAGTGTTTGCAAAGTGTCCAAGTGCTCTCGTGTCCGCATGTCGAGCCCGTATCAGAGGCTCGATTTCATGTGTGCACAGTCTGTTTGAAATCAATGCAGACACGATAACGTGTCCGATACGACACGAATCGACCTGAAACTTCGAAAGGGGCCTGACAGTCATGGCCCCCCTCTGTGTCAAGTCTCACGTGTCTAAGTGGTCTATGCAGTGAGAAATGGATGTCGGGTAGCATGGGAGTATCCACATTGTGCAGTGAGCATCCCCATGTCTGATTTGGACACCAAAAATGTGTCAAATCGTGCTCAGTCACCAAGAAACCCATCCACACATAAACAACAACCAAATGAAGAAATTAGTTTTGAAATTCATGAATAAACATTTCATTGAGGCATTTCATCAAACACCTTACACTACACTAAGATACGCCTCTGATCCGCATATCAAATGGACACAGATTTCTACCAAACTTAGCCTACAGCTAGGGGGGGCCCTAAATGCATGCATCTATGGAGAGAAATCAGGAATTGAAAGGGTTTATATAGCATTACCTATTGAGAGTTGGAATCTCAATGAAATAGTCCCTTCCAAAGCATCAACACCAAATTCATATGGTCTAATGCCTCCAATTCTTGCTAGCTAGCCACTAGAGACTTCTTTTTCACTAGAGGAATGCAATGAAACTGATTTGGTCTAATTTGGAGGTAATTTGAAGAAAGGGGCAAATTTGGTGAAGAACACAACTAGGGTTAGAGTTTGCTACAAATGAGGCAAAGGGGGCTACATTATGACTTAAATAGGGGGGTGAGAGGCTTTCTTGGCCGGCCATATGAAGTGGGCTAGGGTTAGGCTAAGTTACAAAGGCCCATTACCTCTTCCTATGATGTAAAACAAGCCCTTTAAGCTAAAGGTCCAAACTAGCTCCTTAATTCAATTCTCCAAATGGTCTTTAAGTCATTCCTAGCAAGATTAGAGTCTAAATACTAACTCAAACTAGTTAGCTAGGTCTCCATAGTCATGGTTAGTCTCTAGGCTAAGTTGTTCTAAGGTTTCACTAGCAAAGGCCAAAAATCACATTACACCAAATTAAATATTATAAAAAATAATCAAAATTCACAATTACCAAAATATCCTTATTCTAGAAAGTGGTAGTGACAATTTGACCATGCAATACTCGGCTATTTTTATACAACCAAACATAGTTTGAGTCCGAAACTCGAACTTTACATCATCTTGCATTTCTCACATTCTTTCTTTCAATGTTATCACATTCTCTTTCTTTCTTTTCTTACATTCCTTTCTCACATTCTTTTTTCGTATGATTTCATTCTTTCTTTCGATGTTTCATCGCCTCGATTAAATGTCCAAGTGAACGACCCAAAGTCCCAAACAATTCAAGACAACATGCTATATTTGACAGTTCCATAGCATTTGTGCCATAACTGCTTATTTCACACACGATCATTCAATATACTAGACTTATGTTCTTTCCCTCTGACTCGTGCACTGAGGCACACCTTGATAGAGTATTCAATGTTCTACAGCTCGTGCACTAAGGCACGTCGATATAATCTTTTCAATGTTCTAGTCTTCTAATTCGTGCGCGAAGGCACGAATGACTCGTGCACTGAGGCACTTGCCGATACAGTTATCCCATGTTCTTATGGCTTGTGCACCGAGGCATCGCCGTTGCAATATTTCGATGTTCATTGGCGACTCGTACATTTGATGCACGTTTCATTTTAATTGTTCTATCTTAGTGTTCGACAAGCACTACATTTATCTCTCGATTGAGCCACGCCCATGGACTCGATAGATTAACTTAACTTACAATGGTGCATTTTAATTAGGCATGACAGAGTAGGAAAGAAGGGTCAAATCCTCACTTATGCCGATACGCCTTGTCGTTTCGCCGAGCCGATGCGACTCGATTTCATAACTTTATTGCACGACCAACTCTTCTGACTTAGCCATTCGAGCACTTCGTGCTCCGTTGAATTACCTGACTGGTTCGGCCTACCGTGTTCATGCCTCAGTTTGTTGCGAGGAGATGCTTTGGTTTCGCGGACACCGTTGCAAATAAGGTACAAGATCGACCTTTTAATTCAGCGTAAAAGCTTAGCCTGCACAAAAAACCAACTAAAATCAATACTTGTCTGAATCGGACTTAAGCTTTGGGTCGATTCAATTTATTGGATCTTCGAACCGACTCAATGCTTTCTCTTTCGGGCCAACATAACTCTTGCATCGATCCGACTCAATGCATTCCTCGGGTCAACGTAACTCTACGAGTCAACGACTCATCGTAATGCATCGTGCGGTGCAGGGCATTACAGTGGGGACTTGCCCGCTATGACATTTTGTCGATAGTCCGTGGCCTAACTTTACTCAACACAATTGGGAGGTCAAAAAACTGAGTGCCAACTTTTTTTTTTTGAAAACACCGTGGAGTGATATCTAGGCAACAAGTTAACCATTTTCATGTTCTATACACAATTGACTCAAAGCGGGATTATTCCCTTAGCTATATTGATTCATCCATTTTATTTTCAAGCATATTCAGTGCAGTAAAAACTTCCATTTATTAGTGTGAATACCAAGTTGAGGCAAGTTCACTGAAACAATCCACCTGAACAAGGAGTTGACCGAGCGAGACTTCGAGCAAGTTGTTGCATGGCTAAGTCCAAACGCCGATTGTGTTTCGATTTCTGGTTGAACTGAGCCGGATGGGACGTTACATGTTGAGCCTTGTCAACATGGATCCCCTACTGTGCTGATGTCCGATCTTATCATGCTGTTGATGGGGCCCTGTGAGTAGTATAATCCACAATCTACCTAAAAAAAACTATCACATACAAATGGCTCAACTCAAGTTGATTAATCAGAAGTTGCACACCCAAATAACAAATTGCTTAACCAAACAATATCTACTAGATAGCCAAGGTTCATCATCGTCTACTAGATGGCCAGAGTTCGTCATCCACAACATTCACCCTTCCTTTCCTCAAACCATTCCCCCTACGCTATCTCCCTTTCATTTAAAACAATTTTAATTAACCAATCACTACATATAATTCTAAAATACAGTAAAGACGCTTCTCGATGGAGTGGATTGAACAAATTTCCCATGGCCACCAGTGACTGAACATTTCAAAAGAGAAACTCATATCAAAGTTTTCACAATTAACAAATTTCAATCTTTATTGGATCATCAACTTAGATGGTGCCTGCTATACAAGCGTGTATCATCTGTCGATAGTTGACAACATTCAAAATGGCCAGAAAAATCATAAATACACGAAGAACTATACAAGTGTGGCAACCTTTCCTAGTGGTATCCAAGCAATATCAACATCCAAAACGCGAAGTGGTGAAAGAGCCCGCAATCTTAACTCCTATTGAGAGTCTTTCAATGGTCATGGAAACGTGTAGAAAAATGGATCTGCTTACTCTTACCAAGTTCTCGACTGCAAATGCTCTTTCCTTGTTATGTGGACCAGCCATCCCGAGTCCCCATCACTCGCAGTCCTTGTTTCTCGTCTACATGCATTTCTGTGGTTTAATATATCCATTGCTTCAGGTAGCTTCATCGTTTCAAGCAGACTTTACTGTAACCCTCCCAGCAGCTGCGACCCTTTCGAACTCAGTGCAAGCCTCTGGGCTGTCTTCCTCACTGGGTGGCACCAGCTGCCAGAACAGTGGCAGATATGCTTCCCATTCCCTCAGTATTGCAGTACCTTTCGCGCTGCCGGTTTTTTCCTTCATGAACAAATAGGACATTAGGCTCGAAAATTACATGCCGCAATAAATACAAGCATTTTTTTTACTAAAAGTCCATTTTCCATACAACATGGGCTTCTATCATGCTTTAAGTTGCATCTGGCCAGCCGGAGCATTCACCCTCTGGATCTTTACTATCTCCTTGTTGACCTGTAAATTAAAATGTAGGACAAGGTTATAAGCAGTTAAACAACATAAGGGAAATATTCTACAAGAAGGCATCTTAAAGATATTCCTCTTCGACCCATCTTAAAAACTTCCCAAAAATATTCCTTGAATGTTTTAAACTTAGGAATGCAACGAAAATGCGGAACTGAAAGCACGAATAGGAGAAGCCGGACCTTTTTTTTTTTCCTTTCTCTTCGACCCATGTCAAGATGAAGCGGAAAAGGAAACTATTTCGTAATAAAAGTAAAGTAACCAAATTAAACCATTCTGTGAAAGATTGCATTAATGCGGACCTAAGTTATCAACTTGCGATATATATCGTGTATCGATTTGCTTGCATATCTTATCGTATACCATGTATCATATCATGAATGAAATGTATACTAATGTAACTCTATAAGAGTTTAGGTCTATACTTCTAAATCCATGTAGGAACATGATTTAATATATAATTTTTCATAAGTATGTTATTTGTTTCATCTTTACAGGTCTATCTAGTTCCAAAACCAATATTCTTAAGTATACATTACATGACTCGAGTAAAAAAAACTACTGATACCTACCTATCAGCCCATTCTTATTGTATCGGATTAACCAATACATAACGAAATGGTAGAATATCGTATGACATTGTAAGATATGTATAATGTATAGTAGGATACTAACAACAAAGATGTTAACACTAAATTAATTGATATTTATATATGTTAACCTCTACCTATTTGAATTGCCCTAGCAGATTTTTGTTCATGTATCGTTCTTATCAAGGGCAAATCTGGCTTGACAACCAAATTTTCATATCCTTATCCATATTTTGGATTAAAGTCGTCTGTTTCTTGTTCTTTGAACATGGCACATAGACACTTCATTTTACACACTTGCTCCTGATGTGGTTCACCTGTTCAATTAGTGCAACTCCTATATCTCCTCTAAAACACAGTTTGAGATACTAGCTATTATCTATCCTGTTAATACTTGGTAACTTATATTTTGCAGCCCAGCCATGTTTAATTGACTTGTATGACATAAAATAACAAGCGAACTATGCATTATTTAGTCCTCTCACAGCTTGTGCTTCTGCACTGCATTCCTTGGTAGGCATAGTGAGTACATCATCGATTTTCTTTTGAAAATTCTGCAAGTAGTAAGTGTATTATGTGTTTCTTTAGTATAAGCGGCAGGACAAAGAAGTAGCACATCTCAAAATTAACATTCTGCAGCTCCTGCCAACTAATGGAGTAACAGTTGATGCAGTTTCAAATTGGGAGAAAGATCTCTTTCTCAAGAGGACTGCAAATGTATCCTGGAACCACAAGCTTTTGCATAGAAGTATGTAAGCGTCTAACCTTTGGAACAAATGTATCATCTTCGTCAAGAATGTATGCCAGGCCACCAGTCATACCAGCAGCAACATTTCTGCCGACTCTGTTGATATAAACTTAGCTATTTAGTAAATAATGCTAAAACTTCCATAAAAGAAAATGAGAGTAGAAATACATACTTCCCAAGTACTACCACACAACCACCAGTCATATACTCGCAACAGTGGTCTCCAGTGCCTTCGACCACTGCTTCAGCCAACGAGTTCCTTACAGCAAAACGTTCTCCTGCTTTGCCTCTAACAAAGAGTTGACCACCAGTTGCACCATATAGGCAAGTGTTTCCTATTATTGTTGCATCCTCCGGAACAAAGCCAATGCTCTCAACAGGAGTCACTACAATCTCTCCACCAGCCATTCCCTGGAAAGTATTACAAAGTCAAATCTCCCAAAGACAATGCAGGTGTATAGGATGAATCTACTTTACCTTCCCCACATAATCATTTGATTCTCCCACCAGGCGAATATTCATTCCAGGAGTCAGGAAACAGCCAAAAGATTGTCCAGCACTTCCCGTAAATCTAGAGATACAAATAGCCGTATGTTATGTTCAAATTTATTGGAAATTCTGTCATTTTCAACATATATAAGTCCCTTAGTTTCCATTTGCAGAAATAACACCTACGTTATGTTAAGCTGTCCTGCGAACCCTGTATCTCCATACTTCTTGGCAATAACACCAGCGATGCGGCCACAAACAGCACGATCAACATTGTATATTCTTGTAGATTTAGAAACTTCTTTTTCATATTCAATGGCCTCGGATATCTATGTCAAAGGAAAAGCACTTGGAAATAAGCAATTGAATCTGATGTTCATACAGAGATACATACATAACAGTACACCAAATGAACAAGTCAAAGCAGTTCCCAGAAGCAAGCTTGATTTACACACGAAAGAAAAGGTGATGCGGACACGCGCTAACCTATATCCATGGTTCTGATTGAAGTTTTTTTTAATCAAAATGACGTGAAAATCATTGATTTCATGAGACCAGAGAAAGGTAATAGCCAACTTTATAAACTGTTTTCATAGCTAAATTAAGTGTTCTAAATCTCTGAAAAGTAACTAACAAGTAAAATTACATATGCTCAGTAACTTGAACCGAAAGAACATCACCACTAGTACTATAAAGATATAGTTCAGAAAATCCAGTTACCGTATGGAAGGCTTAATAAATGTATCACATGTTGGAAAAGTGCACCACTCATCCTAAGACGAGCAGATCCTACAGATAAGTTCTTACCTCAGGATCAGCAAGTAGAGTTTCTTCCAGTGAAGGACCATTTGTATGAGCATTCTGATTTCTTATTTCAGTGCTGCTCAATTTTGGCATCCCAACACACTGCAGAGATGAAATATACACGAATGTTGTACACCAAGTAACAATGGTCATAAAAACATGTACAAAGTTTCCCAGATAGTACTATGAACTTTCATACCGATAAATATAACTTAGTGAAAGATGTTGAGTTTTCAGTAAAGTGATGTGTCGAGCTCTCAGCAAATCCGTTCTTCCAATTATGTCATCCAACTTCTCATAACCTAATTGGGCAATCACGCCTCTTACCTGGTGAAACATCAAGTCCCCATTAGATTGTTTCCACAGGTAAACAACTATAATAACTACTCATTATTTTTGAAACTCTGTTGCACAGAAAACAATGCATCTGAAATTGGATCCTGATGTTGAAAAAAGATTCTACTTATTTCATTATGAGCAATGGCTGGGGTATTACCTCCTCAGCAACATATAAGAAGTAATTAACTAGATCTCCTGGAACCCCAGGAAAACGGGCACGAAGCTCTTCTCTCTGGTGGAAGAAAGAGAACTTTCAGGGAAATATTGAAAATAATTTTTTTCCTATAAAACCAATTTCTTTGCCATTACCTGACTAGCAACACCCACAGGGCAGTTATTTGTGTGGCAGATGCGTGCCATAACACATCCTGTAGCTATCATAGCAACAGAACCAAAACCATACTCATCAGCACCCATAGCTGCAGCCATAAGGACGTCAATGCCGCTCTTGAATCCACCATCAACTCTAAGGATAACCCTTTCCCTCAGTCCATTTTCAATAAGTGTCTGCATAAGATAATTTACATTAAGAATATTGTTGTAACTTGTAAAAGGTTCCCATATGTATGGAGAGGCTGTTTCCATGATTCGAACATGCATCCTTTAGGATGCAAGCAACAAGCATTACCATCAGACCAAGCAACACCCCCGTTCATTACATTGATATATCGAGTCATATATAATACAAAATTTAACTGCATTGATGATATTAATTTGAAACAGTTGATGAATAAACCTGATGCGTCTCCGTTAATCCAAGTTCCCAAGGACCACCAGCATGTTTAATGGAGCTTATAGGACTGGCTCCTGTTCCCCCATCATGCCCTGATATCTGTCACAAATACAGAAAAATAACAAAATAGCTTATTATCAATCAATAGCTGGCAAATACTGCTACAAAATTCAAATACACATAATAGTAGATTGAGGACAGTGCAGATGACCAACCACACTGTATTTGTAACAGAGGTCCACCTTTCCACCTCAAGATATAACCTTGGCAACAGACCCATCCATTTTGATAACTTTAATATTGTTTGTGCTATTTTCCCAAGTTTGTGACAATTAAGAAAACCTAAATATAGAAACAATGCATGTCATATTGCTATCGTCTTTGTGAAAGAGTATTATGTATCTCCTATTTCATCATTAGGCATTCTCTTTTAGTCCTACATCGGTTAATTTAATATGGGACCATAAACCTCATCATATAGAGATGTAACCAAGGTTCGCAGTGTCGGTACCGGAATCGCTATCGGGCCCTTCCTATGAGTATCGAGATCGCAGTATCGGCAGTTTCTGATCGTAGTCTCGGATTTTTGGTATCGGAAACAAATAATTATTAATAAATTATTAATAAATTATTAACATTTTAGAAATATATTTTATACATTTTGGCATAATTTTAAACATTTCCTGTGTTGCTTTTTAATAGTTTTGAAATTTAATGAAATAGTAGTCACCCTCGTCGATTGGTTTACCTGCGATAGATAAGCTTTCTTCTTTTACATGCTTTTACAACCTTACTATGCTTTTACACCCTTCCTAATTTGCCTTTTTAGTTCAATTTTATTTGCCGAATTGACTGGAAAAGAGACCCCTAATGTCGGTATCGGTGAGTACCGAATCGAGACATGCCAAACTATATCGGTATCGAGCGTATCGGATCGGTATCAGCCGATAGTGTAAACTATGGATGTAACAACTATCGAGGAATTAATCGTACGAGGCATGTCATATAGCTATAGGAGAGAATGTGCAAAGATTAAAAAAAGAAATCAAAATATGCGAGGATCAATTTAATTTTATGTCGGAAAGAAGTCATGTACTTTTTAAGAATGCTTATGGAAATATTTAGAAAGAGAGATTTACATATGATGTTTTTTATCATCGTTTTAAAAGGCATTCACCTTGCCGCCTTAGGCCTCCGCCTGCACTTTTTGGATGCCCCAACGCCTAGGCAACTATATTTAAACGGTGATATCTTGAGCATCTTCCTTGAACTGTCTCGGAACGCCTCAACCCGCATTGGACTGCCTCGGAGCGCCTCAACCCGCATTGACTTAAATATAATATGGCCTAAGCCATTTTTTTGAATTTGAAATATGATCCAAGATAAATATTTTTTTAGATATTATCAATATTTAATATAGATATTAGAGAATTATAGAAGAACAATAGTCTTTGCTCTTCATATTTGTTTTTCTTATCTGTCTATCTTAATCTAATGTATTCCATCTCTATTCCCAACTCCAACGGGCACCGCCACCAACCAATATGTAAATATATATCTCCCAGTCACCAATGTCATTCTCTTTTTTCATTTCGTTTCCTACGCCACAACCCAAGGATCTCGACGCTAAAGATTTCTTCTGACAAGTGTTGATCTCTCGGAAAAGTTTCTCTTTTTTGTTTTTATGAAAATTTGATCTCTGGTAGGGTATTTTTTCTTCGGCTCCTCACATGCAGTTCAGGAAGTACACGCACCCAAAAAAATCCTTATTGTGTTTGTCTCGTGTTGGAAACGTATCGAATATGCCACAAACATTCCAAAATACAATATGACGCCAGATTAAGTATTGAATTTGTATCGCCATGTCTGATACTTGACATGTTAATATTCGCTTCATATATGGTGGATTAGTTAACCATGGTTCTGTATTCCCTAATTAGAGACCATAATCTTTTCTTACTCAGAGATAGAGCGCTATTATGACTTGGGGTAACATAAGTTTAGTACCTATATGTTTGTCCTTAAATATCTACTGCACACCCCAAATTTTTAGTCTTAGAGGCTTTCGCTTCACCAACTTGAGGCCCCACCTAAGTCTTTCATGGCTTTTCCATCTCGACCTCAAAATTTTGTTTTTTGTTTTTTTACTTAGAAAAAGTTTAGGATAAAGTCACTAGAGTTAATATGGTTGGGTTTGAAAAAAAAAAAACAAGTTCCTAGTAGCTATGCTAAGACTATCAAAAAAAAATCTGGATGCAGGTTCTTTGTTGCTGTTGTTGTGTAATTGTCATCATATAAATAGGGCAGTGTACCCCTAAAGCTAGGGGTGAGCAAAACTCGGTTTAAAACCGAAAACCGATCCGAACCGAACCGAACCGAAATAAGGTTTCGGTTCGGTTTTTTTTAAACGGTTCGGTTGTCGGTTTAGAGGTTCGGTTTTTTTTGGATTTTCGGTTCAGTTTTCGGTTTTTGGGTTCGGTTTTCGAACCGAACCGAAAACCGAACTTTAAAACCGGTTTATATATATATATATATATATATATATATATATATATATATATAAAACCGAAAAACCGATGAACCGAACCGAACCAATTCGGTTCGGTTCAGGTTCGGTTCTGAACCAATTCGGTTCGGTTCGGTTTTGATTTGGTCGGTTCGGTTTTGAGTTCGGTTTTAATTTTTTCGGTTCGGTTCGGACCGAACCGAACCGATGCTCACCCCTACCTAAAGCAACCCATTATTGTCTCTACATAGTAACCTAGAAGGGTACTCTCTTACCTTTCTCCAACAAAATCCCAACACCAGTAGGTCTAAGATTCTCTTACTTTTCCCTACAAATAGGTTAAGCATTTCTCTTGGGCACTATGCATGCCTGTCGTCTGACAACAGTTAGGGGGTGGGTGGGTGGGTGGGAGGTGTTAGAAGTAGTTTATGTCAACAGGTACACACATATACTGTTCTTAACCACTGCATACCATCTGCCATTAATAATGGTTCCATTACATGTCCTTTATTCAACGATTTTCAATCACTAAGATTATATACTCGATTATATGCTATCTTCAATACTTAGCAGCTCATACTGAATGATTTAGTTGACATAATATTATAATGTTTAGACGACATACTAAACTTGATAATAATTTAACATAGCATCAAAAATTTAGTTATTAACGGAATGCCATAGTTAACTTAAGTAGCACTCATCAGCTATTAATTATTCATCTTTTCTTTAAACTTTACGATCTATGAAATTCATTACTTTGACTTAAAGATAATCAACATAAATTTTAAAAGCATGATTTTCATGAAAAAAAAAAAAGAAGTTTTAATGATAAACCAACAATACAATATGATGCAGACATAGTAATACAAATAGAATCACTTAGTAAGGAGACAACATTAACAACTGACTTTGGTGATATACATGGGGTTCTAATATAAAGAAATGACGATTCCTAGCATAGAAGCTAATGCTAAAAGAAGGTTCTGAGATAGCACCTGTATTATATCTGCATTAGCTTTAGCCACCCCAGAAGCGACTGTGCCAATTCCAGCTTCTGCCACAAGCTTTACTGATACCTTTGCTCTAGGATTGACCTGCTTACATTCATATTTCGATGTTGGTCAAGATAGAAGAATATTGTGTTTCAAGTTATAACAATATACGACAAACCAGTTGACTTTGTTCCTATGGCTTAAGTAAGAAAATGTTACTAACAATAATAGATGTCAGAAGTAGCTTTAAAACGTGAACTAACCTGATGGAGGTCAAAAATCAACTGTGCAAGATCCTCAATTGAGTAAATGTCATGATGTGGAGGAGGGGATATGAGTGGCACTCCAGGCTTTGAATTTCTTAGTCTAGCAATATAAGCACTAACTTTCTTCCCAGGAAGTTGACCCCCTTCTCCAGGCTTCGCACCTTGTGCAATTTTAATCTCTAGCTGGTCAGCATTGACTAAGAAGGTCGGAGTGACACCAAAACGTCCTGAAGCAACCTGAAGAAAACCTATGCTAACAGGTCAACAGTCTAGCAATTGCGTCATTTTAATGATACTGTACGGGAAAAAAGAACAATATACATGCCACATATACATAGATATATATAGGTATTAACATATAAACACACAACACATGTCAACATACAAAAACATGAAACACATCAACGTGCAAAAACATGAAACAAAAAACACACAGCCCCCCACCCCCTCTTTTCTTCTTCGGTTCGGACTAGAGTTTGTATTATGTATTTTGAACTTAACAAGAAGCCAACATTCTTTAAAATACTAAAATGATAGTATAGGAAAGGTTAGAATTAGAACATTATAATACACTAAATTATGCATTTCAATGTTAATCTCAGTGAAATATTGGTTAATTTCCTAGGATAAGTCTGCCTCTTTCGGGATAGTACTTCTACCAATAAACTGCAGAGGTTCCCACTTCAGTTTCACCAGCTCAATACCATCCATTTTGTAAAAGGTTATATACGTTACCTGTTACACACTTAAATATGGAAAAACATGTCATGTGATGGGGACTAAAGTAGGTAGATAGACTATATATGTTATTTGTAAAACACATGTGATGGGGACTAAATATGGAAACACGCATCATTTTGTATATCTTAGATAGTAAGTATGATAAATGAGAAAATAACTTAAATTAGATATTTTACACAAGAATTTGTTGCAAATTCATATTTATATTTTCCGGCATGGTTTATTGGTCTTGGTACTTATTGAGAATAGTGCCATACCATTGTGTACTGTTTTGCATGGTTTTGCCTTTATGTACTCTTTTAGTCCCAAATCGGGTGGAGTAGCTAGCCTATCATGTAACTCTCCCTATATATAGCTGGCATTAAGCCTAAAGGAAACTATTTCCTTGATTTGGTCTTGACAAGTATCTTTCCTTCTAATGAGCATATTTCCTCTTTCACATTTGGTTTTATCTGTCTTGAAATATAGGGTCTCTTCCCTCAATTTCAAATGAGTAAATCAATATTATGTTATATTTATTGATGATTGTATCTGTTCACAAAGATTTACTATTTGTCTCAATAGGCTAAAGTATTCTCGAAGTAATTAGAGTGCAAAAAATAAAGGATGAGACAGTTTTTTGCGAAATCAGAATCTCGGTTGAATTAAGGAAAATTCACATCTCAATAGTTTAAGAAAGTATCTCAAACTATTAGATCTTTTCACGCCATGCCCTTTGATGTCCAGTTCTGTGCATCATTTTCTCTATGGGACGGTTTCTCTTCTTTGTCGCATCCTAGCTATAAATTGTTTTTCACCAAAGCTCTCACAGTACGAGAATCATTTCTACTCGGCAAAAAAATTGTGAGATTTAAAGGGTCTTAAGAATAGTGGCCTACCATTCGTAAGTTTCTTCTTTTTTAGTCTCACAACGGTTAAGAGTACCTAGCCTACCATCTAACTCCCCCTGTATATAGCTAGCTGGATGCTAATGGAAACTATCCCCTTGATTCTTTCCAAATCTACCCTCTTTTGTATTGTAAGTTTGTAACACAACTCCAACATACCCTTTTAATTAATAAATACCCAAATTTATCAATACACCCTTTTCATTAAGTATCTCAGATTGGGTTTCGGGTTATCAAATTTGGAACTGGAAAGATCCAAACCCAACCCATAACTCATTCCGGTCATGTTTTTCAGATCCAAACCCGAATTTTATGATAAAAACCGGGTCGGGTTATCAGTTACCATTGACAGACCTACTGATATATGCTCCCTCAAATTAAGTCATAAATAATGCTTAAACATAAAGTATATAGTAGCACATTATTTTCCGCTTCAAAACATGCTAATGAAACATTGATATATTTGCCTATGACCTGCTTTATTGCACTTGTAGCAGTATCTCCATTCTGAAGACCCTTGAGATGAGGAAGTGTCGGTGAATATCCATCAACAACATCTGTCAGAGGCCTCCAACGAACTGGATCCTGTATGTCATTCACATATTTAAGGATGCAGAAAATTGAACAGAACTTGGAACAAACATTTAGAGAAAATACTTTGCGTTGTGCATGGACAAAAGGAAACTCTACCTCACCGCCTTCTCCAGAGTTTGACTTTCCACCTAATCTATTCATTGCTATTGCAATTGCTTCATGTGTTTCCCTGGAAATAGCTCCAAGTGACATACCACCAGTGCAGAAGCGTTGAACGATGGAGGATGCAGATTCAACTCTGCCAACAGGGATTGGTGACCGATCACTTTTAAACTCAAGAAGATCTCGAAGAACCTACAAATGTAAGGTAATGAAGATATCAACCACACATAGACCATCTTTTTATCAGGAAATCATGCATGACCAGGATGACTTATGCAAAAGAATGTTTCAATTTGGTACAGGAAATGCTAACTCACGTTCACAGGTCGATTAGCAAGATGTTGTTGGTAAACAGAATAAGCACTTTCATTCTTTTGCCGAACTGCTTTATGGAGTAGCTTTGACATTTCTGGGTTATTTCCATGATATTCACCTGATTTGAACCAATGAAAGGATATGGTATTAACAGCACAGATAAGCTAGTATCAATGCATAGAAGTTGATCATATTGGAAAATATGATGCTTAATAAATAACTACCGATCAGTGGGGATCCAAATAGCAAAAACATCTAAAAACATTCATCAACAAGAATAATCCCATACACTTGGTTCTAGTAGAAAAAAAATCTATACTCTAGAATGAAAATGAAAGTTTGGAGTCAATATACAACTTGACATACTATACCTCAATTTGAAGCTAGGAGAAAGCAGGTAATCTTCCAAGTTACAACAGGCGTAAAAGCAAACAAAAAACTTGGAAACACAATACTACAATTCCGATAAGACAATCAACTCGAGAAACATATAAACCTTAGACGTGTTAGTATCCTAATTGTTGTCCTGTAGAGTATCCTAGCTGTTAAAGATTTCAGTTTTCTAACTTATTTCTTGGAAGGTAATTAGTAATTTGTAGTGGTGTCGTGGAGTGCATAAGTTATAAGAGATTTCAAATTGCAATACTTACTCATTTGTCACGAGGATTGTACCCAACATAGATATGATACCCTATCAGATGAGCTTTCCTGTATTGACTATTGGAATTTTGAACCAATCCGTCAATCTCCTCATAGATCCCTTGAATCACTTTCACCTTGATTTTATCTGTTTAAATTATTTTCCTAGATTCTTAATCTACATACAGAATACTACATCTATTATCAGCATCCCTTTCAACCTGCTAGGTTTCAAACATGAGGTTTATGTTAGAGATACTAGTCCTAGTATAGTCGCATATCAATTGGGAGAGAGATCATCCTTTTCAACCTGTAATTGTATATTATCCCTGATCATAGATCCTAATTGAAGTACAGGTAGGCAACTCTAGGTAGGCAACTCTAGAGGGGGGTGAATAGAGTTTATGACAAAAATGATCAATTAAAAACTTAAACTCTTTTCACCAATAAAATAATCAGAGTAAAAGAAATGTGGAAATAAAGTAGGCAAGATCAAGCACAAACACAGCAAAAATTTTAACCTGGTTTCCCTCGTGGAGGACTAGTCCAGGCCTGAGAACTCTAGCTCAGGATTGAAATCCACTATTTGTGAAATAGGGTTACAACCACGTGCCTTTTCACAGAAGAGCACGCCAAACTTCTTTCAATGATCGATGTGGCGAAACTTGGACTTTTCCAAGCGACTTACAACTTCTTGCACTTCAAACTTCTAGCTAAATCGTACCGAACAACTTGGACGGTTGGAAAGTTTGAAAGCTAAGTTGGATGGGAAGATAAAGCTCTTTAATATGTAGGCTATGTAAGAGAAGATGAGAAGATTGGATGGATTGAAATGAGAAAATTCAAGACCTATTTATAGGGTTCTGGGTAGACAGAATTCGGCCAAAATTCTGTGTCTAGAATTCAAATTTTTGGCCGTTGGACAACTAGCAGTGATCAAACCCTAAAAATCAGCTTCCTGTAATTTAGGGGGCAGAGTTCGGCCCGAACTCTATGTGGAGGCAGAGTTCGGCCTGAACTCTGTCTCCTATGGACAGAAAGTTCTTAATGGGCTTCTGGATGAATGGGCTGATTTGGATATTGGCTAAGTGAACCTATAAGGCTATGTCTAGCCCAAAGTTGCTCAGTATGACCCAACGTACATTATCCTATACTCAAAAACAGTAAAATTTACAGACTCCAGAATACACAAAGTAGTAAATCTTCAGGCAGCTGTAGTCTTGCACCGATGAGCTGAGTTGATCGATTTAGAGCTTGATGTGTCAAATTGGACTATGACAAATATTGTTTTGTTAATTGTCAAGATTAGGTTGACTGTGATCCGGTTTGGGTCAACAATCTCCTCCATTTTGATAATTGACAAAACGTGATATTTGCATGTCTCAATATTCATACCTGGACACATTATGGCTCCCCCGTACTTAAATAAGTTTTGCTCCCCCGTAATATGATATTTCCTGTGACGAGTTCTCATCCAGGTATACGATATATATATATATAACTCATATCACAGTATTTTATGCAACAAAGACAAATATCAAGTGTTCTCCCCCTTTTGACAAACATCAAAATGAAGACCAATATAGAGAAGCAATATACAAACCATCCACATAATGAAAGATAACATGCTAGCAGCAGTTCTAAACTATGTTGTATTGGACGCTAGGCGAGGCGAGGCGAGAAGTCACCCGCCTCGCCTAGGCGTCCGCCAAGATTTTTCGCTTCAGCAACCTGCAAGCAGCAGCAGGTGCACTTCCAGTCTCTAGCAGAATCCAAGCAGGCAGTAGCAACATGTGCACTACCAGCAGAAGTCCAGTAACCCCAGGATCTTGTATACTTGTACATGCTGCAAAAACTATATACTTGTGACTGATATCATATCATGATTCATGATATATTAGATTTAAGAATGTGTATAATATGATGTAAAGCATGTATGCAATGATACTTGTAAAGCCTTCCGCCTAGGCGCCCGCAACACATCCTCTGGTCGATCCTAGGCGTCCGCCTAAGCGCACCTAGGCGCCAATCAACTGAACATGTGTTTAATTCCTCGGGTCGAGGCGTCATTCTCCTGACCTGGACGCCTAGGCCGCCTAGGTGCGGCTAGGCGTCGCCTGTGACAACATAGATTCTAAATAAGTCCAAACAGAGCCATAGAGTGTAACAAGGCTAAGAAAAACATAAAAGCATAATCAAAAGAAACAGTGCCGAAATAAATAAAAAATAGTCCTAAGCATCAGTGGCAATACAAAAGCCATATCCATCATGGAGCATGTGAAGGCCCGGCACCATCGGAATCGGTACATCGGGGATCAACAAATGCGGAGGTCGGATCAAGATAGCGACGGACCCAAGAATCGTCAATGCGATAACCGTCGCGAGACGGATCACGCATCATCGGAATTGGCATCGTCAAATGGGAGGCCATGGAATACTGAATGTCATGGATGGAGTTGCTGAGCGCACTCATCTGCAGTGTGGTGCGATAGTTCATCTGCGTCCAGCGGTCGTCCATCTCAGCCCAGCGTTCGTCCTCCAAACGGAAGCGATCGCGAAGCATAGTCTGAATAGAGTCAAGTGTAGCAGTGGACTCGGGAGCAGGGGAATCAGGAGCAGCAAAGGGTGCAGGAGAGTCAGGTTCCTCAGCGGCATCAGACTCAGAGGAGGCCGCAGCAGCAACAGTTCTCCGTGCCTTGGTCAGATAGGCAGGAGAGGACAAGGACTGGCACTGATCTAATGGGACATGAAAGGCGCAAAAGATCATAGGAAGATACATGGCATAAACCAAAGACTTTGGTTTAGGCCAAGCACGAATCATCCAATCCATCATCGTGCGGAGAAAGTTGAAAGGGACGCAAAAATGCAGAAAGAAAAGAGCAGTGATCTCATAGTAAGTAACTTCATCGGTCGATCCCGCTTTCGGCAAGATCGAGAAAAAGATAATACGATGAAGCTTATAAAAGTGATTATTGAGATGTTTAGCCTTAAGTTTTCGAGGATGTGCATGAGGAGAGCAAAGATCATCCTTGAAACTTTCCAAAGTGGTCTCACCGGGGAAGACAAAATCCCGGACATCATCAAGCCGTTCCCAAGTATTAGGGTCGGACATACCAAGAAGATCGGCTAACTCAAAATCATCAAATGATATGTCGATATCGGCGACACATGAGTAGATACGGTCGCGGTCATAAGTCATGTTGCAGTAGAACATTTGAATGGCATTCACATAAATAGGTTCACGAGTTGCAACAAGCTCATCAAGACACAAGTCACGAAAGTTAGGAAGATAGTCCGAGAGCACCGTGAACTTAATAGTGTGTCCGGCAAACACACTACTATGCCGAAAGTCGGCGAACCATGCGTTAGAAGCATCTAACGACACAAAAATACGGTCATTGTATGTGTCGGAATTGAGAGGTGGAGGTGGGTTGAATAGAGGGTAGATCATGCGATGAGGAGGAGGAGGAATAGGTTGCGGGTTTGGTTGAGGATGTAGTGGAGGGTTGGGTGGAGGATTAGTAGAGGATTCACCTATACTTCACCTTTGTCTCTTCCCTCTACCAAGCAACCTAGGTGCCATGAGAAAAAAAATTGAGCGAGGAAAAGGAAGATATACCTCAAAAAGAGAGACCCAAGATGGAAGAGAATGAGTCCAAGATTGATCTCCTTGAGTCTGGAGAGAGATTTCCCAACATACGTTATCCTACACTCAAAAACAATAAAATTTACAGACTCCAGAATACACAAAGTAGTAAATCTTCAGGCAACTGTAGTCTTGAACCGATGAGCTGAGTTGATCGATTTAGAACTTGATGTGTCAAATTGGACTATGACAAATATTGTTTTGTTAATTGTCAAGATTAGGTTGACTGTGATCCGGTTTGGGTCAACACTAATGGATTCAATGTTTCCATGTTCTAACAGTTTATGGGTATCTGGAGAACAAATGACACATATCTTGATTGTTAACTCTCAGAAGACCACAAATCTATGGTGGCATCCCGGCCCCAACATGTCCTTGTTTGGGATGCCTATTTAACTAAGCCTTGTACAGGAAAAATAGGATTTCTTTAACAGTAAACCTACAACCCTAATCAAAATGCATTAGGATGCTGCATCTACAACCCTAGTCAAAACGCATTACAATGTTGCAACTTTATTCAATTGCATGTCAAGGCAAAAGTAAAAGAATTTTTGTCACCCTACCAAAAAAGTATCAGACGATATGTGTAGAATGTCAAGGGCAATCAGCTCTTTGTATATGAAAGAATGTTCTGGGAGAGTAGGGTCAATACACATCAGTGTCGTCATGGCACATGGCGCATAGCAAGGCGCAAGGTATACATAACGCTCAAGGCGCATGCCTCGTTGAAGTGAGACGCACATTTTCTTTTAAAAACTCTAAGCAACACAATTAAAGTGAATGCAATATTCTAATAAATCATTTATTGTATAAATAGTTTAGAATATTTGCAAATTATAAAAATTTCACCCGAGGGGCTGTTGGACTCGACAATAGCAGACATTCCGTAAAGGAAGATCAATGCTAGCATAATGATGAATTGTTTGATGTGGTGAGAGAAAAAATTTTATAAAATACAAAGAAATAAGTTGCAAAATAAAAGAGCCCACTTGAGGAAGATAAGTAGACTTTAGTAGGAAATTTCATCGATGCAGGAAAATCATCGACAGAAACTAAATTGAAGTTGTAAAAAAAAGACCATGAAAAAGAAAAGAAAAAATTGAAAAAAAAATTAACTTGAATCCTTTGGCTTGCAGTAAGTTGTTGACATTCTAGGAATGAGGATCAACAACGATTGCTTAAGAGCTGAAAGAGGATCAAGAGATAAAAGAGAGTAAAGATGGAATTTTGAAAGTAGGTTCCACTCGGGTAACAAGCATTCCAATGGGGTAACAGGATAGAGTAGGGTGCATGTTGTGGGCGCATGATTGAGCCAAAATGAAGTAAAATCTAAAATTAATGTTAGGTTTCATGAGGCGGAGCCTCAACGCACCATGTGCCTTGCACCATGGCGAGGCTCACGCACTCATCTCAATGAAGCGCAGCGCCTTGCGTCATGGCAAGGCGCCTCGCGCCAATGTAGAGTGCCTCGATGCACCATTGACAATGTTGATGCACATCGCTTCCAACCTTTGTACAGCCCACTAACATAGCAAGGTAGCACAAAGCAACAATGTTAATAAGTCTTACCATACCCGAGCCAACAGTCAATTGACAATCGCTTAGAACAATAACCAATATGTCTTCAAAGTCCCAGGTTCAAATCTCAGCCTACTCCTGGGAGTGGCCATCCAACTTAAAATCTTGGTGACTCTTAATCGCAGAAAGTTTCTTTTATACATGTATTTTATCCTATTCGGTTCATCCCACAAGGTACTAGCTCAATTGAGCAGGCTTCAATAAGATGAGTCAACCTCCATATTCAAACTTAATTGTACATAGATTAGCCCAGCTGGTAGTATGTTGTTCGTTCCACAAATTTTTAGAACCCCTCCCCAAATGATTTCCACCAGTTTTGATCTCATTTTTTTTCAGTAGTAGTCAGTATCTCAGCAAGTTCTATATAATATTAAAATTTTAGTTCATAGCCTGCCTGCTAAAGGCTATAGTTTAGTTTTCATAATTATAGCTGTCAGATACATTATCAACCAAGGAGAGCAATCAAAAGACTTAATAGCTGTGGCCGGAACAGAAGTCCCATTTACTTCAAAATAGGACTCCTGAGAGGAACCCTCCTATTTGGCTGCCACCTGCCAATTTTACTCGAGTTGAGCTGAGGTACAGGTTACCATTCTTTCCTCTACCACCCAAGTCAGTGTACTTAGCAATGTTCTTGAGAAACATGCTTAGAGCCTAACTTGTAAAAGCCGAAAGCTATAGGACGACAGTCCCAAATAAGTTTGATTCTCCCAGTAGCTCCAAACAAACCAAGAAGTAATCACATGTTTTAAAAAGATGAGTACATAGCACAATCTAGAACCCCTAAAGCCTGTCAAGAATCTAGCTTAGCTGACTTGAACAATCACTTAGAAGGAGGTTATAGTACGTTTTCTGGTCGATCCAATCCACTTATATGAGAAGCACTTGGGAGACAACTAGCACTATCTTAATCTTTCTCAATGTTATAAATTTCGCTAGGCGGGTTCGGTGCGCCAAAGGGGCGCCTAGGCCGCCTAGACGGTCAAACTAATTTTTTTTACATCTAATAGAGATAAGTAACTTATGTGTATAATAATAACACAAAACTTTATATGCTTTTGTGGCTAGCAGACATGGGTTTAAGATTGTGAGGCTGGTTAGAGCTTGGGTTCGATCTCGGGCTTTTACAGTTTTTGTGACAAAAAGGGGATGAGAGGGGAGAGAGTGTGAACACCTCCACTCTCCTCCCTCTCCTCTCCTCTCCTCAACGTAGTCGCCACCACTACCACCACCACCACCACCACCAGCAGCACCACCACCACCACCACAACCACCATCTCCCCTCTCATCTTCGTAGCTGCCGCTGCGACCATCACCACCACCACCACCATCTCTGCTCTCCTCTTCGTAGCCGCCGCCACCATCACCACTACTAGCAGCACCACTACCACCACCACCAGCCGCCGCCGCTCAATCCTCAGCAGGTATTTTTTTTTCCTGATTTTCTCCTGAAATTTCAAAACTGTCTAGGCCCGCCTAACGCCTAGGTTGGCCGCCTAGGGGGTTTCCGGTGCGGCCAGAGGCCGACCAGCGGCTAGGTGGCCGCCTAGGCCGCAATCTAGAACATTGATCTTTCTTTAAATCACGTTTTTTGGCATCTTACATCTAGAAATCCTAAATAACTTAATAGACAGAAACCTACAATCATAGATGCTTCAATTCTTGATAAAGAAACTGAATGGTTTGGACTACAAATATAGCGAGACATAGGCCTAGAGCTATTCAAAGAGGTAAGAAAGCTTCGGAATATATGGTTTAAACTTCAGATATTGCACTATATTCCTGTTAGAGAAAATAACTATACTGCCTTCCATAATCAGTTCTCAATGTCTAAAAGTCACGTTAAAGGAGTTAGGACTTAGGATTTGAGCCTTCAGGATTTCAATCCTAGGTACATTATATTTTTGGCATCAATCCATGCCTTTAATTCCAAATCAACTGTCACATATTCATTTTGGAAGAGAGAGAGAGAGAGAGAGAGAGAGAGAGAGAGGGAGGAGGGGATGTTTTTGGTCTCGGTAGTAGTTTCGGTTTCAGCCGATACTTTAAGCCTTGCTTACCACATGCATGCCTTTAGCTAGTCGCTTGTACTTGTAACCTATATGAATATATTGTGGATTTACTGAAATAAAAGCAAGAATATTGTTGATCAAGTAATATTATTTAATCCAGATTGATACTCATGGCTTATTGAGACTTTCTAAACAACTTTCTATGTTCTCGATCATTCCATCTCCTGTATAATGTGAGAAAATACCTCCTGGTCTAAACTGAATAAACCCAAAGTTTTCAAGTCTCTTAGCTGTATCCTCAGAGAAAGCTTTCACCCAAAATGACAAGGTTTCTCTTGCCAGCTTCAAAAGAGGAAAAAAAAATGTCACATTAGATAATAACAAATCAGCAATAAAAAATGATAACAAATGAACTTTAAGAATAGAAGGATATACTAGCACTGATAAACTATGAAGCAATTTAGTACGTAATGACAAATCATTCAGTAGCTACAGAAAACAAATTCTTTAATGCTTTTGACCAATATTATGATATTTTTCAAACGGGATATTAATTGATCAAGGTGCAGCAATCTCATGCATACTTTTGTTGCCATCATATAGATAGTTATTCACCTACATGGCTACAAATTAAACAATTTGTTTACCTAACAAAACAGCACCATATATGTAGAAGAATTTATGTATATTCTTCTTTTTGTATTTTATCTTATTAGTATCTTATTTACTATTTAGTCACACATACCACCGAAGTGTGGTTTTGTCCTTTCCTATAAATCTGAACAATATACAGCCTTGGGCAGCGGTTGACAGCCGTGAGTCTAGTCACTTTGCAATTCATAGCAGTTGCATTCTGATCATTTCGATAACTCGTGCAATTCAATTAATCTTTTCCAAAAATAATATGTTGAAGGAAATGACAATAATCATTTCTACTTCAGTTGCTTATTGTAGAGGATCTTCATTGTGGCAAGGAGAACTAAAAGGACAACTTGAGGCCTCGATCTTCAGGAAATTGCACAAGGATGACACTGCCTAAGAGAGTATTTTATGCAGGTGGAGTGATGTTGATTTTAATGATAACGATTATAGGGATTTTATTGTTGAGGAGGATCTTCTATGTTTACTAGTATATACATCATGATCTTTTACTTTTAGACAGACCAAATCTCGGACTTGGGATGACTTCCTATAACCAGACACCTTCAAGTAATGCTCAGTCAGGAGACAACTGATAAGCTTGCTCCAATGAAGTCGCTTAGTACGAAGCATCTCAAGCCTGATCTCAGCTCTCAATTGAGAATGAAAATGTGATATGGTGAGACAGGAATCCACAACCACATAACACCGGACCATAAAATCATCAATTCTAATAGTGTCATATGTAAGTTTTTGACGAAGTGTGGTCAAGTAGTTATGACATGGTCTTGTATGTCTCAGGGCAGTTCCAGTTTCTCCTTCATCCCATCCCTCTGAATGCTCTCCCTAGTTTGTCCATCTATGTTAACCCTACTAACTTCATCCTAGCAAATCTAGCCCTACACTCCTCAGACGTATCCTACTAGTCGAAGAAGCGGTCCGTATTGGACAAGCAATCACTGAAAACTTAAGGGTCATGAGTATATATATAGCCCGAAACCTTAAACTGAAGTAGCAGTCCGTATTGGACAACCAATCAACATCACAGATCTGACAATAGGGGGTTAGACTTGGTAACGATGACAAGAGAAAATAGCAAGGGTAGGATTGGCGGCTAGGTTAGAACGAGAGGAAGACGAAATTTAGTGTTAAGGTTTCGGGCTTCACACCTTGCACACCCATGCATCCTTGCAAAAATATAGCCCAAATCTTATTCCAATAGAAAGATTACATGAGTATATAGAGACCTAGGACTTGAAACTGCAAATAAGTCCTTACAAAATATAAAAATGCCAACTAACTAAAACATGAGTCAATTAGACTTGGACCTATACTCAAATGGACCAAATAGATTCAAACTCACATAAAAGCAAACAAAAATCTACAAAATTAAAATTAAACTAAACTGAAACTCAACGACACCATGACTAAGGCCTATCGATATGCACCGGATCTCCATCTCATAGTTTAGTTTTTATATAATTATATGAATTAAGAGAATGAAAACTCACTACGTAATACAGATATTACGAGATACACTTTCATGTCTGTATATATTCCCTCCATTGCTATACTAGCCATTCTTAGGATAACCCTTCTGTTTGATGTACAACTGTAAGTGGATAAGTAAATCTGTAGTCTTATTGCTTTTAACATAGATGTCAATCTAGTCAAAGTAACTTCAGCAACAAGTTCTATAATCACAATTACCTCATCAAAACTTAGTCCACCAATTTTTGATACACTTCCAGTAAAAGCAAGATCAACAATGTCTTGTCCAAGGCCATATATCTCAAATATTTGTGCACCACAGTAACTGATTAAGAAAGAAAACAGCAAGATATCACTTGTTAACAAATGAAATTGGACAAAACTTTAAACAGATTAGTTTAAATCCTAAGAATGTCATATTGCAACATATGACCCACCTAGAAAGCAACGAGATACCCATCTTTGAAAGAATCTTTAGTAGACCAGATTTCACAGCCTGAAATATAACATATGGTCAAGTAAAAAATTACAGCAACCAAGAAACATAAAGCTATTTCCCAAATTTTAGAAGTCGGAGGCAAGTTAGAATAGCATGTACATTTTTAGAAGATTAAGTGAAAAAACAAATTATTTATATAAAAAAAAATTAAGGGAAGGAAATAATCAAACCAAAGAAAAATCTCATGTAAAACAAACAGTTGTAATGTCCTCATCTTTTTAGTGCAACATAACTTAGCAAGTACTGAATGAAATAGGGTGTCAAATCACGATGTTGATATAGAAGGTAGTGCCACATAGGATAACAAAACACACATAGAATAAAACATCATCATCCAAGCCTTCTCTCATCAGTATGGAGCGTAACAAAACTCCATAAAGGATTTGACAAAGTTATATGACAAGTTGTCGACCTGATTCCAATCCTCTATGTTTATTGCCAAATTACTAGCTGAGGTAGCTATATGAGCATGAATTGATCATGCAAAAAAAATTAGGTGGCCAGCGGGCAACAAAACATCATGTACTATTTACACGAATGCTAAAAAAGAAATTATATTGATTCGTGCACACATATTGAAAGCTGAAGCCGAGCCATACCGTATATAAGTGCTAAATTAAACTACAACATAAGTATCTCGAACACGAAGGGTTCAAGCATCCAAAATTGTATTTCAGCGACTACCATGTAGTGACATAACTCAAAATCTGCCAAAGCAAAAGTAACACTACACTGTTAGACATCAAGTAACGGATTTGGTATTTAATGTCGGATGTAGCGATGGAAAACACACCTCACAAATGAGCATGAAAACCGAACTCGAGTGGCTCTTGTGATCACCAAGTAGAGGTATAAGACCCTGACTGGGTGGCAGAAGATTAGAGGATCGAGCCACAGGGGCGTATTATTCCTTCCATTTATAATAATGGTAGGAGTTGGGGCAGTGCGCCCAAAAAGCATGCAATGCAGCATGCACAAAGTCCCGTGCATATCGCCGGGCATCTCAAAAAAAAAGAGCATGATAACATTTAAGTCCCTTAAAACCTTGAAAGTAAGGCTATTCATGAAGATACTGAAAGCTAGAAAAAGCATGCTGGTTGCGTAGGAATGTTGAGAAGTGTGAGGACCTTCTCTATTCAAGAATGCAAAAGTTATGTATATCGTCACTCGGAAGTAAGTTGTTGCAACTGTAGGAAGGAACTCAAGAGAAAAGTTGTCAGGCTGCCTCAACATGGTGTAAGAGGAAGAGAGAGTAGGCCACATCAACCACGGGAGTGGTTCGATAAAAGGGGAACTGCAGGGAGAGAAGACGACCACTGTTGATGTAAATAGAGACGACCTTGATTCTCTTCACTGAAAAAAATATTAACGGAAGAAGAGGAAGAGAGTTGAAGGTCATTCTTCACTGCAGTATTTATTACATAGAGATACAAAAGACAATTGATTTCATTAGGATTCTTCCAACTCTCCTGGTCTACATAAGAAAATACTATGTAAATGGAAGCTTGATATGAGGTCAAGAAGAAAATATAGCTAAGAAATTCCCTACTGGGACTCAGCTATACATATTGTTTATTTGTTTATGGTGGCATCTTGCGCTAGTACAAGTCATATTGCAATAGAGTAATAGGAGTTCCCCTGGCTTGAGAAGCATGCAATTAAAATGACAAAAAAATAAAATAAAGGAATGCTGATTATAGAAGTGTTATAAATTTCGGTAGGCGAATTCGGTACGCCAAAGGGGCGCCTGCGCCTAGGCGGCCGCACAAGAATTTTTTTTTGAAATTTTGGATTTTGAATTTTAAAATTTTTTGGAAATTTTTTTGAATTTTTTAACATTTCGATTTTTTTTTTGGAAATTTTTTGAATTTTTTGAGTTTTTGAATTTTTTTTCTTTAAATCTGATTTTTTTTAAAATATTTTTTGAATTTTCAAGTCTGAAATTTCAATTTTTGATTTTTTTAAATTTTCCGCCTTGGTCGAACAGGAGCCGACTTGGCTGAACAGGCCCGCCTAGGCGCCGAACAGGCGCCTAGGAGGGCCGATTTGGAGGTCTTCGGTGCAGCGGGCGGCCGCCTAGCCCGATTTTTAGAACACTGGATTATAGTAAATCCTTCCTTCCCCATCTGACCTTGTGAAGGATTCACTTGATCGTTTCATGACATTAAATGCCTATTTAACTTGTCAAGCAAAACAATATAATCTATGACTATTGATATGCAACATAACATAACATTTACCTTTATTGATTTGTTTTTTACTTCCACCAAGATAGTCAAATCAGATTACTACATAAATACATTTCCTGAAGAACACTAGAAATTGGCTATTCGTATTGACTTGAAGTACAACAAATTCTGACATCTAAATAACTGAAGATATCAAAAGTTAGTACAACAGTAATCTTATGCTAAATGGTGAGCCAAATTACAGAGACATATGTGCTCAATAACCAATTAAACAGTGTTGGAGGTTTCTTATCATAGAGAATGAATTAGACCTACTTTGTAAAAAATAAAAAATAAAAAAAGTGCAGTTGCGAGATTTGAGAAGAGGAACAAATGTTCCGAGATGTTCTTCAAGTATAAACAAAACAAGATACATGCATTGGACAACTATAGAGATGTAGAAATTGCTTGCAAAGAAATGCTATTGGTAGGTATATGTTCAACGATCAGAACAGAGAACTTATACAGACCTTGGAATAGTTCCTTTGTGCCTGCTCAATTGTTACAGTAGGCATCTTTCCATTCCGCATTAAATTAACTGTTTTAGTGCTTAACCTCCATTGCCGGCATGTTTCCAGTGCCAAATATGGGCATACAGCACTGCAAAGTTGTGAAACAAGAGACTTCAGTTCCAGCCCGCATATGAACATAATAGAATGAAATATTTGAATATCTTTCCATTTTATCCTGTAATGGCCGGTCAAAACTAGGCCAAAGAATACTGTACCAGGGAATAAATCCAAAAATTCATGTTAAGGAGAAGGCATAAAGGACGATAAACTTAATGTAGCTGGTAGGAAAAAAATTCTTAACCTCATCGTGGTTGTTTTATATATTGTCAACAATATTTTTTTTTTTTTTGGGGGGGGGGGGGGGTGGGGTGGGGTGGGGGGGGGGGGGGGGGGGGGGGGGGGGGTGGTGTTCCTCTAACCTAATAGTTCCTAACCTAGTGATGTATGTTCACATAAAATTTAATCCATATATATATATATATATATATATATATTGGAAAAAGGGTAAATTTTATTCCAAACTCAGCAAGTAAGCATACAACATACAATCAAGGTGGTTTCCCACCCGTCAGGTTTCCATAGCTATTACATCAAACTCAATGTTATGGAGGATGCCGACCGGAGGGGTGGTAAGTCTCTCGAAGATACGACGATTTCTTTCCCTCCACACATGCCAGACAGCAGCAGCCAGCCGTATCCTAGCGGTCTTGAACCAGACCATCCTCTCCCTCTGCAATCACGGATCCCAGCAATAATATCCCCAATCGCCCTACCAGTGAGACCTCCGCCCAATACACGGCTTTGCTCAGACCATATGTACCAAGACACTTCACAGTCAAAGAACAAGTAGCTCATTGATTCGTCATCCAAATCACAGAACGCACTTTTCGGATTTTGAACCTGGATCCCAAAGGAGATGAGTCTGTCCCTTGTCAGGAGGCGACCCAGAAGCAGACGATAGATACACAGCTGCATTTTTCTGGCCAGGCCCTTGCACCATATGAAATCGTAATCCGCAATGGTAGGATAGGAATTGCGCATAAGATTGTAGCCGCTCTGGAACCTGAATTCACCCGTACTAGAACCCCCAATCTCGTCCGGCGAATCCCAGACCCAATAATCAGCTGGCTGGGATGGATCAATCTCGATCATGCAGATAACCTCTCCAAGCTCCTCAGTATGGCGGTAGGACTCAGGACTAAGGATTCCAAGTTCCATTCCTGATGATATGCTGACAAGTCAGGCCCCTACCCGCCTCCCTGTGCGCCCAATCGCCCATAATATCCACCAGAGACTGATGCTCTAACCAAGGATCCAGCCATAGATCAGTCCCAGCACCATCACACATGATTCTCCTGATAGACGATTTAAGAACCGTTGTGACTCAGGATATGCTTAAAAGTCACAGAGTGATTATTGTCGAATGGCGCATCTCCAGAAGTTGTCTTGCTTCACATATCGACACTTCATCCAGTCCGCCCAAGGAGATCCCCCTTTAATGAATCTCCATGCCAGTTTCAGGGTCGAGGCCTCCCTGGTCGCCAATAAGGGTCGGAGACCCACTCCTCCCTCCTTCCTCGGCCTACAGAGCTGCTTCCAGGAGATAGCGTGCAGACCCCCCTCCAGATAAAATCAGCGCAAATGCTCTCCACTTTTCGGATGGTAACCACAGGGATCAAAATAGATTGGAGCCAGAACTGTGCCACGGTCGTGATGACCGATCTAACCAACTCTATCCGTCCTCCAAATGATAGACCCGCTGCCTGCCACCCTTCAACCCTTCGCTGAGCATACTCTACCAAACTATGGCAGTCAATGTCCCGAACATAGTTGACTGCCAGAGGAACTCTGAGGTATTTCACCGGAAGATCACTCCTCCACACCCAGAGCTACGGCACGCTCCTCCTTCCGGGGGCAAAGGGAGCTGAAGTAGACCCGGCTCTTCTCTCGATTCATTTGGAGCCCAGTAAGCGCTTTCAGATCGCCCATAATCTCCGAGATCGTGTTCATACCTTCCATAGAAGGCTGTAGGAATACCAGGAGATCGTCTGCATAAATAAGATGAGTGACAGGTAGCTCGACCCTCCCGAACAGCGGGATAAGCCTCCAACTATGCACCGTCATGTCCATCAAACAGGAGAAGTACTCCATAACAAGCGTGAACAGGTAAGGAGACAATGGGTCACCTTGTCGGAGTCCAGGGTTGCTGCGGAAGAACCCATACGGGGTACCCTGGATGAGAACAGAAAAGGTGGGGGTCGTGATGTACTCCCGAATTCTCGCAACCCAACGATCATCGAATCCCATGGCAGTCATCAAGTGGCACAGGAAGTCCCTATTGACTATGTCATAGGCCTTCCTCAGATCCAGCTTCATGCAAGCCTTCTCCCCTCCTGGTTTATTGAAGTCCCTCACCATCTCATGCGCAAGGAGACTGTGCTCAGCAATCGATCTCCCCTTTATGAAGGCTGCCTGGTTCAGAGAGACCAAGTCCTGCATGATCAACTCCATACGCCGGCACATAAGGTACGTAATTATTTTGTAAAGATAATTACAGCACGCTATAGGCCTAAAGTCCGCCAGCGAAGACGCCCCCTCTTTCTTTGGCACAAGAGCCAGGAAGGTATGATTCAACTCCTTCAGCAGCTTCCCCTTGGTGAAGAACTCTTGGACCGCCTCGAGAATTGGAAACTTAAGAATATCCCAGTGGCGTTTATAGAACCCACTACTAAATCCGTCCGATCCTGGCACTTTGTTGGGATCCGCCTTCATGATTATAGCCTCCGCCTCCTCCATAGTGACCGGGACAAGAAGTAGACTATTCCCATAGGGAGTCACCAACCTCTTCGTAACTACATCCGGAACGCAGACAGATAGTCAGTCTGAAAATACAACTCAGAGTAATACCTAACCGCCTCTCCTTGGATCTTTGACGACTCCCCCACCAGATTGCCCTCTGCATCGAGCAGCTGAGAAATGTTGCTTCTGTGTTACCTGGTCCGGACGACATCATAGAAGAACTTGGAACAACGGTCACCATCCTTGAGCTATGAGCATTTAGCGCGCTGGGCCGCACTAATCTCCCGCTGCAGGCAAAGAATGTTGACTTCTCCGATCAGCTCCTTCTCTCTAGTCGCGAGGTCCCCGTTAAGCATGTCAGATTGTATGGAATGTTGAATGTCTCTGAGCTCCTCCTCCTTATCTTCTAGTGAGGACTTGGGCAATCTCTTCACCCAACTCCGGATAGCCTTCTTCGTGTGTTTGAGCATATGCACCATACGGTACTGAGCCGTACCCTCCTGACGCCGAAAAAGACCCTCCGTAACAGCCTCCAAGTATCCACCTGACAGAAACCAGCTGTTGTACTGAAAAGGGCGTGACTTCCAAGTAGGCCGAGCAGTGAAGCCAACCCTGATGGGGAAGTGATCGCTTGTCACAACGGTCAAGCCCTCCGCCAGAGAATTAGGGAAGCAGCGAAACCACTTCCCGTTGTCCAAAGCTCTGTCCAACTGGCAGGCAACCCTGTTACGGACAGCTTTGTTATGCCAGGTCCAAATATGTCCCGACCGCGCCAACCCCTGAAGCCCCGCCTGTAGAAGGCATCTCTGGAAGTCATACAAAATCAGATCAGGAACCGGTCTGCCACCCACCTTTTCCCCTATGTGAAGAATGGCGTTGAGGTCACCCATCAAGAGAAGCGAAAGATGCAAGGAATCAGCAACAGAAGCAACCCTGGATATGTTACTCCACAGGACCTCCCGTTGTCGCCTATCATTGTGGCCATACACCGCTCCCAGCAAGAACCGATGTCACGCCCCGCTCCCGTAGGAGCGATCGTCCTCGCTAAGGCGTGATGCCGCACGAGCCTAGATTGCGCTCGTGCAAGGCGGGTTCCATAACGGCCGATTTCAGCGGCTGCGACGGGGTCGTCGCACAGGAGTCCCAAGTAGAGATATTAAACACGCAGCAAAAATTTAGAACAAACACAAGTTATACAAAGAAGCTCTTTATTGATATTGAAACAACGGTTACATTGGGGGCGCAAGGCCAAGATTACAAGTCCAAGCTCACTCAATCTCACTCATCTCACATTACAAGTCACTCAGCTCTCTCTCATCTCTCAGTTACAAGTCTTGAGCCAGCGGATGCTTTGGAAGGCGACATCCATACATTATGTCCCGTACAAGTCTTGACTCCATGCGGACGCACGCTTCGAATCGACAAGGAACTCCGTGCCTCGACGCATCCAAGCGAGCTCCGCGCCACGATCTTCTACCTGTGCCTGCACATGAACTATGTGGGTGTCAGTACTCAACTGTACTGGTGGAATGAGCTCCTCGCCCACCCATACAAAACCGACACGTTCATTTACTTTGTGCAGCTTAGTCCCATTTGTATTGTCTTTCTACTCTTGTCTTAGGATCAGTTTTATGACCGACGCCTTGGCCTATTCTGTGTCTCTAGACCATCTCGTGCTTGCAACGACAACGTTAACTCATACCTTGCCTCAAGACCCTTCTCGTGCCAACAACGTTAACCTATCGAGTCGTGTTTGCCTTACGGCTTAAAATCAGAGACGCAACTATGCGATGAAGCTCCATTTCCGTGTGACCGTGCTACAAACCCTTGCTGAGGCCGTGTCTCGCAACTCAATGAGACTCTATCATATCGCCGCCTCACGGCCCTTTGCTACTAAATCATCAACTGATCCATCCAACTTTGTGAACTAAGTGTCACTTGACCAAGTTTGCCTTGCGGCATCTCCTGACTTAAACTCATGACAACTCAAACCATAACTATGCAACTTATATGCCGACAACATAGGACTCGACTCCACATCTCGTGCCGAAGCACGTTGTCTTCGTTGCAGCCTAATCTTAGGCCCAAACATTGTCTTCTTGACCGAGCACGCATTCGACTCGACTCTTGGTTCACTTCACCTAATACTCGACTCAGTCCAAAGGTACACTCGCGGATTGTCGTCCGTGCCGACTCATCTATATGAGGTCACTAGCATGACAAGCTATCATGGACACATAGCTTGCGGTTGGCCGGGACCCTTCCAGCGCAAGGTAGCTAGCCCCCTGGAAGTTCCCGACTAACCCGGTGCTATCGAGTCAGCACAGCTATCACCGTGTTTCCTTTCTTGGCCGAAACGGTCCCATGGCCCTGGGTTGTCGTTACGGGGAAACTCTACCTTGTCGACAAGTTGTCCAATGACCATGCAAGACCCTTCACTCAAACTGACGTCTCACACAGTCATTGCACTTTCAGTGTTATCCTCTCTTTCCAAAACCAAGTTCAAGTCTTCTATCCTTGAGACCCCTCAAGGACCCCTCGACGACCCACAGTCGCGAGCATTCTTTCCATGTTACCATATCATTTCATTCAACTCGATGCCTATTCGATAGTCCTTTCTCCAAAAACTCATTAAATCAACCGTGGTTCATGCCTTAAACACTAAGTTCGTGCATCGTGACTTAGGCCCATCGTGCTCTACGCGATACTATCGCCCAACTCATACTCCATACGACTAGCTTTGAAACCGTAGGACTTCGTGGCTATACTCAGCCGTAGAACTCATAGGACCGTGCTTGGAATGTCTTAGGTCGACCACCATCACTTTTCCTAACTTAACCAAGCCTACAACTTAACCCAAGGGACGAGCAAAGGCTATGTCAAGCCTTGCATTCGTGGAAGCGTGCATGCTTTATCGAGCATTTACGCGGGCGACGCCTATGACTTAGGCTAATTCACAGTTTTGTGTTGAAGACCAACTTTTCTTCTCCCAAGCCACGGAACGAAGGACCGAGTGTCATTTTAAAAGCACGCCGTGCACCAACTCTAAGCCGATCGTTGGACCTTTCCATATTCTAACTCAATTCGACCCGTCGGGATTATTCCCTTTAGCTATGTGAATTCGTCTCTTTTATTATCAAGTCTACTTGTGCAAGTTGAAAACATGCGATTTATTATGTAAAGGCTAAGATAAGGCAAGTTCACCGAAACTACCCCACATGAGCGAGTGGTCGTCTCGACCGAGCAATGTCTTCGAGCAGCCGTTGCAAGGCTAAGTCCGAACGCCATCGGCGTTTCGATTCCTCCGATTGACTGAGCGGGACGGGGCACTACAACCGAAAACCACCCTTATTAGTAAAGGAGATGGCAATAAACTGCTCTGACATCAGGATCAGATCCCCTCCCCAACTCTTGGAATTCCAACGGACCCAGATTCTCGCCACGTCACAAAGTTCTAGGTTGTGGAGTTGAACCCAATGAGAGGGGGTCCGACAGGCAAGAATCTTTTTCCCTTTAATCTTGGTCTCGAGCAAAACCGAGATGTCACACTGCTCTCTGCGTAGGACACCACAAATCTTCCTCTATCTCCCTAAGGAGCATGCACCCCTCACGTTCCAGGCGATGATCGTCATTAATTATTAAGAGAGAAGTTCCCATGTACTTCGCCTGGACCAGTACCTGGGGGTGGTACCACATCCATCGCTGTCATGTCCTCCTCCACCACAAAAGTAGTAGCGTGCTGGTTAGTCGCCTGTGAGAGCATCAGAGCCCAAGCCGGGTTGTCCACACATAATGCCTCCCCCAAACCAGGGGAGAGTCCCCCCTTGGGGTTCTGTCGCGTAGCGATCCAGCACGTCGTTTCCTGCTGTAAACTCTCTCATCAGATGAGCCTCCATCCCCTCGATGAACTCGCTCCGCAGCCGGCGATGAACTCGCTCCGCAGCCGACATGTCTCTGGTAACCATGCTCCTCTGTGTCGAGAAGGTAACCATAGCCCCGCTAGTGTGAACCGGCTGAGTAGAGATAATCAGACTCAGGTTATTCGCCTCCTCCACCGAACTGTCTCCCTCCTGCAAGATGTCCTCACTCCCGTCCCCGGAGACGGTCTCCATTGCCTGAGATGGTCCAGGTACCACATTGGGCTCCATAGGTGACACCACCTTCAGACCTCCTGATGGGCAAGAGCTGACAAGGTGTCTGAAGCAAGCACAGTGCGAACAGGCAGGAGGGACCCATTCGTACTCCACTTTCTGAGTTAGGACCTCAACCGAAGGAACCTCATACTCCAATATGCTCGGTAGCTCCCCTCCAGCCCGGATCTCAACGAACATCCGAGCATACATCAACCTCGATCGGAAGGTTGTAGCATCATCAGCCTTAATCGGCTTGCCCACCAAGCTAGCGAGTCTCATGAGCAAAGAAATGCTCCAATATCGCACCGGGAACTCCGGGAGGCGTATCCAAACAGGGATGGCATTGAGAACTTCCATCTCGCATCTCATGTCCGGGATCCACTCTTTCAGGATAATCAGCCTGCCGTCGAACGTCCACGGCCCTCCTTGGAGGATCCTGGTAACATCGTCCGCTAGTCCGAACTTCACATAATAGAAGCCATTTTTCCTTGCAAAGATCTTCATGCTTCCTTTCGGCTGCCATACACGCGTCGCATACGTCGGAATCTGCCATAGAAGGGTTTGTTCCTCAGAACGTACAGGACCAACGTGTTCTCCCAGAATGTTGTCACCTTAGCAATCTCCTCTGCAGGGAACGAGGCCCGAAATCCACTCCCCACCTACTTTGGAGGTACGTACTCCATGGATGTGGTACTTTTGGGACCCCAGGCTTACAAATGTCCGCCCAAGACTTTCCTACAGGACGAGGGGCCGTCCCCTGAGCCCGATGTACGACAGAAGGGGGGAAGGCCTAGTTCCCTGACCCCCAACTCCACCGCCTTACCTTTTCCTTTGTCCGCCGCAGCCACCTTGGGGCGCCACCCAACCGATCTCCCGGCAGAACCATTCACCCCCGGGAAGAGGTTGCAGACGCATGAGATGACTTCCGCGGCCTCGACCTCTCCCGCTCTCCTATCGGAATTAAGTTGTGTCCTCAAGAGAGTCTGCACGACCCCCTATTTTCCTCCAGCCTTTCCGCTACGACGTCGCGTAACCGTCGTCCATCCCCCACCCTCCATCTGTCCATCCTGGGATCCAGATCCAGGTTAGAAGTTCGGGGATCTGGAAAGATCTGGAACCCAAACAGCCCTTCCCATCGATCTGCCTCCGCCTGTGGTGCCACCCCTCCGGAGCCCGTCACACGCCCGCACGCGCCCGCACGCGCCATTGCTGCCCCCCGTGTCGACATCCGCGCTGACGCTGCTGCCAGGGCCTGCAGCCCCTCCTGTGCGCGCAGCCGAGATTTCCGCGCCGACTGTCGTGGCTGCTCCGCCTGCAGGCAGGCCGCCCAAGTGTGGCCCACCTCCCGCCTGGCCGCTGCCGGCCGGCCTGCATCCCGGTCCAACGTCGGGGTCCCACAGAGGGGACCCCCTAGGGCTGACGCTACCCGAGTCGCCCGATCGCCCCTCTCCAGACATCATTTTTTATATACTATTAACTCACACCCAGCCAACCCGAGCGGAGTTTACTTCAGCCCATCATGCAAATCAGGGAGCCCAGCCCCGTGGAGGTAGGTCTACAACCCAGAGCCTAGTGCTCGACAGGGAGCCCATCCCTCCTGCGATGGGAGGTCTACAACCAAAGTTCACGATAGGGAGCACAACCCCGACCAAGCGGCTTGGCAAGCCCATAAAAAATTCCACCCAGCAGACGCCCAAGGGAGGGCTCGAATCCGTGACCGTGATCTCTCACGGATGAGCACCCCACTCTAGCCACCTGAGCTAGAGCCATCGGGATATATATATATATATATATATATATATATATATATATATATATATATGAATGGGAGAGCAGGTGATAGGGAGACTTGGCGGAAACCCTAGAAAGGGTTCTACCGCGGTTTCAGCCGCGACTGCAGCCCCCAGGCGGGCTGGCAGGCGGGCGTGCCAACCCCCCCCCCAGGTGGCCGGGCGGAGGGGGGAAGAGGGGGTCCCGACATCGGGCGGGGCCGGGACAGACACATCCAGCGACCTACAGGAGAGCGCGGGCGGGGCCGGAGCGGTCACGGCCAGCGGCCTCCAGGCCTGCGCGGTGGTCAGGGGGCTCAGCTTGGTCGGGGGGGGGGGGGGGGGGGGGGCGGCAAGGGGGGGTCCTCGTCCAGGCATCGACATGGCGATGACGGGTGGGGAGGAGCGGGTCGACACTCCAACGTGGAGTCCGGACCTGGGGTGTCTCCTGTTTTCTAACCTGGCTCCTCGGCGGGTCAACAGGAGGTGATGTCAGAAGGTAGAGGATGGACGACAGTCACGAGGCATCATGGGGGTAGGGCTCTGGGAAGGGAGGCTGCATCTTGACCAGATACGAGGAGAGGACCTCCCCTCCAAGCGATGGCGCACAACAACCCTGTCAGGAGTACGACGGGGCCGGGATCAGGGCCGAGGAAGCCACCTTTGGGTCATGGTGCAACCCCGCGCCCCTCACAGGGTGGTGCGTCACTTCGGAGAACCCAGGTAGGTGGGGGTGCTGGCAGTACGGTGCAGGGGTGGAGACACAAGACGACGGCGACGGAGAAGGATAAAGGTAGTGTTATCGCTATGGGAGGCCAGAGCCAAGCACCCTCCCCTCCAAGGTCCGCCACTTGGACACCGGGATCTCCCTCGCGGCCAATAGGAAAATCTTGGGCTGATATATGCTCGCCAGCAGGCCCTAGCAGCCCCTCGACTATGGAGTACGTTCCCCCCAAAGAAGGTCGGGAATGGTTTACGCGCCTCGTTCCCAGCGGAGGAGATAGCGGAGGTTACAGCATTCTGGAAAAACACCATCGTCATATACGTGCTGGGGAACATGTCCTTCTATGGACAGATCCGGACGTATGCAGCACGTGTCTGACGACCCAAAGGTAGCATGGAAATTTTCGTCAGGGAGAACGGGTTCTACTATGTCAAGTTTGGCTTGGCAGAAGATGTCGCAAGAATCATCCATGGAGGTCCTTGGACGTTTGATGGAAGGCTGATTATCATGAAGAAGTGGACGTCAGATCTGAGATGTGAGAAGGACGCCCTCAACGCTATCCCTGTCTGGATTCGCTTCCCTGAGTTTCCAGTCAAGTACTGGAGCATTACACTGCTTATGAGGCTAGCCAGCTTGGTGGGCAAGCCAATTAAGGTTGATGATGCTACAACCTCTAAGTCGAGACTGATGTATGCCTGGATCTTCGTTGAGATCAGGGCGGGTGGAGAGCTTCCCAGAGCTTTCCCCAACTTGTTCTGAGTGTGCCTGCTTTGGACATCCCACCAGTGCCTGCCCGGCTGGCAGGCAAAAGGCTGCGTCTCCCTTGGCGACAGATCTGGTTCCGGACCCTCCCCGGGAGACGGTGAGTATCAGGGAGGAAGTGCTTGTAGAGGGAGACAGACTAGAGGAGGACAGGCAGATGGTCAACGCCAGCGACCAGCATCAGCACACTTCTCCGCGTCAGGGGCTCCCTGAGGGGGCTCCGGTTACTTTCTCAGCCCAGAGGAACATGGTCACCAGGGACATGCTGTCCTTGAGTCGTACGTACAGGGAGGACGCGAGACCTTCCGAGGAGAGGGTCTACAGTAGGAAGAGGCACGCTGGACCGCTCTGCGACGGACAGCCTCGTGCGAAAGACCTCATAGCTGGCGGCCGCGAGACGCTATGTGTGGACAACCATGCGTGGGCCTTGATGCTCACTCAGTCAGCATACCAACATTCCACGACCTCAGGTATGGAGGACAAGGATCAGACGGACGTAGTACCATCCCCGGGTACTGGTCTAGAAGAAAATTCAAGGGGACCTACCGCTCATTAATTAATGGATGTGATCGTCTGGAATGTCAGAGGTGCTTACTCCTTAGGACGATGGAGAGAGATCAGTGAGATCTTACGTAGAGAGAAGTGTGACATCTCAGTGCTTCTGGAAACCAAGATTAAAGGGGAGAAGACGCTTTCGCACCGGACTCCACCTAATTGTGTCCAGCTTCACAACTTGGCTCTATGCGACATGGCGAGGATCTGGGTAAGATGGCATAGCAACAGCTAGGATGGAAATCTGGTCCTAATGTCGGAACAGTTGATTGCTATTTCCTTCTCTAATAGGGTGGTTTCCGGTTCTTACTGGGAGCGGTTTATGGCCACAACGGCAGGCGGCGTCGGGAGGACCTTTGGAGGGATATAGCCAGAGTCGCTACTACAGCGGACTCTTTGCACCTCCCCTTGCACTTGATGGGGGATTTTAACGCCCTCCTTCACAGAAGGGAGAAGGTGGGAGGCAGACCTGTTCCAGATCAGATCATGTATGATTTTCAGGGGTGTCTTCTTCAGTCAGGCCTATAAGGCTTGAAGCGAACTTAGCACATCTTGACTTGGCATAACAAAGCTGTCACTAACAGTGTTGCATGTCAGCTGGACAGAGCTCTGGAAAATAGAGAGTGGTTCCGCTGGTTCCCAAACTCTGTGGCAGAGGGCCTGGCTGCTCGGACGAGTGATCATTCCCCTATCAGGGTCGGCTTCACAGACCGGCCTACTTGAAAATCGCGTCCTTTCTGCTACAACAGCAGTTGGTTTCTTTCTTGAGGCTACTTGGAGGCTGTTGCAGAGGATCTTCTTAACCAGCAGGAGGGCACGACACAGTACCGCATGGTCCACATCCTCAAGCGCACGAAGAAGGCTATTCGGAGTTGGGTGAAGAGTCTGCCCAGGCCTTCCCTGGAAGAAAAGGAGGCGGAACTCAGGGACATCCAAAACTTCATGCAATCTGATATACTGGATGGGCCCTTAACAGCAAGGGAGAAGAAACTGATTGGGGAAGTCAACATCCTCCAGCTGCAGAAGGAGATCAGTGCGGCCCAACGCGCTAAATGCTCCTGGCTCAAAGAAGGTGATCGTTGCTCCAAATTCTTCTACGATGTGATCCGGACCAGACAGCATAGGAACAGTCTCTTTCACCTGCTAGATGGTGAGGGCAAACTGATTGGAGAGCCGTCGGAGATCCAAGGGAAGACTGTTAGGTATTACTCAGAGTTATATTTTCAGACTCTCTCTGTATTTTCGGACATCATTACAAAGAAGCTGGTGACGCCCTATGGGAATAGTCAGTTACTTGCGCCGGTCCCTCTGAAGGAGGTGGAGGCTATCATCATGAAGGCGGATCCCAACAAGGCCCCGAGACCGGATGAATTTAGAAGTGGGTTTTACAAACGCCACTGGGATGCCCTGAAGATACCGGTGCTCGAGACGGTTCATGAGTTCTTTTCTGAGAGGAAGTTGTTGAAGGAGCTTAACCAAACTTTCTTGACCCTTGTGCCGAAGAAAGAAGGAGCAACCTCACTGGCGGACTTTCGGCTTATAACGTGTTGTAGTTATCTTTACAAAATAATTACGCATCTTATGTGCCGGCGCATGGAGGGGATTATGCAGGACCTGGTCTCTCCGAACCAGGCAGCTTTCATCAAGGAGAGATCGATTGCAGAGCATAGCCTTCTGGCGCATGAGATGGTGAGAGGGTTCAATAAAGCATTAGGTAGAAGGCGTGTATGAAGCTGGACCTGAGAAGGCCTATGACATGGTCATTAGGGACTTCCTGCGCTACCTGATGTTAGCCATGGGATTCAACGAGCGGTGGGTAGCGAGGATTAGGGAGTGCATCTCGACCCCTACCTTCTCTGTCCTCATTCAGGGTACTCCGTATGGGTTCTTCCGCAGCAACAGGACTCCGGAAAGGTGACCCCCTGTCTCCTTACCTGTTCACACTTGTCATAAAGTACTTCACCTGCTTGATGGGTATGGCGGTTCACAATAGACGGCTGGCATCGTTGTACAAAAGAATCGAGCCCCATGTTACTCATCTCATTTATGCTGACGACCTCCTGGTCTTCCTCCAGCCCTCTATGGAAGGAATGACTACGATCTCTGGATTTATGGGAGAGTTGGGAAAACTCTCTAGACTTCAACTGAACCGTGAGAAGAGTCGTGTCTACTTCAGCTCCTCCTGTACGCTGAAGGAGGAATGTGCGAAAGCCCTGGGCGTCGATAAAGGCAATCTCCCGGTAAAATATCTAGGGGTGCCTCTGACAGTCAACTATACGCGGGACCTGGACTGTCATAGCCTGGTGGAGTATGCTCAGAGGAGGGTCGAAGGGTGGCAGGCTGCTGGTATGTCGTTTGGTGGGCGCATTGAGCTAGTTAGATCGGTCATCTCGGCACTGGCACTTTTCTGGCTCCAATCCATTCTAGTCCCTGTTGTCGCCATACAAAAAGTGGAGAGCATTTGCACCAACTTCATCTGGAGAGGGGGCATACATGTGATCTCTTGGGAGCAGCTCTGCCGCCCTCGGGAGGAGGGAGGGGTGGGACTTAGACCCATGATGTCTGTCAGGGAGGCCTCTGAACTGAAGCTGGCATGTAGATTCATCAAAGGTGGGTCGTTATGGGCTGATTGGATGTCTAGTCGATATGTCAAGAGGGATAACTTCTAGATATGCTCCCTCAACAACAACCACTCTGTCACTTTCAAGCACATTCTACGACACAAAGCTGTTCTCAAATCATCCATCCGGAGGATTATGAGATGGAGCTGGGACTGACCTCTGACGGGATCCATGGTTAGAGCGTCAATCCATGATTGAGATTCTGGACGACCGGACACACAGGAAGGCTGGTAGGGGGTTGACTTGCCAGCATATTATCAGAAATGGAGTGTGGAGACCAGAGGTCTACCAATACCTTGGAGCTTGGAGAGGCTATTCGTGCGGTTGGTATCGATCCGAGTCAGCCGGCAGATAGTATGACCTGGGATCCGCAGGCAGCTAATGGAGGCACTGGGAAGTTCAGTTTCAATAGTTGCTACAACCTCGTGTGACGTACATCTCCTATTATCGCGGATTAAGACTTCATCTGGTGTAAAGGACTGGCCCGCAAGATACAATTGTGTGTCTACCGGTTGCTGCTTAGACGTCTGCTGACGAGGGACAGGGTCATCACCTTTGGGATCTAAGTCCCCACCCCGAAGTATATACTGTGTGAAGTGGACAATGAATCTATGAGCCACTTGTTCTTTGAGTGCGATGTGTCCTGGTAGGGCTAAGCAGTGCCGCAGAGCGTTGGGAGGTGACACAGGCAGAGAGATCGGAGCCATCATTACCGGGATCCGAGACCGCAGAGGGAGGGGACAGGTATGGCTCAAGACCGCCAGGTTACGGCTTGCAGCCTTCGTCTAGCATGTCTGGAGGGAACAGAATCGACGCATCTTCGAGGGGCTAACCACCCCTCCTATAGGCATTCTATATAATATTGAATTTGATGTAACTGCTATGGCACCCTAAATGGGTGGAAGATTATGGATGATTGTAAGATTTTATGAGTTGATATTGGAATAAAATTTACCCTTATATATATATATATATATATATATATATATATATATATATATATAGAGAGAGAGAGAGAGAGAGGAAGAAGGTATATGTATTGATAAAAAAAACTAGTTACATCTCATCCCCTTGAGGAGGGAGTCAAATTTGGGATCAACCCTTTTACATCAAACTCATATGAAGGACTCCATTAGGAGAGGTATTGAGTCCGACAAATATCTTATTGTTCCTTTCCTTCCAGATATGTCACACTGCCAAAGCCAGTCGAGTACAAACTTCCTTAAACCAAAGCAAACCTCGCCGTCGAACCCCTGTGATATTTCCATTGATCTCTGTGTGTTGCATAGAATTAGTATTCCTCAACCTCAGCAGCACCCTTCTTTGCGGCTGCCAAACTTTCCAGGAGTACGAGCACTCAAAGAATAGGTGTTTCATAGGCTCTGGTCGTTGGCCAAATAGCACACAACTAAGGCCCGGAGGAAGAACCCCGAATCGGTGAAGACGGTCCGAGGTAAGTTTACCCAGCAGACAACTATACATGCAATATTGAAATTTTCTCGTAATATCTTTCTGTCAGACGATATCAGCATACTCCCACGTCTCAAAATGCTCCCGAGTCTGATCATATACCAACTTGAAAACAAACTCTCCCGTAAAACTGCCATTCCACCTTCAGGTATCCCAATCTACGTCTCCAGAGATCGAGATCCGACGAATGCAATTAGCAAGGTTTAGTGGGATATGTAGGTCTGCGAGCTGCCACGTATCCATCTTTATATATATATATATATATATATATATATAGGTTTAGTGGGATATGTAGGTCTGCGAGCTGCCACGTATCCATCTTTATATATATATATATATATATATATATATATATATATATATACATTTGGAATAAGGGTGAATTTATTCCTCGCATATAGCGGAAAAGGTATTACAGTACAACATATCACAACTTCTCATACCCCACATAATAACATTATGGGGCCATTACTGATACACCGAATTCTATGTTATGTAGAATTCCAATAGGGGGGTAGTCAAGCCCTCAAAGATACGTCTGTTCCGCTCCTTCCAGATGTGCCAAACGGACGAAGCGAGACGAACTCTTGCTCTTCGGGCCCACCCCGGATCCCGGCCTCTGTGATCTCGGATCCAGCTGAGAATGCCCCGGATGTCTCGATCCACCCAAACTCCTCCTCTCAGCTGTGCACACTGCTCAGTCCAAATGTGCCAGGTCACCGGGCATACAAAGAAGAGATGCCCCATAGATTCATCATCCCCATTACATAGCACACATTTGGCATCCGGTATCTGCATCCCAATATATATATATATATATATATATATATATATATATATATATATATATATTAGGTTTACCAGGATATGTAGGTCCATCTTGCAAATATATACACCTATATATATATATATATATATATATATATATATATATATATTTGGTGCATCCTGCAAATATATATAGGTTTACAGGGATATGTAGGTCCATCTTGCATATATATATATATATATATATATATATATATATATATATATATATATATAAATAAATAAAAAATAAATAAATAAATATATATATATATATATAAAAGATAGACGGTTTCGGAAGCGAACCCTAGCTCTGCTAGGGCATCACCAAATCGAAGCGAGGAGGCGGCCAATCGACCTCCGGACCGGGGGGAGGACAAGGGGGTGGCGGCGGAGGCCGGCGGCGACCGACTGGAGGCGGGCGACGGCGGCCGACGGCCGGAAAAGCTGATTACTGCTGCTGCTCGCGCGCCGGCGTTCGCTGGCGGCCAGCGGGGCGGCCGGGGGGGTCCGGCGAACCCCCCCGGGGGCGGACGGATGCCGGTGACCCACCCCAGGTGGGGGGGTGGCCGGGGATGGCTGCGGACGGCGGAGACGCCACCGAGCACGGGTTCGGCCGGTGGTTCGACGGCGGGTGCTCCGGGGGGCTCCCCTATAGTGTTCACCGCCCAAAGGAAATCGACGGACACGGTGGCTGGAACGGAGGATGGACAGAGTGAGGAGGGGGCTTGGACTACGGTCCAAAATCGGAGGGTACGGCGAGGAGGTGGGCAACGATCGCAAATCTCTGAGACTAGGAGGGGCTCAGCTTCTACGCTGGGATCGGACAGGAGGTCAGGGATAGCCAGGAGAACAGGACCAACGGTGGGCCAGGCGCACACAGGGGAACGGGAGAGACAAGCCAGGACTACGTGGAGGCCTCGAGCGAAGGGGTCAGCAAGGGCGGCTGGCCCAGTTATCGGGGTGAGAGGGACTGCTGCGAACGTGAGTGCCCGGCCGGCCCCGACGATCCTGCCTCGAAGTTCGGGCCCGCGGCCTGTGTCCTGGGCAGATGCGTGCAAGGTGAGGGTTGCAAAGACTCCGGCATCGATGGAGTATGTTGCACCTATGGCGGTTGGGGGTGAGCTCTGCGCCGACTTTCCGGCTGAGGAAGTGGCGAAGGTGACGGCATTTTGGGAGAATACTTTAGTGTTATATGTGTTGGGGAGCAAGCCCTTCTACGGACAGATCCGAGGTTATGCGGATAGAGTCTGGCGGCCGAAGGGTAGCATGGAGTTCTTCTCCAAGGAGAACGGCTTCTACTTCGTTAAATTTGGGATGGCAGAAAATGTGGCTCGGATACTCCAGGGAGGGCCATGGACGTTTGATGGACGCCTCATCATACTGAAGCAATGCACCCTTGACTTGAGATGTGAGAAGGAGGTGCTGAATGCGGTGCCTGTGTGGGTTCGGTTTCCTGAATTCCCGGTTCGCTTCTGGAATGTCCCCCTTCTTATGAGACTTGCCAGCCTCATTGGCAAGCCGATTAAGGCCGACGATGCCACCGCATTCAGGACTAGATTGATGTATGCTCGGGTATTTGTGAAGATTGACGCCAGGTTGGACCTGCCAGAGCAGTTGAAGTACCGGACCCCTACTGGCCAGATCATGATGCAGAAGGTGGAGTATGAGTGGGTTCCCCCCAGATGTCCGGAGTGTGTCTGCTTTGGGCATCTTCCGAATGCTTGTAGGCGAGGAGGAGCTTCTGAGGTGGTGACGGAGGAGGCAGTGCAGGAGACAGGTGGTGTAGTTGGTACCCCTGTAGTTGACAAGGCGGGCTTGATGGAGGATGAGATGGAGGCAGACCCTTCCCCCGTCTCTGGGGATAACGAGGAGTCTCCGACGGAGATTTTTGCCGGAGCGATGGTTGAGTATACGGGGACGAGGACTATGACCACCAGGAATATGGGACAGGAGGACAGGCGAAAAGGAGAGGATAACACCTTAGCACTTCAGGTATACAGTCGGAAGCGCCAGGCAACGGAGTCGCATAGTGAGGACAGCGGACAAGGTAGGGCGGAGAGAGTGTGGAAGGTCAACCCTAAATGGGTAGCGGTCCTAGCTCAGCCTCCCCAACAGGGGGACCCGCAATGGGTAGCGGCCCTTGCTCAGCCTCTACTTCAGGGGGATAGAGATGAGGAGTCCAGAGATACGGAGGTTGCACTCTCCCCGGGTGCACCTTCAGAGGATGTTCAGGGGACCCCACTCGTGGTTTAGATGTCGGCCCTTGCCTGGAATGTCCGGAGGGTGTTCTCTGGGGAGATGGAGGGAGATTAGTGAGGTGCTGAGGAAGGAGAAGTGTGAAATCTCGATCTTACTAGATACTAAGATCGGGGGGCGAAAACCATGTCTCGTAGAACTCCTACGGGCTGGGTCCAGCTCCACAACCTTGGTCTCTGTGATATGGCGAGAATCTGGGTTAGATGGAACGGAGCTAGTTGGGAGGGGGAGGAGGTTTTCATGACTGACCAGCTGGTGGCTATCTCCTTCGCCAACAAGGGTGGGTTCCGATTCTTACTTGGTGCTGTCTATGGGCACAATGACAGAAGGCTGCGGGAGGCCTTGTGGCAGGACATCATTAGGCTGAGTATATTGGCGGTGCATCGTCATCTCCCCCTGCTTATTATGGAAGACTTCAATGCCACGCTATACAGGGGGGAGAAGCTGGGGGGCGGCCGGTCCCGGACCAGATTCTATCAGACTTTCAGTCATGTCTTCTCCAGTCCGAGCTAAGGGGTCTGGAGCGGGTGGGGCACATATGGACGTGGCACAACAAGGCGGTGGTTAGCAGGGTGGCTTGCCAGCTTGATCGTGCTTTGGGAAACAGTGATTGGTTCCGCCTATTCCCCTCTGCTGTGGCTGAGGGGCTTCCTGCGGGGACCAGTGACCATTCGCCGATCCTGGTGCGCTTCGTGGAGAGACCCAGATGGAGAGCCCGTCCGTTCAGGTATGACAACAGTTGGTTCCTATCGTCTGGCTATGAGGAGACTGTGGCGGGGGGTCTTTGTCAGGATGTGGTCGGCACAGCTCAGTTCTGTATGGTTCACAGGCTGAAGAAGACCAAACGCGACATCAGAGACTGGGTGAGGGCTCTCCCCCGGACCTCCTTACAGGAGAAGGAGGCGGAGCTGAGAGACCTACAGTCAGACCTTCAGGGAGACATGATGAGTGAAGAGATGGCGGCTAGAGAGAAGAAGATGGCTGCAGAGGTCAACACCTTGCGACTCCAGCAGGAGATTAGTGCGGCCCAACGGGCCAAATGCTCCTGGCTCAAGGATGGGGACCGTTGCACCAAATTCTTCTATGATGTTATTCGGGCTCGCCAGCACCGGAACTGCATCCAGAGACTTCTAGGCAGGGATGGGCGTCTTGTGACCGACCAGGTTGCTATCCAGGAGGAGGCTGTCCGGTTCTACTCTGAGCTTTATCATCAGACGGACTATCCCACTGTATTCCCGCAGCTGACTACGAAGACGTTGATTACTGAGTATGGCAACAGTCTTCTTATGGCTCCTATCCAGATGGCGGAGGTGGAGGCGATTGTGATGCAGGCTGATGCTTCCAAGTCCCCTGGGCCGGACGGTTTCTCCAGCGGCTTCTACAAGCGACATTGGGGTGCCCTCAAGGCCCAGGCTCTAGAGGCTGTACAGGAGTTCTTTGAGACGGACAAGCTCCTGAAGGAGCTGAACCACACCTTCCTGACGCTGGTGCCCAAGAAGGAGGGGACGACTTCCCTTGCTGACTTCCGACCGATTGCTTGCTGTAATTATTTGTATAAAATAATTACTCACCTTATGTGCAGGAGGATGGAGGACGCTATGCAGGGTTTGGTTTCTTGGAATCAGGCGGCATTCATCAAGGGACGGTCTATTGCTGAGCATAGCCTGCTGGCTCATGAGATGATTCGGGAGTTCCATAAGCCAGGAGGGATGAAGGCGTGTGTGAAGCTCGACCTGAGGAAAGCCTACGACACCGTCAACAGGGACTTCCTCTGTCATTTGATGGGTGCGATAGGATTCTCCGAGACATGGGTGGACAGAGTCAGGGAGTGCATCACCTCCCCTATATTCTCGGTTCTCATTCAGGGTATACCATACGGGTTCTTCGGCAGCAGCAGGAGGCTTCGTCAGGGGGACCCGTTTTTTTCCTACCTATTCACCCTTGTGATGGAGTATTTTACCTGTTTGATAGACATCGCGGTGCATCGGGAGAGGATTGTACCGATATACAGCAGGGTCTCACCAGTGCTCCCATCTCATATATGCGGATGATCTATTGGTATTGATGAGGCCTACCATGCGAGGGATGAGGGAGCTTGCGGTGGTGATGGAGGAGTTCGGACAGTTATCGGGTCTTCGGTTGAACAGGGCCAAGAGCAAAGTTTACTTCAACAACTCTTGCACTTTGAAGGAGGAACGGGCCCTGGAGCTTGGGGTGGAAAAGGGAGACCTCCCGGTAAAATATCTGGGGGTGCCCCTATCTGTCAACTACGCGAAGGACCGAGAATGCCAGAGTCTGGTGGACTTTGCGCAGAGGAGGGTAGAGGGCTGGCAGGCGGCTGGCCTATCTTTTGGAGGGCGTATTGAGCTGGTACGATCGGTCATATCTGCTATTGCTTTGTTTTGGCTCCAATCTATTATGGTACCTTTGGCTACTATCAGAAAGATTGAGGGCATATGTGCCAAGTTCATATGGCATGGGGGGATTCATGCCATCTCTTGGGAGCAGCTCTGTCGACCTAGGAAGGAGGGAGGTGTGGGTCTGCGTTCTCTAGTATCTGTCAGGGAGGCGGCGGGGATCAAGCTGGCGTGGAGGTTCCTTCAGGGCGGTTCTCTTTGGTCGGCTTGGATGTCTAGTCGGTATCTCCGGGGTAGGAACTTCTGGGTATGTGAAATTGACAACAACTTCTCTGTGTATTTCAAGCAAATCCTGAGGAACCGACCTGTACTTCGGAAGGCTATTCGGAGGAAGATGAGGGAGGAAGGGGAGACGGACCTATGGCTTGATCCGTGGATTGCAGGTCAGTCCCTTCTGGAGATTCTGGGTCCCCAGCCGGACGGTGTGGCGTACAGAAGTCTGACTTGTAGGCACATCATCTGGGGTCTGGAGGCCAGAGGAGTATCGTTTCACTGCTCAGTTAGGAGGGAAGATCAGGCAGGTACAGATCACTCCTGCTGTACTGTCTGACGTCTGGGTTTGGGCCCCTCCCGGCTCCACGGAGGGTGCTGGGGAGTTCAGATTTAGCAGCTGTTACGATCTTGTTCGTCCCCACTTCGATAAGATCGAGGAGTACGACTTTATCTGGGGGAAGGGCCTTGCCAGGAAGATGCAACTGTCTGCATATAAACTGGTGCTGGGCCGGATGCTTACTAGGGACAGACTGCTTCGGTTCGGGGTCCCAGTCCCTGACCCTAAGCGTGTTTTGTGTGAGACAGAGAATGAATCCATAGGGCATCTGTTCTTTCAGTGCCATGTGGCGTGGAACATCTGGGCAGAGCAGAGTCGGAGATACTTGGGAGGGGTTGGAAGGGAGCGTGACTTCAGAGAAATCCTTAAGTGGATTGGAGATTGCAGGGGCCAGGAGCAGAGCTGGGCCAGACGTGTAAGATTGAGGCTTGCTGCATCAGTTTGGCATGTCTGGAGGGAGAGGAACCGGCGAATTTATGAGGGACTGTCCACCCCACCGGTGGGCATCCTTCATAACATTGAGTCGGATGTACTAGTAATGTCCCCCTGAGTTGGGACTGTATCTCTATGCTGTAACCTTATTGCGATGATAGTGGAATAAAATTTACCCTTTTTCCAAAATATATATATATATATATATATATATATATATATATTTTATATATATATATATATATATATATATATATATATATATATATATATTGTCGACGAGCATCAAGTCTTTGAAGGCATAAGAACCGAAAAACCAGGTCAGATGTTCGAATTCCTTGGACGCGATATGCTTTTAAATATTAAAGGGGGTCCGACTGACAAATCCATGTGGCAGATCATTGAGAGTTGGAGCTGGAAAATTGGTCTAACAATGCAAGAGGATCGTGATACGACGGTCAGCCCGAGTGCAGTGTGAGATGGAGATCGGTCCGAACAACAGATCGAGGAAGGATGCATCAAACAAACAAAAAATGCTCCAGAGATTCAGACCCGAGTAGACCGGGGAGAGAGCATGATGTGATATACCCTGGGTTAAGCCCGGGGTATAGATTGTAAAACAATTACCATGCCGCAGATATTTTTTTTTTACAGAAAGGTAATTGTATTAATAAAAATTGTTACAGATACATCACAAAGTTACACTTACAGGGAGCCCAGGTATCCCTTAGCTTCAGGGTCTCGTATCCTGATCATTATATGTGTTGATCAAGATATTTACATCCCCTATAAGCCTCTTTAAAACAATTCTGTGATCAAGATATTTGCATATTATGTGTCGCTCCTTTCTCCGGAGCGGTCATTGTGGTTTACCCTTGATGAATCCTCCAGGTTGTCCTTCCACAAAGATGGACAAGTTGGAGAGGAGATGTACACAGAGGGTAAGGTTAACCCACTGAGAATTTAAAACCCATGCACTTCAGGTTTTGACAAAGTCCCTATTGACAGTGTCATATGCCTTCCTTAAGTCAATGAAAGGAATGTATGTGATTAACAACAACAATAATGACAAAGCTTCTATCTGAACTCTTTAAGTTGGTTACATGAACATGTTTCTTCATCTAGCTATAATAAGGGTTATCTCCTACTGTGACAGAAAAAATAACTATTGTGTCCTTTCCATTGTCCCAATTACCTGCAATTTGATCACAAGTTTAGATTTGGGCACACAATCAAAGTCAATTTTGAAAGGAAGGTTCTTTTGATCCTACACTAGTATTACGGTACCGTTACAACTAAGGTCACATCACTCCTAACTGTTTTAAAGAAGGCATGTTGTTTTAAAGAAGGCATGTGCAAAACAAAAACAAAAACAAAATCGGCACCGCCTAGGTGCCCTAGGCGCTGGTCAGATCCTCAGCGCACCAATTCCGTCTAGCAAAATCTATAACATTGGTCCATATTGTCTGAGGCGCACTTAAGGCACGCGCCTGAGCGAAACGAGGCACAAAAATAAAAAATAATAAAAATGTACATACATAAATAAATAAATTAGTAATATAAGAAATAAAACCAAATAACATATTAATACCAAGAAAAACATGTTAAAATATAACCAAGTGAACTAGCAGAATAGCAGTAGTAGTCAACAAAACTAACCAAAATTTGTATTCTACATACCACGTTTTTTTAGTAAATTTTAGTTTTTTCAATTCAACTGTAACCAACTTTGGCAACCGAGGAAACTACCTCCCTCCCTCTTATATGAGGTAAGGGCCAGCTCCATGCCTCAATATTTTATATATATATATATATATATATATATATATATATATATATATATATATATAATAAAAAACTGTAAGGCGCACCTAAGTGCACCTTTTATTGGTTGCGCCTTGCTAAGGCGCGCCTTGGGTGCACCCGGAGAAAGGTGCCTCACTCATCTAGTGAGGTGCGAGACAGTTGCTACGCCTTCCCGCAAGATGCGTCTTTGACTACCATGCATGCACGGACTTAGTACAGAGGTTAACTCTCACTATGTTCACCCGCAGTATCAACTAGACACAGTGTCATTGTCATACACAACGTCCCAAATGCAGACTTCTTCACGAAAGTCAATAATGTTCATAGACACTCTTTTCTTCTCAGCAAACTCTCGTTGGCAGATCCACCTTGGGTCTTAGGTGGTGTGTTTTTGTTTGTATGTTGATTTGTTCGTTGTTCTTCTTCTTTTGCTATTGTTAAATTATTATCGGATACCCATAGTGAATACGAGGGGAGTGTTAGTCTACAGTATTATCCCATATAGGTTGTGATATGAGACCATGTCTGATCATACTTGTATATATATCCAGTCATTATGCAAAATAGATTTGATTGATTCATGTTCATTAGTAATAAAAGTAAATTAATATCTTAATAGTTAATACAAAACATTTTCAAGACACCAATAAAGGGAATAAAGAGTCGTGAAATATAGATTGCAAACCTTGCACCATATCCAATTAAGCATGCAAATTGATGAGTGCTGAAACATTGAGCAGTATCTGCAACAATAGAAGCTGACATCCGCAGGCCATTTTGAATCAGATGCTGGTGCACAGCACCCACAGCTAAAAGTATCGGAATAGCAGGACGTGTTGGTTCCTGACAGTGGCATAAAACAATAATGTCTACATACATCAGTAATATCAAAGCAAACTCAAGAGAACAATCCGAAAGATTTACTATCAGAAATAATTACCAAGGGCAGTGTTCCAGGAATGGATGGGATTTCTCTTTGCTGTTACAGTGTTGATGGCAAACAGTTCCAGAATCTTTCGAAATAAATATAAACCATAAGATGAATTTGTTCTTATTACTTAGGCAGGCTTATCAGAGAAGAGAATGGGGATGAATATGGCTCATTTTAAGAATTTTCTGTTGGCGATATAGTATTGGGGGTGCTTCTGGAATCGAATTTGATAATGATAGTTATTTGTCACCTATTCAGTCTAGTTAGTCACTTGTTAAAGTAACTTAGCATGTTAAAGGAGAGTGGATCTTTTTTCTTTTAGTGGTGATCTTACAACCTTGTCAAACTTTGGATGCTGAAATTATTACTGATAAGTAGGTTGGTTGGGTACTCTAGATATTTTACTTAATTCCTAGGAAACGAGTTAAGAAGATGAGCATGATATGGGATATATATGGAATATCTTATATCCTTCAAATTTTTCGATTAGTACATGTAGAACAATAAACTACATTGGAAAAATATTGAATCCATCTAGTAGGGCTCTAGGCCAAACAACATATAAGATAGATGAAGTTGTCAACTATGTAATTGTTGCACAATACAAGCAAATGAGAATTAGATAATAACTAATATAGGAAAACACAAAACATTCATCAATTGCCTAGGAAGTAGATGTTGCCACGGAAGTAAATGTGGCAAAGGAAGTAGATGTCAAGATATCACTGGCGAAGTAGATGTGTCGGAGAAAGACGAGTTAATCAATAATAACATCAAAGAAAAAACATCGAGATCAAGAAAACTGTGAAGACAAGTGATAGAGATAATAGAATGAATAGTCATATAGACCCTGAACCCGCAGGAAGGGGCAAGAAGATGACATCAATATGCTAAAGATCTAGTTTTCTTTTGAGCCAGAATTTTGGAGAATATATGTTGGGAAAAAAAATGGATTTGGAGAAGATTGATTTGGAGAAGTGGGTCTGGAGAGGATGGGTTTAGAGAAGATGGGCTAGGAGAGAGTGGGTTTTGAGAAGATGGATTTGGAAATGGATTTAGAAAAGGATAGGTTTGGAGAAGTAGGTTTGGAGAGAATGGGTTCTGAAGATGGATTGGGAGCAGTGGGTTTTGAGAGTAAGCATTTGAAGAAGCTAGATTTGAAAGAGAGCGTTTGAAGAAGATAGATTTAAAAGAATGGGTTTGACATTTGAATAAGTTAATTTGGCTAGGATGGCTTTGAAGAAGATATGGAGTTTTGAAGAATAATATTTGGTATAGGAATTTGTTTGGGTGGAAGGTAGAGAACAATCCAAGATGAACCATGCTTTGGAACCATGTTGAAGAATAGAGTACCCTAAAAAATATTGGATCCTAGGCCAAAATATATATAGGAGGTAGAAAAGCGGACAGCTAGCAAATGACAACTAGATAATAGATAATAAAGGAGAAACATAATCATAAACATTCATAAATCAGTCTTCTATATTACCTATTGGTGCAACAACCAAGTCATAATTCAAGAACATGATAAAAGAGGATAATGTCCAACACGTCATTGAAAATTTATACATTCAAAAATCCATAACTTTGTTTGGATCTTGTTCTAAATAACAATATTCATTTCTTTCTCCTTCCACCTTGTTAAACCCTTAAAGCTTTCTCCCAAAGAATCCAAACAAACATAACCTCTTAAATAATGGAGAATCATGTTGTAAAATATACTATTTCTTTCTTTCTCTTTCCACCTTATTAAACCCTTAATGCTTTCTTCCAAAGAATCTAAACCAACAAAACCTTTTATATAGTGGAGATCTTTCTCATATTCTCATTTTTTTTTCATTTTAATTCTTTAACCAACTCTCTTATCCTTTTCCCCTCCTGATGCTCCGTCATTTAGGATTACCAATTTACATTACAATCAATATTATAAAAGGTTTAACACCATGATGTCACATTGTTAGCACTTTAGTCCTCAAAGTAAGCGATTGGCACTTTCAGGGGCGGATTCGCATAGAAATGAGTGGGGCCAGAACGCCATTGGACTTTCAAGCAAAAAAAATCTATAGATTTCCTAAAAATTTCCATGTCTAGTATATAGCCTTCTCTTATCCCCATTCTCAAGGCTATGCCACTTGGTAAATTAGTTAAGACTATGTTTTGTAGGTCTTCAGTTTGAATCTTCTCACACAAATTTGAAATGTATTTTTTTTTTCCAATCCTCCACTTACATTTTTTCAAGCAACCACTCACCGAACTTCACGGACCTGGCCTGGCACTTTAGTCTTCAAAGTAAAAAAAAAGGCTATATTATAGTCTGCTCATGGATTATGTTTATATAGACTTTATATTTGGATATCGTAAAAGGGCAATTGATTCTATCAAAATAAACAATAATAACAACAACACCTTTATTCCAAATTCTGGGTGTTGGTTGTCTGAATCCTCTTTTTCCATTCAGCTCTTTTAAGGGTCATGTCCTCTGTAACTCTGTAACTCTATAAGAATCCATATCCTTCTTAAACACATCAAACCATGCTTGTCTAGGCTTACCGATAGTCATAGCGGCTTCACAACTATTATGTTATCCCTCTTTACAAGAGCATCTATTGGTCTGTGTCGCACATATCCAAACCAAAAAGTCAATTTTCTCTCATCGTGTCCTCAATTGGAGCTCCCTCTAACTTCTCACGAATACACTCATTTATTATACTATCCTTTAATGTATTGTAACTCATCCATCTTAGCATTCTTATTTTGGTTACCCTAACTTTTTGGACATATTTCTTAATTATCCAATACTGAGATACATAAAAGCATGGCTGGTCGTAAGCAGTCTTGTAGAATTTTTCTTTCAACTTCATAGATACCTTGTGATCCCAAAGTACTCCAATAACTCCTTAATTTCAAAATCTTGTTTAACTACATGCATAAGATCCTTCTCAATCTCTCCATCATGATGAATGATTGATCCTAACTAGCGAAAGGTATCACTCTTGGGTATCTCTTATCCATCTATATAGACTCCTCCCTCATTTTTCTTTGACTTTGAGTTGAAATTACATATTATACACTTTTTTTTCGTTCTACAAATCTTAAACCCTTTCGATTCCAAAGTATCTCTCCACACTTCTATTTTAATATCTAATACTTCTATACTCTGATCAACCAACACAATATCATAAGAAAACATCATGCACCATCAACCTTCTCCTGCATATGCCTAGTAATTTCATCCATAACTATCGCAAAAAGTTAAGGGCTGAAAGGTGATCCATGATGTCAATGGCGATTCTAACAAAATCTTAGCTAAAAAAGAGAGTCATGAAGCTTACACATCTCACTTTAAAGTTAATACTTCAATTTGCCCAATTGTTGAATGCTTCTCATTATAACCACTTTTAAGACATTGCTTTCAAGGTCAACTTACAGACCAAGGACTTTAAACTATGGTGAGAGGAGATGAATTTCTAGATAAGTTCGATTAATAGAATAAGAAAATAGTCAAAATACATTATAGTCATGGTTTGCTTTTACTTTTGATTCATAGAATAAGCAGGCAACAAAGTGCAATTAAACTATTGACAAAGACATGAAAGATTCTGATCACAATTAACACAGAATACAGAGAGCTTATTGCAATTCACATGCAGCAGAACTGTAGAAAGATACCAAGGGTGAAATAAACAATTAATAATTAGAGAAAGATCCATGTACATCCACGAAAAAAACAATAATTATAAAACTAAGTAGAATTTTACATTAAACATGTTCTTACCAGCTCCTCGGAACGATCAGAAAGAATAAGAAGCTGGGAACCATTTCTAACAGCTTCATCAGCAGCCTCACAGAGTTTCTTCAATGTGTTATCTAATGAACCATCCAAACCCCTCCTAATATCAAAAAATGTTGGCAAAACTCTAGGATTTAAATGTGGGTCTTTAATTAATGAATCAAGCTCCCCTTCGTTCAACACAGGACTCGACAGAATAACCTGACGAGCAAAAATAATCACAAGATGTTAGGATGTAATAATTTTAAAGCTTAACCAAAGCACAGAAAGCAAACCATAAATGGAATTTTATGAAAAGGCCATTCCAAGAAGTACAAACCTGAGCAGCATTTTGGGGTCCAACCTCTAAAATATTTCCACGTTTCCCAATATTCACCTCAAGTGACATTACTAGACCTTCTCTTAGAGGGTCAATTGCAGGATTTGTGACCTAAATATAAGTTCACATATTAGACAAGACAATACAGGTATAATGGTTACAAATACTAAAAAGTTGGCATGTTCTATTCATGCGCACATGGGATTTTCTGCACCATATAGACAAACACGCCCCACAGTGTATATGATTATGAAAGCACTCCAAATTCCTAGAGCAAATCTTGAAAGCGAGACTGGTATGTTGAACATTTCTGCAGGACCATATTCTAAATAACAAAGGCATGCCAATACTGTATCAAGACTAGTGCGTGTCTCAAACTAGATAACATGTCTTGCAGATATATAATTCAAACAATGATATGCCACAAAGAATTGTATGAAAAAAGTTTTACACCTGCAAAGCTCACATCATGTTTAACATGATTTGTGGTGGTTCTTTCATTGATAATCAGAACATCAAAAAGCTTCTCTATTTGAAAATTTCTATAAATAACATGAAAGTGAAATGTAGAGATTGTCAATCAGCATGCATGAATATACTTAAAAGAAGCCAAAATGGTGCATGCATCCACCTGAGGAAAAGGAGGAAATCACCCTTAATTTCCCTCCATCCTTCTTATGACATAAAATAGGACTTTCTGAATCATTGTTAATCTTAACTTAGGCAGTCATATTTGTGAGAACTTCTGCAAGATGACATAGAATATCTGAATATAAGATATTACATCTCGTAAACATGAGATATAAAACAAGCTAGGCATATGAGTGCCAAAGAACCAAGGTTCAAAATCTTATCAGTGTAAGTACCGTCCCTCTAAACTGGTCTTAGTATCGATGGTTTTAGTAATTTCAACTGTTTTAGATCAGAAGTATTGGCGGGCATTTAAGTACTTAAAAACAATTTATCAAACCTAAAATGTTATAGTTTATACATGTCCTAAAAGCATGCCTAGGCGAAAAGCTCCACGTTGAGGGGATTTTGCACCTCGCTTTAGCCAAGTGCATGCCTTGCTTTTGCTGGAGACAAGTGTGAACTTATACAAGAACCAAAAAGCACCAACTCTCCCTACACACACACAGATCGCACAACAAGAGAAGAATGTCATTCAGATATTGCACCCATTGATTCTTCAAAGAGGGATACCATGAATTAGCTCATAAAGCATGGGAACCTGAAATAAGAGACAATTGCACGTTTGCACTGTGTCTCAATTGAAAGACATCAAGCAACCGCTGAAAGATTGGAGAACCTCCCATGCAAAGAGTTAATCAAGCAAAAACTGGATGAGGTACAACTCAAAATGTGCAGCTTGACCCTCTTAATGTGGAGCTTGGAAAAGAAGAATCATGTATCCAGAAAGCATTGAAGAAGGAACTACATCAAGAAGAAATACTATTGCTGCAAAGAGCAAAAGGTGGCTGGCAGAAGGATGGGGATACCTACAGTAGGTTCTTCTCCAAGATCAAGGCAAGACAACCATAACCACATTGCTAGCCTGATAACAAGCCAAGGTGAGTCTACTCAAAATCAACATACTATCAAAGAACAAGCAGTTCAATTGTTCCAACCCTTGTTGTCATATGGATCGTGGATTGTATGATCCAACCCGATTTTGATTCTTCGCAATCCGGATCACATACATGGATCGGATTGGACAAGAATCATATCTAGATCGCATGGATCATACGACCCGGGTCATGGAATCAAGATTCGACCCAAACCAAACTATCCCGAACAGGCAGACTAAATTTGTGGTTGGGACTATATTTTGACTTTCTTTTGAAATTGAGAGGGGGGGGTTCATAATTTTAAGTTGTTATATACTTTCATGTGCTACTCTTCATATTCTATTAAATCAAATCTCCCTATTGTGTTCTTTCTTCTCTCCCAAAACTAGGGTTTTGAGAAAAACTCAATTCTTCCTCCTTCGTCCGAATATGTTTTCATTTATTTCGTGGACTTGTACAGGTTAGGAAAGATAGATGCACGTGGTTGTTGTTACTTACGAAATTTTATTTGAGGTGATTTTAAATTGTGATATTTCCTACTCCTCTTTGGTTTTGGAAGATTGGAAAGCAAAAGGGATGTGATATAGGAGCATCACACAATTGTTTACAAGAATCGAAAACATCTACAATGTAAATAGTGTCACTAGATTTTGAGATGGGTGCTCCACATAAAGCACCACCTAGCCCAGATAAAAAAGAATATGGCGCTATGCAACCGAGCTCCCGACGATGTCGTCAAGTTGGTCAATCATGTTCTTACTTCCAATGACAACGACAAGAAGCAAAGAATGGAGGAGCAATATGATATCGGGAGGCCAACTTACTTTCGTAGTGCAAGCTATAGTATTGCAGGTGGAAGTGGAGGTAGAAGAAAGGAAAAGGAACTCGATGTTACCATAGGAGAGGGTAGACAAGAGAGTATGACGCAAGTCATGTTAAAGCAAGTTTGGAAGGCGGAATATAAGAATATGATTTGTCAATCAATGTATAAGTTCTTTTATGTCCATGTTTTCTCTTTACATCTAGTGAAGAATCCCTATCTACATACTACGTTGGAGGGAGCCTTAAGCTTCGAAAAGGGACTAAAGCCTCCGACATAACACGAAATTAGGAACAAATTCCCAAAGGCAGGGGTGGAAATGTGGAAACCTACGCGGAGGATTACAAGAATGAGTGGGTCAAGAAAGGATGCACTACAATGTCGGATGGATGGAAGGATGTTGTAAATAGATCTATAACAAACTTTTTGGTTAATAGTCTAAGCGGGACATACTTACTCCAATGATGATCGTCTCTAAGTTAAGTGAGGAACAAGGTTGTGAAAAGCGCTAGGCGCTAGTCGGACGGGCACCCGCCGCCTAGCGCATAGTCCGCCTAGGCGGCCACCTAGATCTAGGCGGTTCAAAAAAAATCCAAAAAATCTACTAAAAATTGTAGAAAAAATTCATAAAATCCAAAAACATGCATAGTCGGACGTCAGGAGGGACTAAGCGGACGCTTAGGGGGCATCGGGCAGGCACCAGGCGCCTAGTGCCTAGGCGGTCGTCTTTCAGAACAGTGGTGATGAAGATGTCTAATGAGATTGATATTTTGGGCTTTTAACATTTTTGGATCCTATTAGCCTATAGTTTTGAGTCGGTTGACTTGTTTTGTGCATGAGTACATGTTAAAAACCTACTTGTTTTGTCGATTTGTTTATCAATTATGCATGATATCTCTTGTATTTGAATTATCTATATTTTTTCATAGTTTTTGAAAAAAATTATAGATTTAAGCAAGAATCTTACGATTCACGATCCGGATCCCGATCCGATCATAACCTCTTTATGATTTGACAATCTGATTTTTGACAACACTGCTTCCAGCAACTCGACAACCAAGACCAATATTCTTGTACTTTCAATAATATCATCTACAAAAGACTTCTCACATCCCGAGGCAATGCAAAGCTATTGAAAGAAGTGAGTATCGAGAAAGTGGAAGCACTACCGAAAGGAGCATATATCAACAATACCAGGCCCTAACAGATATGGAGCACAATTTTTCAGAATCATTGGGAGACGAACAAATAGGAAGTCTAGAAAGTTGTTAATGACTTCTTTAAGCATAGGAGACTTCTAAAAGATCAATCATATTTTCACTACTCTCATCCCAAAAAAAAGGAACTACGAGGATTCAAGACTTTAGACCCATATCTTGTTGCAACTTATTGTACAAAACCATCACAAACATTATGTGCATAAGAATGAAAATAATCATGAAGGACCTTAAAAAAAATCATAAAGGACCTTATATCTGTCAACCAGAGTGCTTTCATCGAAAGCAAACAGTTGAAAATTGCCTATTAGCTCTTGAGCTAATAAGGAATTTCAAGCAAGGAGATAATAAACATTGCATCAAAATCGATTTGCACAAAGCTTTATGGCATAGTGAATAGGGACTTTCTTTGCCACTCCCTCATATGCATGAACTTCATTGACAGGTAGATTCAACTCATCAATGTTGTAAAAATTGCTAGGCGGAGTCGGTGCGCCGGAGGGCCGACTAGCGCCTAGGGCGCCTAGACGGCGCCTAGGCGCCGATTTTTTTTTTTTTTAATATGTATATATATATGGTTTTTTCTAAGAGCACTACCAAAATATGTATATATATATGGTTTTTTTTTAATATGTATATATATATGGTTTTTGAAACTTGCTGTTATATAAATGACCATTCTCCTGTGTTTTAGCACGGAGAATGGCCATTCTCCGTGTAATTTAGCACGGAGAATGCCATTCCAGTGTTAAAACGCAGGAGAATGGCCATTCTCCGTCTTAATTTACACGGAGAATGGCCATTCTCCGTGTAATTTAGCACGGAGAATGGTCATTCTCCTGCGTTTTAACACTGGAATGACCATTCTCCGTGTAAATTAAGACGGAGAATGTCCATTCTCCGTGTTAGAAACACGGAGAATGCCATTCCAGTGTTAAAACGCAGGAGAATGACCATTCTCCGTCTTAATTTACACGGAGAATGGCCATTCTCCGTGTAATTTAGCACGGAGAATGGTCATTCTCCGTGTAATTTAGCACGGAGAATGTCTCCATGAAAATTACACGGAGAATGACCATTCTCCGTGCTAAATTACACGGAGAATGGCCATTCTCCGTGTAAATTAAGATGAAGAATGGTCATTCTCCTGCGTTTTAACACTGGAATGACCATTCTCCGTGTAAATTAAGACGGAGAATGACCATTCTTCCCGCCTAGGGGCCGCCTAGGGCCGCCTAGGGGCCGCCTAGATCGAAACCGCCTAAGACCGCCGCCTAGGGGGTTTTCGGTGCGGCGGGCGGCCACCTAGCGCCTAGGCGCCACCTAGGCCGATTTTTAGAACACTGCAACTCATAAAGGAATGCATATCAACACCAAGCTTTTCCATGTTGGTGGATGGAGAGCCTATTGGGTTCTATCAAGTAATAGAGGATTAAGGCAAGAGGACCCGCTATCCCTTATATACTCGTTATTTTTATGGTACATCTCATTCATCTTTTGTAAGTAGCATAGGCTAAGGGGACATCAAAACTTTATTTTCAAAGATGTCACCATCGATATGACGTCTCATATATGTTGATGATCTCATATTGTTTCTCAAGCCAAGTCCAGATTGCTTATTAGAAATAAGGGAGGCAATCTCAGAGCTTGGTGAAACCATTGGTCTTATAATGAACAAAGAGAAGTAGGGTCTTCAATAGGTGTTGCAGAAACAAAAGAAGACTAAAAGTTATCCTAGATCTTGAAGGAGTATTTCTTGCTAGATATCCGGGTTTCCCTCTTTCCACTGGAAAAAAAAAACTTTATTATCAGGTATGTCAACAACATATAGAAGCTTGCAGCAAGAGAATGGAAGGATGGCAAGTCATAAGATTATCTTTGGTGGCAGGATTATACTAATCAAAGCAGACTCTCTCCTCTCCTCCCCCTTATATTTCTTTTTCCTAAGTAAAAAAAAATATAAATAAATAAATAAATAAATAAAACTGAAAAAAAAACAAGGGATTCGAACCCTTAACCGCTCAAATGAAGACCTACGCATAACTATGATAGCCATAAGAGCTCAGCTACTTATGTGTTTATAAGTTACATATACGTTATTTATATATTTATATATATATATATATATATATATATATATACATGAGCAAAATAAAAAATAAAAACAAATCGGCGCCTAGGCGCTAGTCGGGTCCTCGGCGCACCGATTCTGCCTAGCGAAATCTATAACATTGAAGGATACTGAGCAAGAAGAGGAGCAGAATGCTACCGGATATCTTGGAAGTATGCGTCTGCGTTCAAGACTGAATTCGTGCGAAAGAACAAATCCAAAACTCAAGAGATGAAAATGTCGACATCAGTGAACTAGACTTTCAGTATCCTACCTTGGAGGACACCAATAAAGGAGGAGCTGAGCAATAGAGACAGACGACGGACAACTAAAAAAAACTTGTACATTTTTTATAATTGAGTTAGAAATAAAATTTTATTTTTTAGCTCTCACATTTTATTTCAAATTTAATGAAAGAAAATACTTCAACAGATGTACATTAATTTATTTTGAGATTAATAAAAAATTTCAGCTTCTATTTTTCCTCTAGAATGTACAAGATTTTTTTTTTTGGTTTTTTTGCAAAAACCGGGCTGGCCCGATCCAACAGTGAACCGGCCCGGCCCAGCCAAGCCCGACCTAACCGGGCCCCGATTCCGGGCTGGGTCCAACACTCTGATCCGTGTTAGCCCGGCCCGCGCATACGACCAGTCTGAGCCCGGGCCGGCCCAGCCCGGCCCACTGCACACCATGAATTATAGTGAATATTTTTATTTTCTTCCGCTCCAATTTTCTTTCCTCTATCTTGTTATCCTTGATCCTCTTTCTTTTTCTTCTTTTCTTATTCTCCTTTTCTTCTTCTTTTTTCCTTCTTTTGCGTTTGTTCTTTTTTCTTACCTCCTTTTTCTGCTCTTTTTTCCTCTTTTCTCATTCTCTTTTTTTTTCCTATTCTTGTTGCTTTACTCTTTCCCTTTTTTTTTCTTCTTGTGTCTTCCTCATCCTTCCTTGTGCTCGAAGAGGAAGCAACCCCTGCACTTGCTCGTGGATCATCCACCACAAGCTATGTGAGTCTGACTGAGGAGAGATTATCAAGTAAACCGTAAATGTATAAGCTTCTGATTGTGCATTAGTGGATCAACCAGGAACCCACCAGTCCCTAATCCAACATGATTGTTTCCCTTAAAGTTTTAAGGGTCCTAGGTTCTAGTCCACAAACGATTATTGGTTGATCAACTTATAGGATTATGCAAATATTAACATCAAGGATATAGCTATACGAAAAATGTGCACTTTCTAGCTTAAGAACAGAGACTAAAATATTTACTAAATCATTCTTGTCAAAGTAATATCATTGAGGAAATAAAATCCTCTAAAATTGACACCATTTCTAACTTATAGCTCATTTCTTATCATAATCTTTCAATGCTTAGATGAATGAGTAGCAATACATTGAAAGATATCATAAGAAATGAGTGTATTCATGGAGAAATTGGAGGTTGCACAAATTGAAAACAAGGCAAGAGAAAATCATCTTAGGTGCTTTGGACATGTGCATTGTCGTAGGTGGTTTGGACATCTGCAACGTAGACCAATAGATTTTCCAATAAGGAGCGATAAAAAAAGTAGTTAAAAGGAACTGCTAGACCAGAGGTAGGCCTAAACGAACAAGGATTGAGGTTTTAAAGAAGGACATCATTTAGTAAAGGTTATAGAGGACATGGCCCTTAACCGAGCTGAATGGAGAAAAGGATTCAAATAGCCGACCCCTAAAATTTGGGATAAAGGTCACGTTGTTGTTGTGGTTGTAGTATTTAAAAGACTAGATATCAAGCTGTACTTTGAGGAATACCCAAGTAGATCATTTCTCTTCAACTCACATGTACCTTTACAGTCTACCAATTAAATGCATATGTACATTTTGTCTCAGTCCATCTATAGTTTTAGACCAATAAGCTACAACTTCAGTAGATATATAGATAAGCAGAGACATTTGTTATTGTTTTAATTCCACCTGCAAAAATCCTGACCCAGTGATGTACGTGGTATGCATTTCTTAACTACTACATTACGAATCTTTGTGAGGACTATGTCAGTGGCAACAACTTAAAGGAGCCTATCCATATATTATTTATCAATTTTCATATCTAAGAGATGATTTTCCGAAGATAGGTTGTTTATCCTCATGTCTATGTACAGCACACGTATGTAGGCGTTACTAAGCAGCAAGACGGCTGCTATGCCCCAAGAGGCCTAGGCGGAGCCTCAAGCCGGCCGGTGGAAGCCTAATACTAAAATTTGGGGTGTGCAATAGGTTACTTAAGACAAACATGTAGTTTAGTATTGTGGTGTGGAGTTCTAATCTTTATTTGTACTTAATGTAATCTTCTAACTTTGGTCATTGGTAGCTCATGTTGTTTCATAAAGAAACCTATCTTACCTATCCCTCCACATTTGTCCAATCTCTCAATCATAAAGCAAAAATAGAAAAAAGGGGGAGAAAGATTATTACAGGAATTATCATAGATCAACCGCCAGGATTAGCGTTGGAGTCAAAAAGAGACCGAGAAAAAAGAGAGAGGGGGAGTGAGACTACAAGAAAGTAAAATATGTATACTAATAAGATAAAGAAGTGACGTGAAGTAAATGATCCTCTGAGAAGAGGACAAGAAGTATATAATCCTCAGAAGAAATCATCATCCACTACTTTTTCTATCAGAATGGGGTCAAAAGCATATAGAAATCTCTCGAATAGAATAAAACAAAGTTCTGATGATCAGGTATCAACCTGATTTCAACCTTTCTTAAATCAGTGAAGCACATTCACTTCTACGGCATGATTATCTTTTGAAAAGTTGACTTATATTTAATACATGTACATCAATCCATATATGTCAATTTATCTATCATTGGTAAATCTTGAAAAACAGCACAGAAAATAGAAAATGAAGTGTTAAATTCCATGTTGATCGCAGTTATGAAATTTTAATTTGCTATCAGAAGAAATTTTAATGAAAAAAAATACTTATAAGCATACTGTAAATGATAACTTTAGATGGGATCAATTTAAATCTTCCATGATTAAAACCAGTATCCACAAAAGAAATATTATGGAACGGATATCAAAGAACAAACAAATTATGTTTTAATACAAGATGGAAACTAAATTACATGTTGTCTCATGGACAAAACCAGAGTCTAATACATTACTAAGACAAATACATGAGAGCATATACCAACCTGGGCAAACCGCTGCTTGAAATAATCATAAAGCATATGAGACTTCTGAGATAACACAGCTAAGGGAATATCATCACCCATACAAAATGTTGGCTCCTTCCCTTGTGAGGCCATTGTTTCAATGACCATCTGAACATCTTCACTTGAGTACCCAAATGCCCTTTATCCACCATAAAAACGCAATTCAGGGGGGATAATGAATGAATTACCTAATATAGTTATAGAAACATAGCAAACTTGTTCTTTTGCAGATAAAATTAAAATTACCACATTGTATGCATGTGCATTTATATAAGGCCCCTAACAAGAATGGATCCTCAGAATAGATTATAAAATCATTACAATAACAGAAAGCGTTCATCCCCAAACTTTTCCAGACAGCTATCCTTTTCTGTTGTTTAGCTCTATTACGGACCATGTTCTTTGTAACAAACAATTATACTTAGGGAGTCCCAGTTTGTTATGTAAGGATTAATTTCTTAAAGATCAGATAGTGATATACCTCATCGTTGGTTACCCAACACAACCTGTCCTCAACCCAGGCTGAATAAGACCAACTCACATTGCCATATATGTCAGTCAATGTTTGAAGTTTCGTTTATGGACCTTTATGAATTCTGTTTTCGATGGTTTTGACAGTTGTCCTGGACAATAGTATCGGTGTGGGTCTTCTAAGGTCAAGTTTTAAAAAATTACTACTTAGATTGATACATCTAAGAATTATATATGTATTATTTATGTTATTTAACATTTGTTTTGAATGGAATAATAACCAACATAATTGAATCGCTCACCAACACTAAATGGTGTTGATATATTTACTTCTTTTTTTAATCCACGTTCACCGTGGTGGCTAAGGCCTTCATTGAAAACGACAAATAGAAAAGTTTGAGTAGGGAGATAGCCCTTGCTCCTACAAGAGGGAGGGAGTAAACCCTTGACACGGTGCCTAGAGACCTAGGCTAATAAGAAGTTTTATTTACTTGCTTTAGTCTAAATTACACTATTATTACTGTTACTGATTTTTTCAACATCTTGTCAGCAATTCAATATTGCATATATTCTCTTCCAAGTCTTCTTCCAGTCAAAGAATGGAAATTAGGTGCATGTTTCCTGCCCTCTACAGGTCTACTTGTACTTCAACAGTTGGTTCCATACCAAATTAGAATAAAAGAACATTTCGAGCCACCAGCAGAAACAACTAATGCTTGTAGTTATCATGTTCTTGTAATTCTGCTAAGTAGGCAGTATGTTGAAACATATTGGTTCAAGTGGCCGGAAGTTTGTAATAATGTTTTGTTCAGCAATAGTAAGTTGATATTTCAATATTTCAATCCTTCTAAGAATTCATTCCTATAATCTATAATAAGCATTTTCCCAGTTCTCCAGAAAAATTAAGATTACAGCTCAATATACTAGTTAAATATAAGAAACAAAATATGAATTTTCCATCATCATAATTAAATATCGTAGACAAAGTTAAATTTGAACTTCAATCATCACAAATTTACTGTGTTAGAGTTTGTGGATTTATACTCTATTTAGTAACATATTGGATAGACATGTAGGTATATCGCAGAGTCAAAGCCTATGGGCAATACAATGTGTTAGAGATTATATGTTATATAGCACAGAAACGTAATTGTATTAAGAAAATTCAAGAATATTACAAAAATAGCACAACATATTATTTGATGCACCAGTTATCTCCAATCTCTATCAACCTATGGGCCATACCCTGGCCAATATAGGTATTGACCACGGTACTTACATCCTCTCCGATCCTTTCCATCACTAGTCTCTTGTGTGCACTGATATCCTCAAATTGTCTCTTGTTCCTCTCTTTCCAAATATGCCAAACTGTGGCAGTCAGGACCAGTCTGGCAATCTTGTATCCCATGTCCTTCTTGAACTTCCTCTATAGCTCTTTGATTTCTCCTTCCAAATTCTCTCTCCTTTTACTCTTAAGTAGAATTTGAGCCTACATGTGGACCATATACAAGATGTGTAGAAGCATTTGAAGAATACGTGCTCTGCATTCTCCTCTCCATGTTTGCAAAGAAGACAGGTTGTGCTGATGTTCTAGAAGCATTTGAAGAACAGGTGCTCGCATTCTCCTCTTCATGTTTGCAAAGAAGACAGGTTTTGCTGATGTTCATACCATGCAATTATAGTCCCTTCTTAGTAACCTGTCTTGTATAGCTGTGTAAAGACAGAAGCTCATCTTGCTGCAGCTACCTTTGAACCAAACTTCATTATACCAATCTACTGTGAAAGAGGGTGTTCTCATTATCCTATAAACAGACTTGAAGCTGAACTCACCTCTAGAATTCTCCATCCATACCCAGAAATCAGATGTCTTCTCCCTATCTATATGATTGTCCCTGTTTGAGTAGTGAGAGTGGAAAGTCACTTGTACAAGTTCTGGTCTCCAGTTGTCATCCTCAATAATATAAGCTACTTGCTCATTACCTCTCAAGTAGTAGAAACTTTTCCATCCCAGTCTCTCTAATCTCCCTCTAGGAATCCATGGATCAAACCATATACTTGTTGAGTGGCCATTAGCAATATTCCTGTATAAGTGTAGGAGCAGTATAGGTCTCAAACCTTAGCATATATTTTACAATAATGGAGGCATTATTGTCCACGACGATCCATTTATGCATCCTTCCTCGAACCGTCGCTACTCGGGACGATCTCTATCGCACAATCTTACTCAGACTAACCGACGATCCTCTTTCCTAGATAGATCACTCCTCCAACTCCGGCTCTTAATCAGCCGCCGCCATTGAATTAAAAAGCGCACCTAGGCTCAAGGCGCAGCGATGCGCAGGGACAGCGCCTAGGAACAAGCCAGGCGCACCACCTTAAAAAAGCGTGCGCCTAGTGTAGAAAGGCGCTCAACAAGGCGCGCCTAGGCATAAAGTTACTTTAATATATATATATATATATATATATATATATATATATATATATATAATTTTTTTTTTTTTTTTTGGAAAAAGGTAAATTTTATTCCAAATGAAAAGTCATACTCATACAACATACATTCAGAGTGGGACTCCCACTCATCTCTCATACAAACTCCATAGCATTAACATCAAAATCAATATTATGAAGAATGCCAACCGGAGGAGTGACTAGTCCCTCAAAGATACGGCGGTTTCGCTCCCGCCAAACATGCCAAACCGAAGCCGCCAAACGAACTCTAGCCGTGCGGAACCAGTCCTGCCCTCGACCCCTGCCACCTCGTATCACCGGGATGATGTCCCCAATGTTTCTACCAGAGGCACACACTCCCAATACCCGGCTCTGCTCCGACCAAATATGCCATGTCACATCGCACTCGAAAAATAGATGTCTAATAGACTCAGGCGCAGAGGAACAGAGCACACATATGGGATCCGGCACAGCCACTCCAAAAGAACTCAGGCGGTCCCTCGTTAAGAGGCGACCCAGAAGTAGCTTATAGACACACAGCTGCATCTTCCTGGCCAGTCCCTTACACCAGACGAACTCATAATCAGGACTCAGAGGAAAAGTGTGCCGGATAAGATTGTAGCAACTACGGAACTGGAACTCCCCCGATCCCAAAGATGCTCCAGGCGGCTCCCATATCCATCGATCTACAGGCAACGCCGGATCAATGGCAGTAGACATAATGATCCCTCCCAGCTCCTCAGTGTACCGATAAGATTCCGGCCTCCACACTCCATCTCGTAATATCCGGCTGCACTTCAGACCACGCCTGTCCTCCCTGTGAGTCGCGGAGCCCCTGATGTCTAGCAAGGACCGCCTATCAATCCATGGGTCCCTCCAGAGATCCGTGTCCGACCCATCCCGCATGACCCTCCGGATCGCAGTCTTGAGCACAACCCTATGTCTCAGGACAGTCTTGAACGTGACAGAATGATTGTTATCAGGGGCACACGTCCAAAAGTTGCCCTGCTTCACATATCTGCTGTGCATCCAGTCCGCCCACAGAGACCCCCTGCTAATAAAACTCCAGGCCAGCTTTAGCGCCGAGGCCTCCCTGATCTCCAGCAACGGCCTGAGTCCCACACCACCCTCCTTTCTGGGACGACAAAGCTGCTCCCACGAGACCGCATGCATACCCCCCCTCCAAAGGAAATCAGCACAAAGACGCTCCACTCGCCGAATAGTAGCCACCGGAAGTAGGATGGACTGGAGCCAAAAGTGTGCCACGGCCGAGACCACCGATCTGATCAGCTCTATACGTCCGCCAAAAGACAGACCGGCGGCTTGCCAGCCTTCTACTCTCCTCTGGACATACTCAACCAGGCCCTGGCAATCCTGATCACGTGCATAATTGACGGTGAGGGGTACACCTAAATACCGCACCGGGAGCTCACTTCTCGCAATACCCAGGGCCTCAGCCCGCTCCTCCTTCTGGGTACATCGGGAACTGAAGTATACCCGGCTCTTATCCCTGTTCAGTTGGAGACCCGAGAAGGACTTAAGATCTTCCATAATACCCGCAAGCGTCTGCAACCCCCTCATCGAAGGCTGGATGAAGACCAGTAGATCATCAGCATAAATAAGGTGCGTAACCGGCGGGTCCATCCTCCGAAACAAAGGTACCAGCCGACCATGGTGAACTGCCAGGTCCATCAGACAGGTGAAGTATTCCATCACAATCGTGAAAAGGTAAGGGGACAGTGGGTCACCTTGCCTTAGCCCACGGTTGCTCTGGAAATAACCGTAGGGAACGCCCTGGATGAGGACAGAAAATGTAGGGGTCGAGATGCACTCCCTGACCATCGCAACCCAGTGATCCGCGAAACCCATGGCAGACATCAGATGGCAAAGAAAGTCACGATTGACCATGTCATACGCCTTCCTCAGGTCCAATTTCACACAAGCTTTCTCCCCACCCGGTCTGCTGAATCCCCTTACCATCTCATGTGCAAGGAGGCTATGCTCTGCAATCGACCTCCCCTTGATGAACGCAGCCTGGTTAGGGGATATCAAGCCCTGCATGATACGCTCCATCCGCCGGCACATAAGATGCGTAATTATCTTGTAAAGATAATTACAACAAGCAATAGGTCTGAAATCAGACAGAGCAGTAGCACCCTCCTTCTTAGGCACCAAGGTCAGGAAAGTGTGATTCAGCTCCTTCAACAGCTTCCCTTTAGTGAAGAACTCCTGAACCACTTCCAGAACCTGCATCTTCAGAGTATCCCAATGGCGTTTGAAGAACCCACTGCTGAAGCCATCTGGTCCAGGGGCCTTGTTGGGGTCCGCCCCCTTGACAATGGACTCCACCTCCTCCAAAGTAACAGGGGCAAGAAGGATGCTGTTCCCGAATGGAGTCACCAAGCGCTTCGTAACAATCTCTGGGAATACGGACAGATAGTCAGTCTGAAAATATAAATCGGTGTAGTACCTGACAGCCTCGCCCTGAATCTCAGCCGGCGTCCCCACTAGAGTACCATCCGCATCAAGAAGCTGGGAAATGTGATTCCGGTTCTGTCTGGTCCGGATAACGTCATAGAAGAACTTTGAACACCGGTCCCCGTCCTTTAGCCAGGAACATTTAGCTCGCTGGGCCGAGCTAATTTCCTTCTGCAGCCTCAGGATGTTGACTTCGCCGATCAGCTCCTTCTCTCTAGCCGCCAGATCTCCATTAAGCATGTCAGTTTGCATATCCTGTTGAACCGATCTCAACTCAGCCTCCTTATCTTCGAGCGTAGTCTTGGGCAACCCCTGCACCCAACTCCTGAGAGCCCTCTTCGTGGCTTTGAGACGACGCACCAATCGGAATTGAGCCGTCCCCTCCTGACCACTAGACAAACCCTCTGCGACTGCCTCCAGGTAGCCGTCCGAAAGATACCAGCTGTTGTTATACCTGAACGGACGAGACTTCCCCAGAGAACGGGCAGACAAACCAACTCTGATGGGGGAGTGATCACTCGTCCCAGCTGCCAGACCCTCCGCCGAAGAATTGGGGAAGTGACGAAACCACTCCCCGTTGCCCAGAGCCCGATCAAGTTGACAAGCAACCCTGTTGAGAATTGCTTTGTTGTGCCAAGTCCAGATGAAGCCTGATCGAGACAGCTCCCTCAGCCCCGCAAGCAGGAGACATCTCTGAAAATCATAGAGGATAGAATCAGGGACCGGCCGCCCACCCAGCTTCTCCCCCTGATGCAGAAGAGCGTTGAAGTCCCCGACCAGAAGCAAAGGAAGACATGACGACTCAGCAGCTTCTGACACCCCTGAGATGTCCCTCCAAAGAGACTCCCTTCTCCTTCTATCATTGTGACCGTAAACCGCCCCCAGTAAGAACCGGAAGCCACCCTTGTTCACGAAGGAGATGGCGATCAACTGCTCCGTCATTAAGATCAAGTCACCATCCCAACATGTCGAGTTCCAACGAACCCAAATCCTGGCCATGTCACACAGGGCCAGATTATGCAGCTGGGCCCAATGAGAAGTACGCCGAGAAAGGGTCTTTTCCCCTTTGATTTTGGATTCTAAAATAACAGAAATGTCACACTTCTCTCTGTGGAGCACCCCACAAATCTCTCTCCACCTCCCAATCGAACACGCCCCCCTCACATTCCAGGCGATAATGGCCATTAATTAATGAGAGGAGGGGTCCCCTGGAAAACTCCCGGAACAGCACCTGGGGAAGGAGCCGCATCCGTCGCTAAAGGATCCTCTATCATATCAGTCGGGCCCATCTGAGGAGGAACGACCGGAGATACCACCAACGCCCAGGCAGGATTGTCAACACATACTACCTCATCTCTATCTGTAGTACCTCCCTCCATCATGGAGGGGCTATCCCGGAGCAGTCCGACCGCACGCCTCTTCCTGCAATAGACCTGCCCTCCAGCCGAACCTCCCTCCCCTCGTGTCTCATGCTCCGTAGCTGCCATGCTTCTGGTAACTATACTACTCTGCTTCTGACCAGTGGAGACCACCCCCCCCCGCAGTGGAAACAACGAGGCTCAACCCCACATCACTCCCCTGATTATCAACCTCCTCCCCCATAGTCACCTCTCCGCTACCACCTCTGTAATCCGTATCACATGGAGCTTCGGGAACGACACTCGGCGAGGTACGTGTCTCCATCGGGGGGCCAGCCTCTAAGCAAGCGCTGGCCAGATGTCCAAAGCAAGAACAGCGGGAACAGGTAGGCGGAACCCATTCATACTCCACCTTCTGGGTGAGCACCTCCCCAGAAGGAAGCTCAAACTCTACCATCTTCGGGAGCTCCCCCCTGCCCGAATCTCCACAAATATCCTCGCGTACATCAACCTCGTCCGGAAAGTGGTAGCATCATCCGTCTTAATCGGGGTACCCACCAGGCTAGCAAGGCGCATCAACAGGGGGATACTCCAAAACCCTACCGGGAGCTCGGAGAATCGGATCCAAACAGGGATGGCATTCAGAACTTCTCTCTCGCATCGCAGGTCTGGGATCCACTCCTTGAGAATGATCAGGCGGCCGTCAAAAGTCCAGGGGCCGCCTTGGAGGATCCTAGCGACATCCTCCGCCAAACCGAACTTCACATAATAGAAGCCGTTTTCTCGAGAAAAGAACTCCATACTCCCCTTAGGCTTCCAAACCCGCGCAGCATAGCCCCGGATCTGTCCGTAGAAGGGCTTGTTGCCCAAGACATACAGGACGAGAGTATTTTCCCAGTAAGTAGTCACCTGCTGGATCTCCTCCGCAGGAAACACCGCCCGGTAACCGTTCCCAACCTTGATCGGCGGAACGTACACCATCGAGGAGGGAGATTTCTGTCCCACCGGTTTGCAGATCTCGGCCCAGGACCGTCCAGCAGGCCGAGGGTTAGTGACTGGCCGGCCAGTCCCTGATCCCTGAGCCTCCACATCCACCATCTTACTCTTCCCTTTGTCCGCCACAGTCGCCTTAGGCCTCCAACCCACCGGTCCCCCAGCAGGCACCTGCGGACCCCGGCTAGGCCGAGTCCCTGTCCCGATCTGGCGTCTCACAGGCTGCCGAACCCTACCCTGGCCCTGTCCAACCCCCATCCTCCCTACGGTCTTCGCCACCCGACGACGCGTAACCGTCGTCCATCCACCTTCCTCCGTTTGACTCCCCGTGGATCCGGACCCCGCTCCGAATTCAAAATTCGGATTTATGGGACTCGAATCCCTCCCCGAAAAGCCCGAGACCCTCCCCGTACCGCCCGATCCACGCCCTCCTCCGTGTGGGGTCGCCACCACCCCCGTAGGGGCCGCCCCCCCCCCCCCCCCCAGTGCCTCCTCCTCCCCCTCGGCGCGCCTGGGGAGGAGCTACTGCTCCCGCCGGCGCTAGGGGGTCCGCCTGACCCCCCCGAGGCTGCTCCCGCCCCCCCCCCCCACCGCCGGGGGGGAGGTCGCCCGGCTGGGCCGAACCCCTCCCGCCGCCGGCCAGGGGGTCCGACGGCCGCGGGGGACTCCCGCGATGATGCCCTAGGTCGCACGCGGCTTTCTCCCGATCGGCCATTTTTATTATATATATATATATATATATATATATATATATATATATATATATATATATATATAATTGTGGAATGGAGAGCTCGGGAGCGGGCGACAGGGCGAACACTAGGGTTCTTCTCACGTCGCCTCCCCGACCGCCGGACCCTCTCGCGGAGGGAAGGAGGCGGCCTAGGAGGAAGGGAGGGGGCGGGCGGACCCCCACCGGTGATGGCGCCGACCTGGGCGGGATTGGCGACGACCAAGGGGGGGCGGCCGACCACTCCTAGGCGGTGGAGGAGGGCGCGGCGGCCCGGGTGGCGGCGGGTTCTCCGGCGATCAACAGGTTGGATGCTCCTATGTTCGAATTCGGATCGGGATACTGGGCTCGAGATGGCCGGAAAGATGATGATGGTTGGACGACAGTGGTAAGACGGCGTCCGGGAGGTGGAAGAGGGGCTCAAAATCAAGTAATGAGTCGGACGGGCCTGGGAGGAACGGGAATAGGTCTACCATCGGCCTAGGTGGCACACGTCGACAGGGAGGAGGACCGGGGCGCACTGCGTCTGGATGGCTGCCAAAGGCGACAGCAACGAAAAAAGAAAAGGATATTGCTGGGGATGTCGGGAGTCAGAGGACTCCGTCTACCACCGGGCCTCGTCCCAAATCCTGGAAGGATGTTTATATGTCGGGTGGGAACAAGAGCCCGGTGTCGATGGAGTATGTGCCACCGATGCAGGTATGAGGAGGCCTCCGAGCTTATGTTCCAGCAGAGGAGATTGCGGAGGTCATGGACTTCTGGAAGAACACGCTTGTGATGTATGTGTTGGAAAGTAAACCGTTCTACGGACAGATACGGAAATATGCAGAGAGGGTATGGCGTCCCAAGGGGAGCATAGAGTTCTTCTCCCGTGAGAATGGGTTTTACTTTGTGAAATTCGGCCTGCAGGAGGATGTATCCAAGATTATTCAAGGAGAGCACTGGTCCTTTGACGGACGGCTCATTATACTGAAGGAGTGGACACCGGAGTTGAGATGTGAGAAGGAGGTGCTGAATGCGATTCCCGTCTGGATTCGATTTTCCGAGTTCCCGGTGAAATACTGGAGCATCCCTCTGCTAATGAGATTAGCTAGCTTGGTCGGTAAGCCGATCAAGGCGGATGAAGCTACGGCTTTCCGTAACAGACTGATGTACGATAGGGTATTTGTGGAGATAAAGGCTGGGAGGGAGCTCCCGAGTATTCTCGAGTATCAGGTGGCGTCCGGGGAGGTTCTGACTCAGGTCGTGGAGTATGATTGGGTTCCCCAATGTGTTCCCTCTGTGAGTGCTTTGGTCACTCCTCTAGTGCTTGCATGACTAGAGGGACGGAGACTACTAGGTCCTCGGCTGCGCAGATGGAGGTAGGTGAGCCAGAGTTGGCGCCCAGTCCCATCACCGGAGTGGCGTCGACAGTCAGGCCGACGGAGGACTCTCTGGTGGAGGGGGCCAGGAGGTCAGAGACTGACATCCCGGCGAGACAGGAGGGTTCTCAGGGCGCGATAGTCCCGTTCAGGCCCCAGAGGAATATGGTGACCAGGGGTATGAGTTCCCTGGATAGCAAACAGGATGGAATGGAGACTTCTATGGTGGAAAAGGTCTATAGCAGGAAAAGGCATACCCCGTCCTCACGGAAAGATGTGCTCCAGCCACGGGGGCTTGATGATCAGACCGTGGCCAACCCAGATTGGACCTTGACACTTTCCAGGATTCAGCCCCATCTTGCACCCTCCTCGGGGACGGGGTTGGGGGAGGATATAGATCTGACGGACGGGACACTTCCTTCGGGTGTCAGTCCAGATGGAGTACAGGGGGACCCCATATTAATTAATTAATGTCGGTCCTTGCCTGGAACATTCGTGGAGGGTGTTCCATTGGGAGATGGAGGGAGATTAGTGGTGTTCTGAAGAGGGAGAAGGGTAACATTTTTATTCTCCTTGAGACGAAGATTAGAGGGGCGACTATGCTATCTCGCAGGACTCCTGGAAACTGGACGCAAACTCACAATCTGGATCTCTATGATATGGCTAGGATCTGGGTTCGGTGGAACAGAGATAGTTGGGAGGGGGAACAGGTTCTGATGACAGAGCAGCTTATTGGCATATCCTTTATAAACAAAGGAGGATTCTACTTCATTCTTGGCGCAGTTTATGGGCACAATGATAGACGACTTCGTGATACCTTGTGGGAGGACATTGTTCGCATAGGACGTATGGCGGAGCACCTGCATCTCCCCCTACTGCTTATGGGAGACTTCAATGCCATGCTACATCGACAAGAGAAGGTGGGAGGTCGTCTGGTGCCGGATACGATCTTATACGACTTCCAGCGGCGTCTCCTCTTGTCTGGGCTGAGGGGACTGGAGAGAGCAGGACACATCTAGACCTGGCACAATAAGGCGGTTCATAACAGGATCGCCTGTCAGCTTGATAGGGCTTTGGAAAATAGCGAATGGTTTCGCTACTTTCCGAATTCCATGGCGGAAGGGCTAGCGGCAGGGACCAGCGATCACTCCCCTATCCGGGTAGGTCTCTCTGAGAGGCCCACTTGGAAGACTCGGCCATTCCGGTACAACAATGGCTGATACCTTTTTGCGGGATATGAGGAGGTTGTTATGGGAGGGCTGCAGTATACTCGGGAGGGCATGGCTCAGTTTCGTATGGTTCACAAACTCAAACAGGTCAAGAGAGCTATTCGAGATTGGGTGAAGAAGATGCCGCGGTCTTCTATGGAGGAAAAGGAGGCCGAGCTTCGAGAGGTACAGGAAGCTTTGCAGACTGACATGCTGAGCGGGGAGTTGGCGGCTAGGGAGAGGGACCTGAGTGCGGAGGTCAACACCATGAGGCTTCAACAGGAGATTAGTGCGGCCCAGAGGGCCAAATGTTCATGGCTCAAGGATGGGAATCGCTGCACCAAGTTCTTCTACGATGTGATCCGTGCCAGATGTAATGCCCCGCTCCGCACGGCGCATTACGCTGAAGCGTTGACCGAATAAAATGTATCGATGCGAATCGATACGAGAGTTACTTTGTCCCGAGCAACACATCAAACTAAGTCGATGCGAAGAGTTGCCTTGTCCCGAAAGAATGCATCGAGTGAATCGATGCGAAGTGTCGCGTTGCCCCGAAGGATGAGTGCGTTGAATCGGCTCGAAGATTCTAAGAAATCGAATCGACCAAGGCGCAAGTCCGAATCGATGCAAGTATTAATTTTAGTTGTTTTCGTGTGCAGGTTATACGTTGACGCGAAAATATTAGAGGTCGATCTTTTGCCATATTTAGTAAGGGGTCCGCGAAATCAAATCGTCGCCTTGCGACGGGCTGAGACTTGGGCACGCTAAGGCTAATCGGACGTATAACTCAATGAAACACGAAGTGCTCGAATGGCTAAGTCAGGAGAGTGGCCGTGCAACAAAGTTATGAAATCGAGCCGCATCGGCTCGGCAAAACGACAAAGGCGTATCGACTCAAGGTGGGAGGATTGACTTCTTTTTACTCCTTCATGCGATAAGTCAAATATATCATTCTATGCTAAAGTTAACCTATCGACGCCACGGGCGTGGTCCGATCGGAAGATAAATCATAGTGTGAGTCGAACACTAAGTTAGAACAATTGAAATGAAACGTGCATCATATGCACGAGTCGCTATGGAACATTGTATATCGCAAAGGCGAGCGCCTCGGTGCGCAAGCCGTAAGAACATGGGATAACTGTACTCGGCGAGTGCCTTAGTGCACGAACCATACCGTGCCTTTGTGCACGAGTTAGAACGGCTAGAACATTGAAAGACAATAGGCGAGCGCCCTAGCGCGCAAGCCCCGAACATTGAACACTAAGTTATAGAACATGGGGATACGGTCGAAACGTGCCTACGTGTACGGGATAATAAAAGATGGCTTCGTTATGAGATAATACAGTTGTGGCATGAATGTGGCGGAACTGTCGGATATGACATGGTGCCTCGAAAGATGTTCGAGACCTTCGGGTCGTTCGGTTGACGAGCATTGAGTTGAGGCATGATGCTATTGAATCATTGAAACGAAGTATGAAACGTAAGAACACAGAGAGTTAACGGAAGAAATACGAGATGATAAAGTCTGAGTCTCGGACTCAAGACTATGTTTGGTTGTTTGAATTTGACTGCTTGAATAATAAGGGTGTTGCATGGTCGATTGGGATGGACTCGAGATTAATGTGATAATGACTCGTGCACGAGTGTTTCCCCCAAACGGTTAAATGCCGGATGCGCCCCGGTACCGTTTGGCCTAGGAGGGATTCGAATAATCTTTGTAGGCGCACACCTTTAAGTCGAGTAGCTCTCGCTATTGATGGAAAAAGCCGCAAATGATGGTATGCAGCGGGAACGTTTCGGTTGTTTGGGACAGCGACCCAACCCGTGAAACGTCGGGCAGCCCGACAAATATTGAGAAAAGGAGAGAAAAGAAAGGAACTCCTTTAGTCCATTCCGGCGCGGATACGCCAACGGCCTTCATATAGCTAAGGAACGATGGGTTGAAAGTGTAGGCGCGTATGCGTCCCGCATATAGATCCTGCTTAGAGATGCACATATAACATGACAGAGAAGGAATGGGACGTATTCACCTTGCGTCGGTGCAAGGACGAGTGCGTCAACTTGGTAAGAAGTCGCGCCACGAATCAAACACGAGTTGCTTGCTTGCTTGTACATTCAATTCGATAACATGCTTACCATGATAACATGCTTTACGCTTTCGAATATGCCATGAAATTGACCCTAAGAGAACATAGCAAGATCATAAGCTAAGTTGCATGATTCAACATAAATACTACAATGTCGGTTTGGAAAGAAGATCTTTGCATCAGTACATGCGAGGACGAACGTACTGATCCCCCACCAGCTTCATGCAGGGTGCAGGGAATGGATTGCTCGCGGCGAAGCGTTGCTTGAACGCGTTGAGGCTTGGAATGCCGAAGCGTATTGAAGCGTGTGATCGCTTGACGCTCGGACTATGCAACTGAATTGATGCGGCCGAGATATAGAAGGCATGATGTATGGAACGGTGTAATCCTTTGTGGGCAAGAGAGAACCTGAGTGTTGTAGCCAATCTGGCATATATTGTTAGGCTATCGAAAGCCTTTGTAATCTCAGTTTCGGATATCAATAAAAAGAATTGTTTCGTATACTCTGTTTTCCTTTCGTTGTTAATATCGAATCAAAAGATAACCATTTGAGAACTTGTCATCTTGCCTTGCACGAGCGCAACTCCAGGCTCGTGCGGCATCACGCCCCCTGCGAGGACGATGATTCGGGTAATTCCGGGTCGGGGCGTGACACCAGACAGCACCGGAACAACATCCCCAGGCTACTAAATGGCGAGGGAAGGCTTGTTGGAGACCCAGTGGAGATTCAGGAGGAGGCAGTCAGGTTCTATTCTGACTTATATCAGGAGACTGATTATCCCATCACGTTCCCAAGTCTTGTCACGAAGAGGCTGGTGACGCAACATGGGAATAGTTTGTTGTTGGCCCCTGTGAAATTGGAGGAGGTAGAGGCTATTGTGATGAAGGCAAATCCTAATAAGGCCTCGGGGCCTGACGGCTTCTCTTGTGGTTTCTTTAGGCGTCACTGGGGTGAGCTAAAGTTCTCAGTCCTGGATGCGGTGCATGAGTTTTTCTTAGAAGGAAAGCTGTTAAAGGAGCTGAATCACACATCCTTGACCTTGGTTCCGAAGGAGGGCACGACATCCCTCGCCGACTTCAAGACTATTGCGTGTTGTAATTATCTATACAAGATAATTACTCACCTTATGTGTCGACGTATGGAGGGGATTATGCAGGACTTGGTGTCTCGGAATCAAGCGGCTTTCATCAAGCGGCGCTTGATTGCTGAGCACAGTCTTCTTGCACATGAGATGGTGAGAGATTTCAACAAGCCGGGGGGGATGAAGGCTTGTGTGAAGCTAGATTTGCGGAAAGCTTATGACACGGTCAACAGGGACTTCCTTTGCCACCTTATGCTTGCTATGGGGTTTGATGAGAGATGGGTGGCGAGGGTGAGAGAGTGCATTTGCTCTCCCACATTTTCGGTCCTCATACAGGGTACTCCATATGGATGCTTCAAGAGCAACAGGGGACTGCGGCAGGAGGATCCTCTTTTTCCGCACCTGTTCACTCTGGTGATGGAGTACTTCACTTGTATGATGGACCTGGCTGTGCATAGTAGGAAGATTATCCCTCTTTTCAGGCAGGTCAAGCCGGTGGTGTCTCACTTGATCTATGCTGACGACCTCTTGGTATTCCTGCATCCATCTATGAGGGGGATGAGGGCGCTTTCAGATATTATGGAAGAGTTTGGGAGGTTGTCCGGTCTTCAGCTGAATAGGGAGAAGAGCAGGATTTATTTCAGCTCTCAGTGCTCCCTCAAGGAGGAACGGGCCCTTGCTCTGGGAGTGGAGAAAGGTGAGTTACCGGTGAAGTATCTGGGGGTTCCGTTGATGGTCAATTATGCTAGGGATCAGGATTGCCACAGCCTGGTGGATTTTGCCCAAAGGAGAGTGGAAGACTGGCAGGTAGCTGGACTGTCTTTTGGTGGCCGTATTGAGCTGGTGAGGTCTATTATCTCTGGCATGGCTATGTTCTGGTTGCAGTCGATTCAGATTTCGGTAGCTACCATAAGGAAGGTGGAGTCCATTTGTGCTAATTTCATCTGGAGAGGAGGTATGCATGCGATCGCTTGGGAACAACTCTGCCGGACCCGGGAGGAAGGAGGAGTGGGGTTGCGACCTCTTCGGACGGTTAGGAAGGCATCTGGGGTGAGGATAGCGTGACAGTTCATCAAGGGAGGTTCCCTTTGGGCAGAGTGGATGGCTAGCAGATATGTTCGGCGGACGAATTTCTGGACGTGCAGGATTGATAACAATTTCTCGGTCTCATTTAAGGCTATCCTTAGGTGCAGACCGATTCTACGGTCCGCTATATGCAGGATTATGAAAGATGGGACGAACAATGATCTCTGGCTAGACCCGTGGATGGGTAATGGTTTCCTTCTGGAGATCTTGGGTGCACAGATGGACAGAAAGGCGAGCAGGGGAGTGAAATGTAGTCGGATCATCAGGGATGGGAGCTGGAGGCCTGAGGACTACCCATTCACGGCTCAGTTTGGAGAGGCGATTCGTCAGATCACTATTGATACTAGCCAGCTTGCGGACTCCTGGAGATGGGTTGACCCTGGTTCGGTTGGAGGGTCAGGGATATTCAGTTTTAGAAGTTGCTACAATTTGGTTCGGACTCCACACGACAGGATTGCGGAGTATGACTTTATCTGGGAAAAGAAAATTGTTCGCAAAATGCAGCTTTGTTCATACAGACTCCTTCTAGGCAGGTTGATGACGCGAGACAGACTTCTCAGGTTTGGGATGCAAATTCCAGACCCGAAGTGTGTACTCTGTACGGGTGACGCGGAATCTATGGGCCACCTATTCTTTGAGTGTCCGATGACTTGGCATATCTGGTCTGAGCAGTACATGCGATCGATGGGTGTAGTTGGCAGTGCCAGAGATATACGGGGGATCCTCAGCTGGATCAGAGATCGCCGAGGCATGGACCCTGGTTGGGCCAAAATTGCTAGAGTTAGACTTGCAGCATCAGTTTGGCATGTCTGGAGGGAGCGCAACAGGCGTATCTTTGAAGGACTGGCTACTCCTCAGTAGAAATTCTACATAATATAAATTCGATGTATCTGTAATGGCCCCTTAACTGGGAAGGAGAGATGTGAGATATGAGAATAGTGTATTGTAATACCTTTACTGCGATTTGCGTGGAATAAAATTTACCCTTATTCCAAATATATATATATTCCAAATTTACCCGTATTATATATATTATATATTCCAACCTTCTATATACATGTTATATAGTTTATGGGCTTTATTGGAAAGTGTAGAAATTATTGTCATTAATATTATTGTGGGTTTTAGATTGTTTTCTAAATTAGAATGTACTTCTATAGTTAAAGGCTTATATATGTGGTTTGTATATATGTATATAGTTTGGGTTATTTATATCTAATGGGCTTTTAGATTGTTATATATATATATATATATATATATATATTTTATATATATATATTATATATATATATATATATATATATATAAAGAGTTTAATACTACAAAATATATTTCCTTAAGCCCTTTCTACTAGGACTAAATCAACCGTGGAGCCGAACTCCTACACTTATTATATGAGGTGAGTGTGAGATCATCCTGCTGAGTTGGTGTTGTAGTAGACAAAACTAAGCATGAGAGCAAATCAGAAACAGCTTATAGAAAAGTTTATCCTTACTGTTGGTTTCTCAAGATAATGTCATTATCCATTCTGAGGGATGAGAGGAAGTTGACAGGTTTCAGAGTGCGCATACTTTCAGTCAACCACTTGCCGTAGGGGTTTGATGCAGCGACTTTCTTTTTAACCTCAGTATTTTCATAAACCTGAGAAACAAAACCTGTCAATAACACAAGTAACAATGACACGTAGTATAAAATAAGAATCATTTTAACCTCAGTATTTTCATAAACCTGAGAAATAAAACCTGTCAATAACACAAGTAACGACACGTAGTCTAAAATAAGTTATACAAAGCAAAAAAAAAATGCATATAAGAAAGCTAAACAACATTAAGATTTATAAAGCATGCTATTGATGGCTCTTCAAATAGTATTTAACCAACCTACTTTACTTCTTTAAGAAAATATATATATTCAAACACTAGTAAGCCCTAAGACCCATTTGGTCAAACCCAAATTGTTAATACCATATTATTGGAGGACCAATACTAGAGGACTTGACCTATCACTAATACTGACACACTTCTTCCACCAATCTTGTAGCAAGGTTGCAACCCAAGTAATTGTTTCTCCGTTTTGAGAAAAGCCTCTCGATCTCCAATTCATCTAGGACTGAACTGTGAGGCACGGGGGAAATGCCTATGTGGAAGAAATTGAGCACCAGTCACTCTTTGGCAACTTCAAGGGATTGCTCCAGGGGTTGAGAAAATAGGAGTGCAACAGTATTACCGGAATAAGCTAACTATCCAGCAAAATGCATTGCGGAACATACGTTTTCGCATGCCATGTACCGCTTTCCATTTGATATACACTTTTGAAGTTTAACCAATTGACTGCATTACCATCTTCGTTTCATGCTCCTGAGCGTTCAACTTTCCACGTAACCATATGATGCAAAATCTCATCATGAAAGGATTTTCGTAAGCAGGCGGAAGTCAAGGCAGAAAGTCCTGAAAATTGACTGTGACAGCAAAAGTGGTGGTAAAATGGAATATCAGCAAAGGTGATGGGCTACTTTTAGGAAAGCCGCAGTTCTAGCAAATTACTGGGTGCCCATATAAGGTCAAATTATCAGCCCCATGTGTCTAAGTGAGTGCATTATCTGACACAGTGTAGAATAGGATAATAGATTAGTAATCATTGATAATGACAGAATACATTATATATAGAAGAGGAGTCGGCCTCTCTCTATTATTCTATCCGATGTGGGATTAAAGCCCAATAGACTAATACACTCATACTTAACACCACCCCCCCCCCCCCCCCCTCAAGTTAGAGCATAGATCTCAATCATGTCTAGCTTGTTACAAAGAAACTGAATATGAGGGCCTAAAAGAGACTTTGTGAAGGTGTCAGCTATCTGACCATCGATTCTTACGTGGTAAAATTTTATCAACCCCTTTTGATATTCATTACAGACAAAGTGGATGTCAATCTCAATGTGTTTCGTCCTTTCATAGAATACGGGATTGGTGACAATATGGATATCTGACTGATTATCGCACCACATATCAGCTGCTTCTGATCCTACTAATTCTCCCAGCTCTTGTAGTAGATGTTGCAGATATAACACTTCTACGCTGTCATGAGTAATGGCTCGGTATTCCGCTTCCGAACTTGATCGTGAGACCACGCTCTGCTTCTTGCTCTTCCACAATACTAAGTTTCCATCAACGAATACTGAGTAGCCGAATGTAGAACGTCGATCTGTAAGGCTCGCATCCCAGTCAACATCTGTAAAACACTCAAGACGAGTATACCCCTGATTCTCTATCCGAATTCATTTTCCAAAATTTTGAGCTGGATAACACAATATCATGAGAACTGCCTACCAATACGGAACTCGTGGAGAAGCCATAAATCTACTCGCGACACTTACAACAAAGAAAATGTCGCGAGTCATGACCGTCAAGTAGTTGAGTTTTCCAACCACTCGACGATACATTATCCCCTCATCGGAATGTAACTTTACCCATGGATCCATAGGTGAGGTTACTCTCTTGGTTTGCATCATACCTGCTTCAGTTAGGACGTCAAGCACGTATTTCCGTTGACATGTGACAATATCATGTTTTTCTCTCGTGACTTCAATGTCCAAGAAATACTTCAATGCTCCCATATCTTTGAGTTTTTTCCGCAAAGAAAGTACACCATATATCAAATAATTCAAAGCGACTCTTCATCAGGTAGACATAGGTGACTCGAGTAGTCATCAACAAAAGACACAAAATATTTGAACCCTATCACTGATTCAACAGGACATGAACCCCATATATCAGAGTGGTACGAAGAGGGGTACGAAGTTCAATTGATTGACACGAGTAGTCATCTTTGGCTAGGTCACACAACTCACAATGAAGAGGGGTACGAAGTTAATTGATTGACACGATTTTTGGAGAACTTGGTAGACGAATGACCAAGCCGACAATGCAACTCAAATGGATCGCAGCACACAATGGCACAAGCAACAGACGAATACAACTCTACCAGGTATAAGCCTCCAGCCGCATATCCCCTACCAATAGTCTTTTCCGTCTTCAGATCCTAAAAAACACAACCATCATAAAAGAATATTTCCGAACAGTGTAAGCCTCGAGTTATCCGGCTAATGGATAATAAATTGAATGGGTTTCCATGTATATGTAAAACTGAAGTAAGTGACAATGTGGAATAAAGACATGCACTCCCTCTTCCATGAACTTTCAAAGTATTGTCATTCGCAAGAGTAATATCTGACACACGAACCACAGATTCATAATCATGCAACATACGAACATCACCTGTCATGTGATCTGATGTACTCGAATCTATTATCCATTGCTTTGATCTTACCATACACGTCGTTGAGTACCCGACGGTAGATCCAGATGTGGAGGCTTCACCACAACGCTGAGCTTGAAAGTTAGCAATTCTACATATATCTTTGCAGTCATCTGCATGGATTGCCCGCAGTCATCAGGAGCATCTGATCCATCATTGACAGCATGACACGTGGGGCACTACCATTGAAAGTGTCAAGGTTGACCACAGTTGAAGCATGTTCGCGATCGTCCCAAGGTTCACACTCTCAGTATCGGGATTGGTTCGGACCATTCTTATGAGTATCGGGATCGTGGGTATCGGCCGTATCGACACTTTCGGATCGGAGTATAGGATTTTTTTGTATCAGAAAACAAATAATTATTAACATTTTACAAAAACTATTTTATACATTTAGGCATAATTCTAAGTATTTTTAGTGTTATTTCTTAGTAGTTTTGAAATTGAATGACATAGTAGTCACCATTGTCGATTGGTTTACATGCAATCAATAAGTTTTCTTCTTTTATATGCTTTTACAACCTTACTATACTTTTACACCCTTGCTAATCGATCTTTTTCATTCAATTTTTTTACCAAATTGGCCAGAAAAGACACCCACGATGTCGATATCGATCAGTATCGGGTATCGGATCGGGACATGCTAAATCATATCGGTATCAGCTGTATCGGATCGGTATCGGCCGATACTACAAACTATGGATCATCCTCCATCATGTCCGTCATTGCCTCATCCACCATAACGGTCAGCATTCCGATCGCCACATCTACAATCACGACTCCCACGAAAACCACCACGAGCAGCACCCAAAGCAGATCGATCAGCAGAGGCATCGCGCGTAGTAGTTTCAACAACTTCCGTTGTCCGTAGGACACGAAAGTGGACTTCCATCAAAAACGAACCTCGACCCCAACAATGATCTGAGAACATATATAGTCTTCATCAGGACGGAGAGATGCAAGATATGCCATGAGACAGAGCTCTTGTCACTGAGTTCTCGCCTCATTAATATCCGTCATTAAAGGTAACACAGGGTCAACCTCATCAGTCAGTGTCATAAAGGCAGGGAAGTGGTCCTTATGTGATTTGTCTTCCTGATCAGCTTGGTAGATGTCAACAACTGAATCATAAATGCGAGACAAATCGTGTTTCCATCAATCCAGTCGCTAGGACCTCCCATAACTCCTTCACCGAATCGGTGTTCTGAACCATATCCCCAACCGATGGTTCCATTGAATTCATCAGTTGTGTAAACAATCTGCTGTCGTCCGTCTCCCACTGTTCATATGTGGGATCATCCACTGTTGGGGGATTGTCAGTCAGATGCTTGGACAACCGCATTTCCTAAAGCGTCTTTTCAACCTTCTTGTGCCATGTTGAGTAACCTTTCGGACCTTCCAATCGTCGATCAATAGGTTGAATCGATAAAATCGTCATGCCAATGTCCTGTGTCTCCGCCATTGCATTCCAGGCACTGGTGTTGTTAGCATTGATACTCGTCCCAACCCGATATTCACATCAACTCCGCCAATGCGCGATTAACGTTGCCAGAACTAGCTCGTGCAAAGTTGGCAGGGATTCAGATGTAGAACACACAAGTCAGGACAAAGATTCACGCAACTCAGGTTGCTCTCTGTTAGATCCTGATGTGGATACCTAACTAGGAACAGAGATTCACACAAACAATCAAGTTCGCTCATTGTTAAAAACTCAGGTTGCTCTCTGTTAGATCCTGATGTGGATACCTGACTAGGAACAGAGATTCACACTAACAATCAAGTTCGCTCATTGTTGACTCCTGATGTCGTTGTCGAGGTTCAGAGGTTCACGCGAACTACCATAGTTTGCCCTATGAAGATCTCAACTCTACGATTATTTTATCTGTTTTTTAGATCTGTATTTTTTTTTTTGGGGGGGGGGGGGGGGGGGGGGGGGGGGGGACGTTCGGGTTTGTTGTTAGGATAGAAGTGTCGGCTGGTTGTAGTTAGGATTAGGGTTTCGGAGATGATAGACATGGTGCTAGGGACGGTTGTAGAACTAGGGTTAGAGTTTGTGTAGGTAGGGACGCACAGGGTGTTACTGGAGTGGGGGGAGGAGGGGGGAAGGCATTGTGGGTGGCGGCAGGGGTGGCAAGGAGTGCGGGAGAAAAAAGGGGGTCGCATGCTGGAGTCGGGGGGAGGGGGGCTCCTGCTGGAGTGGGAGGGAACACGTCGTGAGGGGAGCACTATAGCAGGGAGCAGAAGAGGGGTGGTCAGCCGTCGGGGTTTGAGAGAGGGTAATTTTAGGGTTTGAAAAGAGAAAATTTTGGCTCTGATACCATGTAGAATAGAATAATGGATGATTAATCATTGATAATCAAAGAGTACATTATATGTAGGAGAGGAGTCAGCCTCTTTCTATTATTCTATCTGATGTGGGACTAAAGTCCAATAGACTAATACACTAATACTTAACACACAGAATCACATATTGATTTTGGTGATGAGTTACTTCATCATTATAAAGGTTAATAAGTCCGTTGTTTGTGTAGGTGTGTCAAGTTACATGAGCTAGGAAGCACGAACACTCCAAAACGATGTATTCCTGTTGTGTCCCTGTCAGAGAATCAGATACGACACCAACACTCCAAAAGACACTAGGTCGATCCAAAATTGATGTGGTGTCTGTATTACATCGTGTTATTAAATGCTCATATTACATAATATGTGAGAGGGGTTCATGGAGTGGAAAGGTAGGCGTATCCTCACTGAAGCATCAAATGGAACCTTACTCGTGGAGGATCCAAAATTGATGTGGTGTCTGTATTACATCGTGTTATTAAATGCTCATATTACATAATATGTGAGAGGGGTTCATGGAGTGGAAAGGTAGGAGTATCCTCACTGAAGCATCAAATGGAACCTTACTCGTGGAGGATCACATAATGGACCAAGGAGACAAAACTATTAAGTTTCATCGAGTTGTTGAAAACTTTGGATTTCTGTGTAATTGATATTTTTGTCTAGGTATCTTTCTGGTTAGGGATATTTTAGCAAATGCCCCCACTCAAATTATAGAAACTAGTATATACCCTCAATTTTTATATTATCTACTAAATGCCCCCATTTTTTACAAAACAGTCAAAAAAAAAAGTTCGAAAGAGTGGGTGTACACCTTAAACTTTTAATTGTTCCATATAAAAGATTGGGGGTATTTGGTAGTTTTTAAAAAAAGTGGGGGTATATGCTAGTTTCTATAATCTGAGTGGGGGCATTTGCTAAAGTATCCCTTCGGGTTATGATAAGAGAAAATGGAATGTGTATGGCATGACATATACAATACCTAACACCTTCAATAGATTGGCTTTAACCTTCTTTAAACCAACCCTTCCTTATTAGGAAACCCATTTTCTAACTAAGCTTGTAAGATGCAAAACTGGATGCAGACACAGCTGCCAGGGACTGCAACCACCAAGTTATTTGCTTGCGCAGCTGGCTGTATTTACAGTTATGTAGCTTGCTCAAAGATATTCCCACCTAAGAGATTTCTTCTTTCTTCCTACCAGTTATATATTCTTCAGTCTAACAGCGACCGTGCTCTGGACCTTCTCCAGCTCATTTATCAGCATTCTTGACTGCCCAAGAGTACCCAACCCAGCTTAAATACAAACAAAAAGAAAATGTATTTATTGTGTTCTTGAGAATTAATCCCTCCTCTCTTCCTTCATTCATCTTAACTGAGATATGGACCTAAGCAGGAGGCATTATATGAAAAGGTTTTAACTGAGATATGGACCTAAGCAGGAGGCATTATATGAAAAGGATCCAGCTGGGAAGGATCAACCAACCAGAGTAGTAAACATAGCCAGTGTGTAATATATCAAAGCAGAGTTGTGCATGCATGGTGTACAACAACATGAACTAATGTACACTTACGTAGTAATAAGGGAATAAATAAATATTATGAATATACAGCCACATGCACTTCAGTTATGACTGGAATCGCCAGCATCCGTATTTGTGATCTCATATAACGCCCGACTGTTTTGATTGGTGCACATTGCACCTACCCAAGGTATGATCATAAGATTCATAAAATGATTTTAACATACTGAAGCATCCTTTCACAATGATGCAAAGCCAGTATAGTATGCTAACTTAAAAGCACGCATCTAGTGTATATATATATATATATATATATATTTCGTGCTTCATAACATCGAATTTGATGTAAATGTTATGAGGTCTTGATGAGTGGGAGTCCCCACTTTGATTGTATGTTGTACGATTACTGTGTTACTTTGGAATAAAATTTACCCTTTTCCAAAAAATATATATATATATATATTTTTCGCTTAAATTAGTTCACCTTCTGTCGCATGATTCAATCAACAAAAGGGGTACATCACATAGAGAGCTTAAAAGGGGTACATCACGTAGAGAGCTCCTTATAAGGGGGAACTAAGCATAAAAATAATGCAGATAGAAAGCACTTGTGGAGATAAGTACTAGCGAATTTAGTGCTCTATAGAATCCAGATGAACTTCAGAATAATCACAAATAGCAACTAAATATCAAACCAGAATTACGTAACTTTAATCTATAACATTAGAATAATCTCTATAACCAATAGTAAGACGAAGTTCTTGGAGTAACGAATCTGAGAAGACTGAAGGATCACACACCTGCCCAGTTTGTAGATCGGCAGTTATCATCATCCCTGGGCCTAATCGTCCTTTCATAATGACCTTTGACTCATCCATCGGTATAACACCAACCTACAAATTACCATAACTAATGTGATTGTATGACGAAAACGTTAGATATACTGGGACAAGAACATTCCACTATAGTCACAGATTAATAATAAACTACTCAAAAACAATGCAGAAAAAACATACACAATCTACATTGCAAGCAAAGGTGATGTTAATGTAGAAGAATATAACGAGAATAATGGATGCTTTATTGGGGTATGGAGTCTACGGACCCCTATTTATATGATAAGGATTGAGGACCAATATTACATTAACCAATGTGGGACTAAAAGAGACTACCCAATAAAGAGCTAAACAGAGATATATAATGCACTCCTACATTTAAGAATGTGCAACTTCCATTAAAGATATCCCCTGCATTTGCTTCATGTCCGTTCAGTTATCAGTTACTCTTGTACTACTTGCTCTCATCTAAATCGGACACGCCGAGCTGTATATGAGAAAAACCAGTTGGATATTGCAAAAGTCCTGTTCTAGATTCTCGTGCAAGGTGCCAAGGTTCCGATTAAATAATCGTTTCAGTCTCTATGGAGACCATAGTCCAACAAGTAAATGTTACTCTTAATGATCCAGCAGATCCACAAGAAGGAATATGACAGCAGGTACAACTAGCAACTTTGTCTTCATCATTTCTAGTTACTCTCACAAATACTTGAACTTCATAAATGAAATACTTCCAGTTTTCACAGATAAATACTATCCACTTGAACTATATGTATCAATTTCCCCCTAAATACATATTCCCTTATGCAGTAAAAATAACACCCAACAGAAATCTTTATGTCATGGATCCACCTTATTTCCTGCTTGTTAGCCAATTTTAATAAATATGTTCAAATTTCACTTGCTTTACGTTCCATGCACCTGGTTCTTATTGTCCATACATCAGGAAGAAGCAGGACACATGGTGGGGGAACCACATCATCTACAGTATTTTCTCTACTTGGATCCACTTCTCTGAGTATGCATTATAATATGGTATGAGTTGAGCATAGAGGATTGACCTTATCTCATTATTAACAACTATCTCTACTATTATAAAGAGGCTTGAAAACGGCTATGTATATCATAGCGTAATTAAGAAAAGAAAAAAAAATCTTAAAATCCTATTATTATCTAATAACTACCTCGTATTATCTAACTAAACATATATCCAAAATCTAAACTAACTACCTGGTATTATCTAACTAAACAATATCTATAATAAATCCTAATTAAAATTTATTCACATCATATTTAAACTATTTTAATATAATTTAAATTCCTATCTAATTTTCAACAATATTAGAGGAATTATATTTTTTTTGGTACCAATCATATTGCCTAAAAACAAGAGATCCTGCAACGCACGTGAATGTGACTAGTGTAGTTTAAACCCTCCAACCCTCAATCTCATTCGAATATCCCCATATTGAAAAGATCCTTCTACAAGAACTGTTCAACATGAAATTTTTCTGTAACATTCACGAAATTAGTGAAGTTGTGAGTTAGAACTTGTCAGTTAGAATGACCTGACAATATACATAAGGACAAACCACACTGTTTAGAGTATAGAAGAAGAAAATAATTATACCTCAGATGCAACATAGACTAGATCATCCACTGTTCGCCAATATCGAGCAGGGCGAAGACCATTACGATCTAGACAAGCTCCCACTGTTTTCCCATCACTAGTAGAGTAGAAAAATGTTAAAATGTATTACATATTTTCATTTAATATGTTATGTCGAAAGAAACCCTATGGTCAATATAGATATTGGACTACACATATCACAAAGGAGTGAAAAGGATGTATATCACAGAAAACAATAATTGGAAGTAAATATATAACCACTGCATCGCAGAGCCATACATATTACCTTATCATTTATCTTGGAATAACATTTTGAGCAAAAAGATTAACAGATATACAAAAGATGAGGTTCATGAGAAGTAAATTAATCAAAAAAAACACTATGTCGTTATACAGTAAAAAAATTAATACGAAAGGCAAGTTTTGACAAATATATAGAATTAACATGGGATATACATTTCCAAAAAAGATCGTTTTTCAAAGAATATCTTATAATGTCAATTGATACCCAAAAAAAGACAACTGTTTTCTCATAGGGAGCAAATTTTCTGCAATTAGATCCTTCTACAGCAGATGCATATCCAAAAACATGTTTATCTATGACTTAAATTACTATTTACGGTTGGTTCCAACTCAAGCAAATATCTCTAGTTGTTCCTTCATTTTAATGTCTCATACCAATTATGTATCTGTTGAAACACCCAAGAAAATGATAACCACACAAATCTTGGCATACTCAACATTATATTCCGGTGCTCCAATTATGCCAAATAGCTAATCGCAAATTTAATTATATATTGTGGACCTGAAGCAACTATTCTGTGTGAAATTTCTAGTTCAAGAGAAAACCCAAAAAAATATACATCATCCTAAAAGGGCGTCTCAGTGCCACGATGCTCCCACTTACGCATGGTCTAGGGAGGGTGAAGATGGGTGCAGTCTTACCCCATATATATGGAGTTATCGGTGACTAATAAAAGAGAAATTAAATAACTTTTGCACTTCTGTCATTTATATTTGCAGACATCGATGTGGCAGTGGACAAAAATGCACACATTAGAGGTCACACATTAGAGGTCATCTAACTAACAAAATATATTGCCATAGGAATTGTTGTAATTGCATGTTATCACTTACCAGCATGATAAATGTTCTTCAGAATCAACACATAGCCTTGTAATATATGGTATTTATATACTGTGTGTATGACTTTTGAAACAGACAATTAATTTAAAGAGAGAAAAAGAGGGATTTACATATGGTTTTTATTGATATAGATAAACTCATACTAGAGTACCTAGGGAAATAACGCAGTGGCTTGAAGAAGAAACAAATCCCTAGTAGCTATATGACATTAGAAAGGATATGCTTGACGAAGTTACGACTATTGTGTGAACAATTGGATTGATGGATTTGCAGACAAGGGAGGGTATATTGCACCACTTACTATCAGCATTGGATTAAATCAAGGACCAAGATGAAGTCCTTATCTCTTTATTGATGGTTGTGTTAATTGATAAGAGTAAAGAAGCGTTAGCTTCTAAAATAGAATTGTCAAGAGAAACTTTTGAAACTAAGGACTTCAAAATTATTACGATGGAAACAGTGTGAAATGTAACTTCAATTGAAAGTCGAGTCTACATTGATGGACAAGAGATACCTAGGAGTGATAATTTTCAAAATTTATGATCGACCATTCAGTGTTATGGGGAGAATTGTCTATAGAATTAAAACAAACTTGAAGTTGAAAGGGAAATTATATGATAGCTATAACACAAGTCATGTTGACTGGGGCCTTATGAATTAAAAAAATGTCCAGAAAATGAGCTCAGCTGAAATGAGAATGCTTGGATGGATGAGTGACATTATGTTGAAAACAAGATCAAAATAAATGCATTTGTGAGAAGTTGGAGGTGTCACCAATTAGGATAAGATGAGAGAAATAGCCCCAGGTGGTTTGGAAACGTGTAACTTAGATCAATAGATGCAATGTTTAGGGATAAAGGAGAAAATATCATCATTATTAGGCTATAATTATTACGTAACTTTCAACCCGATGCATTGCAAATCTTCAATCTATGATTACCAATATGTTTCGTATCAAAATTGGAGGGTCCAAAATGTTGAAACTACCGAAACTGACTGATTTAAAACGACTGAAACACCCGAAATTCATGAAATCGATACTCATAGGAGTTTTTGGGCCTTGTTGTACATACAATATTGTACCTAATGAGCATGGACATTATCCACTATGATTAGAAAAATCATATGGGCAACATGCATACCCTCAATAAGTTTCTCTTTATTAATATAGACTTGGTTTCTCTTTATTATAAAGACCTGGATAGAAAAGGTATATTCAATTGTACTAACTGATACTACAGGCTTAAAAAGATGACGTTAATAGTTTTCAACATTACAAGAAGCTTTCCATTTAAATATTACCTGAATAAAAGCAGGGCAGGTCCATCCCAGGCCTCCATTTGTCCTTTGTAGTAGTCATAAAATTCTATAACCTAGAGAGAGAGATGCAAAATAATTTCAATAAAGGACTCATGTATAGAAGAAGCACACACTTGAATATGGTTTATATTCTACATTTTGCTGGTATTGGCATAAAAACATAAGCAAAAAAGAATCATAAGTGTCTAGTTTAAGAAGATAGAACTAGAATTCACGGAAAGAAAAGGCTTCCATACAGCAATATTACCTCTGGATATTTTATTGTCAATGTCGGATGGTTCTTATATGCTTCTGGGACAAGAATCATAAGAGCTTCAGCAGGGCTTTTGCCACTTCTTAGTAATAACTAACCACAATCAAATAAGAATGCATTCCATCAGAGGTAATAACATTATAATTCAAAAGCATTGAAGCAAGCAAGTACTAATAGATAGTTAGATAGTTAGAGCGTTAGGAATCAAAATAAACATCTTGAAGATCTGATGAGAACTAGAATATATGATAGCTCAAATAAAAAATGCAATCTCCACAAGCACAAACTACCATAGCAGCTCTAGTGAGATTTCATATATAAGATCCCGGGATCGGAAAGGATTGGTAAGCTTTAAATACTATATCAGGTTACAAAGGTTGAGTTTAAATGATGGACAAAAGGAAACTTGAACCAGGAGCAACTTTTAAGTTGCAACTCCCATTAGAGCTGCTTACAAGTATCTAATATATATATACCAAGCAAGCAGACACAACTTTGCAAAATTGTTCCAATGATAGAACAATACAAATTTATCATATTAGTTCCAGTGAACTGCAGAAACACCCACAAGGTTTTCCTAATTGCGCAAAACATGTGACTTTGTCTATTACTCATTTAATATATCCATCCATCAGAATTGTTAAGTTGGTACAGTTTTGACTTTTGCGCTTGTCTCAGCTCAAATGAGAAATTTTAAAAGGTCAAACTGAACATATATACCATGTGTCGCTAATAGAGATGTTTACAAAAGAAATTTTGTTAAACCCCTCCTTTTTCCTTCCCCTTCACTCTCTGTTTTTTTTCCCTATATTCTGAATACTAGTGTACAGATATCCTATTATCGCGATAGAATAAAAATTTTATTCTAGATTTAGTTATTACACAAGTATGAATAAAGATATATGAGCCCACCTACAGCTATTTTTAACTGCACAAGCTGCCAATTTGTTTAGTTAATTTTTGTGTATCAAACATAAAAGCGGCACCAATCTATTGTCAATATAAATTAACAATTCTTTTAAATAAAAAAGAGTAGGGACCACAAAGTTGGTAAATGCATACTTCTGCTGCACTATCAAGATTTGCTGAATCTGATGCCTTTGGGTTACCATAAGGGCGAATTTCATTTTCACGCCCCCGCCAAACAGGAGACTTGATCGTTGTTTCTCGAGATCGCATCCAGTTCAAGTTTCCCTGCAAGAACGCTACTCACTAAGCATCCATCTCAATATGGCAACAACTGAATATAAAAATCAAAGTTCACTATTTAACTTATGCAGAAGGTTGGCAATTATATGAACTGAAAAAGAAAAATTAAGTCGAGAAATCAGAAACCTGTATTGTATTTATTTCTCCATTATGACCAAGTAACCTCATTGGTTGTGCAAGAGGCCATCTAGGACTAGTATTTGTGCTGAACCTTCGATGGTAGATAGCAAAAGAGGATTTATAAAGTTCATTCTGGAGATCTAAATAAAAGTGCCCCAAAACTTCCGAGCGAAGCATGCCCTTGTAAACTATAGTTTGATTCGACAAAGAACAGAAATAGAGTTCATCCCTCCATTCTTCTGATTTCACTGCCTGTTCAATCAGCTTCCGACAGATATATAATTCCCTTTCAATGTCATCATTATTCTCCTCTTCGGGTATTCTGACAAATACTTGTTGGATGTTAGGCATGGTTTGTTTAGCATAGAAACCAACTACTGATGTATTTACAGGCACAGATCTCCAGCCAAGAACCTCCAAGCCCTCTTTTACAAATGTGTTCATTATAACTGTAAAGAAAATACATTAGTGCATCCAGAAATATGCAACACCCCAAAGAAAAATGGAAGTTGAGGTCAAAAGTGAGTATAATTTATCAGGAACATTCCAATTACCATTGATGATTGGAAACTGCAGAAACAATTACATAAAGTAGCTTAAACATATGAAGGTAAACTAAAAGCAAGCATAAAAATAATAGCTTCTAATAATAAAAAATTAAAGTAGACTTCAATGTGAAAAAGATGGTTGTTCATGTTAGGAGATATACCAGAATGCGGCAGATCAGAAAGATAAAACATAGCATGTAGATTACATAGTTCCCTATAAAAACTAAAAGTCTCGTACAAACTACAAAGGTGCAAAACCCTAAAAATTCAAGATAGTAAATATGGATGTGTCAAGTGCCGCCACTTAAGAAAGACAACATGTGATGCAGATCGCACAGTTCCACACAACAATTTAGTAAAAAGGTGAAGGGTGCATAAGTCTTAAACTTCAAAATAATAAATTACTTGATTATATATGGTAAATTACTTGATGTCTCTCAATTATTTCACCATAGTCGTCTGTCCTGGACTTTGACTTTGACATTTTTCCCCAACCTTTAAATGATACTTGCCCAAAAAATACTCCTCTTTTCCTCTTTCCCATCACAGCCAGCAGCAAAGAGGCAGCGGCAATGGCAATGACGTCAGAAGCAACAAGGTTTATGGCATCAATGACAATGACAGTCTGCCTGATGTCAGCAACAATTCCCCCACCTTAACTCCATCCCTCCCTATACAACTCTCCCTTTTTCAGTCAGCAGGAGTAGCTGGATGATTGCATCAGTTGAACAGGAGGGAGGGGGAGCAATTATTGTGGCCCTCACAGATCAGCATTGTAGCTATTGCCATGTCTTCACTGACCATGTAAGGGGAGGCAGACAGCCAAAAAGAGAGGAGGCCCTTTTTCAGTTATTTTTACACATCTCTTTTTCTTAGAGGGGGAGGAACAATACTTTCCCAACTTTAACAAAGTTCCCGTAGACAAAAAGTCATGAAGTTCACATAACTACATGAGGGCTTTCAAGTAATTTATGGAATGTGTATGTGTAGGCATTAAAAAGCATGTGAAAATGATGAGCTTCTATAAAATGAAAAACACATTGATGATCATTTTTAGCATGACTGAAACATATATAAAAAATAAGAGAGATGGATGAATGGAAGTAAAATCTCATTATAGCATATAAGTTGCTAGTTAAACTTAGTAAATAGTAAAACACCTTTAGATCATTTGGGTTTTGGCTTATAAGATAAGGCCAAGATAGGAAAAGAGAGCTTTCAATTTGAATTGCTCATCGAGATTGTATTGGCAGTATCAATCTCACACACAGAAACGCACATGCAAATAAGGCATACTTTAATATGGTGGATGCATATAAAAGAGGAATCAAGAACAATCAGATACTGTAAATTGGCTAACCTGTTTTTGCTTCTTTCATATAATTTTCATCTTTGGGAAGAAAAATCATCCCGACACCAGTTTTAACCCTGTCTAAGGAAGCAATTCCCTGTTCACTGGCCCAGTTATTGTACAGATCCCATGGCACTGAAGTCATCACTCCAGCCCCATCACCAGAGTCATTATCTGCACCACAACCTCCGCGGTGTTCCATGCATCCTAGAGCTAAAAGAGCATCACTAATTACTTTATGGGATGCTTCATTTCGCAGGTTTGCAATAAAACCAACCCCACAAGCCCCCCTTTCTGATATAATATCTTCCAAATTCACAACCTGATAATTATCAGACTGTGAGGATAAAGAGAAAAGAAACACAGAACCATCTTAAGGATAAAAATTAAAGTTTTACATCATCTGTTAGTCTAAGAATATTAATTAAAAGTCATCACCAAAGGCAATCAAGATAATTATGCATTGCAATGACTGATTTAGTGCATAGTAAATCAGCGAGGCAAATGTTTTGGCAGTGTGCTCGTATGCTATGTAGGTGTAATATGTATGCATGCTTGATGCTCTTTCACATACACATAAATGTCTGTAGTCTGTACATAAACACCAACATGCATGAATATCCACACACACAGAGTTTATAATCAACAGAAGACAACATTAGCAAACACAAAAAGATAATTTATGATCAAACAGGAGAATGTGTGTAGTACATCTTTAAAAAGAAATGAAGTAAAAGGCCAAAATTGAGAGTATAACATCACAAGTCAAACATTAAATAACTGGCCATAAACAAAAAAAGATGAAATGCTTTTAAATCCAAATCAAGAGAATTTATCTATAAACTGACAATACTAGATGTATAAGATAATTCTATTCCTTGCACATTCTCGAAGACATACTTAAGGTATTTTGCCTTGACAAGTTTATATCATAGAAAATCATTAATTAATTGATGAAATGTTGTTGTCATTATGCAATGGAAGAGTAGAAACGAATAAGGCAGCAGACAAGTATATTTATTACTAGTAACATAGGGAATAAATCAGGAAACCTAATATAATCACATAAGTTATTATGATCTCAAATGAAAACAGTGCCCAAAAAAAGCAAAAAAAAAAAAAAAAAACTTAAAAGCAATTGAAGACCAGACATTAAGAACCAATACTCACAGGAGCACAGAAAAACACCAACATGTAATAGCCCTCCACTTCACTTTTCCATCTTCCTCCGTTTGGGCACCATCTTCTTTGTATTTGTTTAAAAGATTAACAACAAAAAAGTCTTTACATCAAAGTTTTAGATTTGGCTATTTAATCTTTTTCTGCATTCATTTTAGTTAAAGGTCATCTCCTACTTAAAGTTCTTTCCCAAAAAAATACTTGGCATGATGAGCTTTCTTGTGGAAATTATAAAAAAGTCTTCCTGTTTATTCTTTAGATTATTCTGGCTTCGTTAAAGTTTCTTCCTTCATACTATATTTTTTTAGCTTTCATTTGACCTAAATAACCTTGATGTCTTTAGTGGCTATTGTTTCAAACTTTAACATATATCTCCTAGTTCTTTCCGATACCAAAAATATCCGATAATCCGATCCTAAACTGCCAATACCGTTGATCCCAATACTCATAGGAAGGGTCCGATACCAATACTGCGAAGCTTGCAATAAAGTTGAAGGGAAGTAGAATGTATGTGTGAAACAAATGAAAGAAATAGGTAGCCTTACCTAATTAATGTTAAGGGGGGTAGCATATATTCACATAGTGGGTTCTCTTGTGATGGTCCACATTATACTTCACAATCCGTGTCATTAAACATAAAATTGTAAGATTAGGGGATGTCTCATCCATAAATTGTTCATACTGCCGAAATGTTTATGACAATACAACAAACTAGGCCATATGATTCATGCTTGTGAACAAATTTACCAGAAAAAGGCAACATGGTTATCATTTCTGCTTGGAATTTCAATTCACAAGTGAAATTGTTTTGTTCTAGTACAGAAATCTAAAATTCCAGAGAGCGAAAAGGAGAAATCTCAAGTCTAATCCAAAATCCGTAGTGTCACAATCTGAAGTTAGTGATGATTAAATCACATACACACACAGAAAGACACATACATAAGGGCGTCACAGTGCCAGGATGCTCCAGCTTATGCAGAGTAAAGATGCATATGGCCTTTTTTGAAATGGCAGTTCTACCTCCTACTCTACGGTCTATGCTCAGTTTCGCATGCTAAATCCTTGACTTTTGCGTAGGATACATCCTTAATCCTCGATCCTCCAGTTGGGTCAATCTCTACAGCATGATACCTTGAGTCGACCATATGTTTTCATTGCGTGTACCAATCAGTGTTCTAAATGGCGGCCGCCTAGGCGGCGCCTAGGAGGTAGGCGGTCTCTCTCCGCACCGCTTTTCGGTAGACGGTGGAGTAGGCGGCCTAGGCGGAGCAATACCTAACAAGATATTTTGGCCAAAAAAGTTTCGTAACCATTATGGGCCTATGGTTCACTTTTACAAAACTAGAACTTTATGAATCTTCGTTCTACAACTTAGCTATGCATGGAACACCCTTAAAATATGTATATTATGCAAAAAAAACAGTGGTAAAATAGTCAAAAATGTTCAAAATATATCGACTGCCTAGGCGGTAGGCGGACTCTCTCCGTTCTGCACCCGCCTACCGCCGTTTAGAACCTTGGTACCAATATGTACCATAATGTTCCTCCTTCCAAGTAATAATGGTTGTGAGGTCCCCAAATAGTATCTTTTAGTTATTGATGCTGTAACTTTTAAGGAATGGAAATCATAATGAATGGTCAAAACTGCCATGGCATGCTCACAAATGGGATTAGAACTGCCCCATCACCTATGTAGGGTCAAGTCCCCACACTCTGAGACTATATTGCTCATTGCTCTCTCACAACCATTCTATAGTTCTAATTTCTAAGGCCCAATAAAATTTGTCCAAAATTTAATTCAAAGGTGCTTTAAGTGGCAGGAGTGTATTAATTCTAAGATTTCCACAGAAAAAGGCAACTGACCGATAGTTGAAGAGGGTTATGTAGTTTACCAACAATAAAATGTAAAATTCTTCTCCTTTTCTGTTGTGCGATGCTTAAAATGTTTGCAAGCGAGAAGCAAAGAGAGTCCTCGATCAAATTGTTCAAGTTATATTAGATAAATAACCTCAGTTCTTCTGATTTCACTTTCTTCTTCGTCCTTATTTTTCTCTCTCTACTTCTTTTTATTCCTGCTTTTTTTCTTCCGTTATTCTTTTTTTTTTTTGTGTTTCTTTATCACCCTACTTTGTATCAAAATCTTTTGCTACAAGTGCAAAAACATACAACATTACAATGCCTTCGAAGCTGCATTTCTGCACAACAATATCATTCTAACTATTGTACTTCAGCCACCATTCTTACAATTTTGCAAAAAAAGATCCCTTTTTTAACGAGTAATTCCTTCAGTGAACAATCCAAAACTATGTGTGCTTGTTAAATACAAAAGCCTGTTTTCACTTACAGATGAACATTAGTTTGTGACCTCCTTTTTAACTGATTTTTTTATGATGGCGAGACCAACTAGCAAGAAAATGTGGCTCCTTGTAACTTTAACCAGGGCATACCTTATTCCCCATCAAAACAAATCAGCATAGTTCTCCTTCGTGTTGACAGAATATTCTTGCCCTTGGAAAATGATTCCCTAATTAGTCTATTAGTTGTGTCACTAAGAATCACGGGAACTCCAATTTTCATGTTGTGTCCATGTCATGTCGGAAACACATGCCGGACACACCACGACACTGCGAAATACGCTAGGAGACACCAAATTAGGTGTCGAATCCACAGACACTTAATTAGGTGCCGAATTCACGTCATCGTGTCTATATGTGTCGTGTTGAATCTGTGCCCGTGAAACATATGTTGTGTTCACCAATGAGTCATTCATCAGCATTGCAGTTTCATATCATTCTACTTCTACACAGCCCTTTGAATCTAGGTTGCATAGACAAGGATGCAGATCTGAAATACATCTTTAGAAACTTTTGGGATCCGGATACGGCATGGATACGATAATATATACAACATGAAACATGTGCACATAATGTTGGTATTGTTGCTTATTTGGGAGCAACAACTTGTTGCTCATGTGATTCAAGATGGAGGGATTATTAGTCCTGCATCGGATAGGAGAAAGGATTCTTCTTTGCTTAAAGTGTTTCACTCACTTTATTGGGTAAGTGAGTTTTATGGGTGATGGGCTCAAGCCCATGCAACCTGCGAGCGGGTGTGCGATTTAATGCGTGTTTTAAACACGAAGTTTGCACACCGCGGACCGGGCTACGGGTTAAAACGGTAATTTCCAATCTCATTTTATTTTTTTTCTTTGTTTTTTTCGAGTTACGGTTGCCAATCTTCCGCTGCCATGAGTCTCACGTAATCCCTTTACGGGATTAGTGGCACGGTTGTCCTGGAAACTTTCGAGTTATGGTTGTCGTTCTTCCGCTGCCACAAGTTTTACGTAATCCCATTATGGGATTAGTGGCACGGTTTTTCTGTACAGAGGAACGGAGTTAAAAACAGTTTTCTATTTTTCATCTTCTCAATCTGAAAATTCTGAGAACAGAGACAGAGACAGAACACGAAAACCATCCAGAACCAAAAACTCCACAAAATCCATCTTCCACTTTTCTTCTCCATCGGACAAGGGCTTGCTGATCGATCATTCGATTCGCCACCATGTGCACGGTGATGCAGGTCAGTACTGGATTCGTTGTATCTCGAGAGTAGATCACCAATTTCCCTGCCGCACCATTCATGGGGGCAAAATCTATTCTAAAGACCGTTCTGCAACATGACTCGAATCTCCTTTGGTCAGTGTTCTTAATTTCTAGTTTTTGCTCTCTTTTATGCAATTTTAGGAATATAGTACAACACATACTTTATACAACAATGTCTATCTTCAAACAAATTTTAGATAGTATCTAGGTTCCAGAAAGTTTATACGAATAAGGACACGCATACGATCCCGTCCGTGCGAGTAATCGTGCAGCATAGTTTCAAAAGCTCGGATTCAAACCTATACTAGGTAACATTGCAATAAGCCCATGTTGCACGGACATGAATACTGTTAGGATCAAGATGAATAGGGATATTCCCTCGTTACGTGGGACGGTGCTTCCTAGAAAATAATAATGTCGTCACTATATATACAGTGCTTCCTAGAAAATAATAATGTCGTTCCTTCGAAAATGTTCAAAAAAATCGCGCAGAGTGAGTACCTCTGACCGACGATCGCCGGTCGGTCCACGGGCGTCGACTTGGGACTGCTTGAGAGCCGCGCCGGTGCCTTCCAAGTCGAGAACAGACCTAACCGACAAGGACGACGACGACGGAGAAGCGCAGCTCCCCCTGCCGTGCCTGTGCCTCAATCTCCTCCTCGACTTGAGAGAGAGCAGCGCGGAGATATCGCTGCCGCGGCCGAGGAGGAGGCTCCGGGCGGGGGAGGAGGGGTTTGATCGGAGGAGATGGAGGAACGGAGGAGCAATAGGATGGGGGACGCTCGCCATTCGCTGCTGCTGCTGCTGCTGCTGCTGAACTCTTGCTTAGGTCTTTGCAATAACCTAAAGTCGCACAGTGTGGATGATTTGATTTTGATTGGGGGGTTCAGCAAAGGGAGATTTGTGTGGCGGAGAAGATGGAAGTGAGGATAAATTGGGATAGAGAGGGAGAGACTAAGAAGAGAAGAGGGGGAGTGTGGAGCAGTGGTGAGAGGGTTACAGAGCCACCCACCTCCTCTCACGTCAACCTCCACAAAGACCAAACCAAAAAGACAATAAAATAAGGATCTGAAGGGGTGGGGGATATTTGAAGTGACTCGATCTCCCACTCAAGAGCTGTTTTGTTACATGGGACAGAAAGAAAGAAACAAGGGGGACAGTTTTTTTTCCCTATACAAAGCCCCCTCAAATCTTGTCTATTATTTCAACTTAGAATAAATGGGTTTTGTTTGACTGACGGAAGAGAGAGATTATTTTTTTCATTTATGGTGGAAGAAATTAATCAAGAGGGGCTATAATTCTTTGCATGATTATTTATTAAGTGAAGGTGAAGCACAAGATATCATGAAGACAGCATTCTAGTCATACGGATTTTGTTTGAGTTGATTAATGCACCCACTATATTTATGGATTTGATGAACATGACCTTCATGTTATATTTGGATAAGTTTGTGGTGGCCTGCCTTCATGATATTTTGATCCTTGCATAGTGAAGAGGAGCCTAAGAGCATCTTTTAATTGTACTATATATTTTAAGGCGAAAAAGACTATATGGCAAGCAGGTCCAGACTTGATATGAGGCCACGAGATGGTTGTTTTTGGGCCCAACAATTTAGAGGGCACCCATTTTTTTTTCAGATTATAACACGCCTCTAGGCTTTATATCAAGTCCAGACAAATAATAATCATCAACTTCATATCAAGTTTAAATAATAATCATAATTCATATAATTTTAGGTGACGATTATGGGCCTCATATCAAATTCAGCCAAACAATCATAAGGCACGTACTTGTTATTAGTTTTTTTTTCTAGCTATGGATTTATTAGTTTCTTAGAGTTTATGTTTATGCCTGATGTAGAAGCATGATAAATATGAATAGCCCAAGATGACATCACCGGCAGATATTGTAGATATTATGAAAAAAGTATATAACTTTTTATTGCAAAACTTACAAAGAATACAACTAATACAACACTTACAAAGAATACAACTTACAAAGAAAAAAGTATATAACTTTTTATTGCAAAACTTACAAAGAATACAACTAATACAACACTGGAATTCTAAGTACAAAAAATATTATGGAAAAGTGTGGCATTGGAGATCAAGTTGTGCAGCCGACTTCTTTACTCCGTTGACGATCCGAACACAAGAGTTGGAGAGAAGAACTTGCTAAGTCTAGCTCACTGGCAGATTTGGGCAACAAGTATGCTCAATACACTTAGCTTTCGATTGTTTGTCTTCATTTGGTAAGCACAAGTTCCATCTATTTATAGTCATTCCTACTGTAATGGCTATACGCTCATAGAATCTGAAAAGTCACTATTTTTTACTTATGACGCATAAGATTATGTTGGCGCATAAGATTCTACAATAACTACAGCGCATAAAGCGGATCTGAACGTATGCGCATATCTCAATCTATCTGACACGTGTCATGCGTTACAATGGTTCAAAACCTCACATTAATGTGGTTGTTATCAACTGAAATATTTGCATCTTAAACATGTAATCTCCTTAGCTTCGTAATGTCATGCCACATAGGCATTTCTCTGCCGCATAGGATGATAAGGAAAAACTGCAAGAAATTGTATGCACTTTCATGGTCGAGCGCATAAGTCTTTGTCGCATAGTGCCACGTGGCAATGCTCTTGTATACAGGCAAACATAATTATTACGCTGATATAGGCGATGGCGTCTTAAGTGCAGCCGTTATCTGCATGTATTAAGGAGCAACACAACTTTTAACATGCTATCAGAATGGGTTATGCGACTAGGTTGTATGTTGCATAAATGTATTATCTATAATGTCCTAACCCGCAAGATGCCTTATGATGGATGATTGGTTCGATGAAGCATTGTTGGACTTGGGATATGTGAATGATCGCTCGGAAGGCTATGCGATCGTGGCGGGAATCGTCTTATGAATGTGAGTAGTGTTGAACCCTTCGAAGATCCTTTAGCTTCACGCTTAATAAAAAGGATTAGTATGTTATATTTGTTGGTTGAGTTGCTAAATGATATCTTGCATGGAACCCAAAAAGATAAAGAAAGATAATTAATCACATGATTCGAAAGTTGTTGTGAATCTTTTTATGAATATGTATGCTTGTGTGCTGTTACAATGAAATACATGACAGGTGAAAGAAAAGTCCTATATACTTAGGCGGTGAGTATATCGAGTCTCAGCTCGATGAATATATGGTAACACAAATAATAAGACCCAAGAACTGGGCAGTGAATATGCTTGCATGATGTCTGAAATGAACGTATGGTAACACAGATGTTAAGTTCCAAGAATTGGACGGTGAGCACATTGAGTTCCGGTTGTAAGACGTATGGTATCAAAGATGTAGGAAAGAATTGAGTAATCAATATTCTATTATCCTGTCACCGATGTAGAATGTTCATCACACTAAGTCCCTGGATTGGACAGTTGGTAATTGTGAGCTCAGCTCAAGGAAAAGGTGGCTAGACGGATGAGATTGGTGCCTTATTTATTTAGTTTTCCTTTTCATGCATTCTATGTTTTCTTCTAGATAAGTTACATATACTTGCATGGTCATGGACAACTTGTGCATAAGGTAGTTCCTCGAACGGTACTCTGTGGCCACGGATACGGTTCGTCCTAGGGGAACAAGGATTGGTGCTGACGTACTGGTATTGGTATGCGGGACTTTCAGTGGGGCTAGCTACCCGCACTGCAAGGGGCGTCGTTATACCAGTAAGGTGGTCCAAGATGGCGTATCGCCAGTGACTTTCATATAGATAGGTCAAGTGCTAATGATGTTTTATGCAGGTAGATTAAGTTATTACTCAATTACAGGAAAGGATGTCGACTTTTGGTAAAAAAAATCACCTGAACGGTGACCAATATGATAATTATGATATTGTTCCTAACAATGTCTTGTGTAGGCAGAGTAAGTAATATAAATGTGCAGGGATGGCTACACGACCATGGTTAAGAAATCACCAAAGGGTGATATCATATTGCTTTACATTATGTTGTCTAAGAATAATACGCGTGCTTTACTTCTGTCTGATATGAACTGCTAATTGATCCTAGGGCAACGAGAAAGATCACTTTTAATAATGTTCTATAACATGATTACTTAGTGTTGTCTTCTTAGGTGAGTTGGGCTAGCACCGTTCGCCAATACATAGATGATGTACTGACCTACGTTGTGGGCAATTATTTCAGGTGCTTGTGCATAGGAAAATCGTTTGATCAATGCTTGGCATAGATGAATCGGATGGGTGTGCAGAAGATCTTCTTGCAAGATAATATCTTCTGCTATACGGGACATAATGTATGAAACAGTGTAACTCAGATGAACCAGTAAGATTGTAAGCCAAATTAGCAAGTTCATTATAAGCCGAGTCGGCATATTTGTAGTAACCCTAGAGGGGGTGAATAGGGTCAAGCTAACTGTCACGACCCGCTCCCGAATAATCGGACACGAGTCGGACACGCCCAGCCTTCGTCGTTAGACACGACAAAGTAAGCTGTACCAATCTAGGGAAATCTAACCAGATAATCATAAACAAGTATGAAATTACAGCATCTATAAATGTATCCCAAATCCAGAGTAAAGTACAAGTCTCAGAATTTATTACATTCGAGCAAAATGAAAGATAGAGTCTACTAGTCTCAAAATACACGAAAAATGTAAAGTACTAATGGTAAAGCTCTAGGCTTCTGGAGTCTCTAAGTCGAGAGCAACTCCAGCTAGCTCTCCTGCATCAACTGGCTCTCGGCCATAATAAGTGTCGTACAGTGTCATGCCCCGACTCGCCGAATCGGTCGCCATCGCCTTGACTCGATATAAATCGATCCCCACGGGTCGAAACGTGATGTCGTGCAAGTCTTTATTGGACTTGCACAAGGCAAGGATGTTCAATTGGAAATTCCTTTTTGACTCGACGCGTTGAAATTAAACAGTACAGAGAGTTGAAGAACATAGCATAGGAAGAAATTTAGCTTTTCATTCATAAACTTGCAAAGTATGTGCAAGGTCATTTTTACATTACATATGCCGTTGCGGCTACATCTTGAAACACAAAAGAAAAACTCTCGACAAGCTTGCCCTGAAATAATCCTTGTCGTTCCATACATTCACGCCCCTTTATACATTTGAACAAAGCCTTCGATCTGAGTTGGGCTTCAAAATACTTCAAAATATGAGAGCTTCGTGCCGCCTCCCGTTCGTCAGCTTCAGGTCTAGTCTCGAGCTCCCGCAGCGCGCTCGTTACCTGGGGAGTTGGGGGTTAGCACACTTGCTAGTGGATGGGACGAATCCACTCGTCTAAAGCGACACTGCTTATTAAGGATTCTAGCATACGAAGTGATCTTTCTATTTAGAACTATATGAATTGCAGTTCATATCGAAGGCACATTTTAAACGATAGCACATAACCAATTTAAAGGCATTCTTACCACGGCCGTGCTCCTTTCCTGTACAAAATATACATGATACTTACCACATGTACAAGACAATAGGTGAGCATGCAATCTATCCTATATGTGGTCATTGGTGATATCGACACCATGAAGGACGATTACGTAGCCTTGCGATGCGCCCTCCAGTCCAGGTAGCGAGCCTAACTGGAGGTCTCGCAATGCCTCGCGCCGAAGCACGATTTCCATAATTTCCTCCTAGGCCGATTCGGTCCCAGGGCCCCGGGTACCGTCTCGAGGAAAGCTCACCTTGTGCACAAGTCGTCCTTGACCATGCGAATGTATGAACAGTTTAATATATATGAAGTAAATTGCATAGCGTAACCATTATCAAATCACATAACCATTCCTACTCGTGCAAGGGTCCTTTTTTCCGAAACTGTACGTTCTGATTTAGCATCCCGTAGGCACCAAATTTCCCGAGGCATGATGTACCGCAACCAAGGTTTTCATCGTTGTGTTTTGCATGGCATGAATATATTCTATCTCTTTCTTAGAACTTTATCTTTTCTCTACTTAGTGTGAACCTATCGATTCAGAGTTAACTTCTCTAGGTTGATATATTATCCCGAGCTCTTGATCTTAGTGGAAAGCATACATCCCGTTAGCATCATCGATTTGAACGTTGAACTTTAAGAATTTAGTTGGCTGGAAGGAGTAGAAAAGAAGGGGCCGAAGAACCACCCACCTAAGGAGATTGCGCCGAGAGTAGGAGAACGCTTCACAACGGTCAAGCGTCAGTTACACGAACTCCTGAAATGGCACGAGCATCGAATTAGAACCCTTCCTTCAATCCTTCCTTCGAAATTTCCAAAGACGCATTCAGAAATCGACGCGAAAGCACACTATCAAATCCACGCAACAATTCGTTCAGAAAGCCAAGAAAACCAATAAAACCAACGGCAGACGGGTTGCGTCGCTCTCTTTAGAGTTCCTTCGCCAAGATGCCACCTACCGCATCTAGGACTTATTCCAACAGTAGTCGATCCATTAGTTGGAATGATACTCATATCACTCGTCCAAATCGATTTTATTGATGCCATGGTTTTTGTATACCAAACTCGTCGTCGAGTCAGACTAGCCATCTATGTTCCCGACCATGTCTAACTTGGCACGAGCCTATTACATAGTGCTTCGCCCCAACGGGAGCGGGACACTACATAATATACCACTAAGAAAAAGTTTCGTCCCGAAACTTAAGAACAAGGGTCTGACCTTCGTCGGCAAAAAGTGAAGGGTACTTTTCCTTCATCTCCGCCTCTAGTTCCCACGTCGACTCCTCGACGGAATGGTTGCGCCAGAGTACGCGAACCAAGGACATCGATCGGCTCCACAGGATCTTTTCTTTACGGTCCAAAATTTGCACGGGCTCCTCTGAGTATGATAGATCGGCGCGTAGCTCCAACTGATCGAAACTAACCACATGACTTGGGTCATGCACGTACTTCCGAAGTTGGGAGACATGGAAGACGTCGTGCACTTCGGCCAGGGCAGGAGGTAGCGCGATCCGGTAAGCAACGGTCGCCACTCTTTCGAGGATCTCGAAGGACCCTACGAATCTCGGACCCAGCTTGCCTTTTTCCCCGAATCGCATGACGCCCTGTATCGGCGTCACCTTCAGAAACACATGGTCCCCAACCAAGAACTCTAACGGTCGTCGACGAGTATCTGCATAACTCTTTTGTCGATTCTGAGCAATACGGAGCCTATCTCGAATCACGCGGACCTTCTCGACGGCTTGTTCGACTAGTTCTGGCCCGAGCACCTGTCGCTCCCCGACTTCGTCCCAGTAAATCAGAGATCGGCACTTCCTTTCGTAAAGCGCCTCGTAGGGGGCCATTTGGATGCTCGATTGATAACTGTTGTTGTATGCGAACTCCGCGAGCGGCAAGTGCGTGTCCCAACTAGTCTTCAGATCTATCGCGCACAGACGTAGCATATCCTCCAGGATCTGATTCACTCTTTTTGTCTGGCCATCGGTTTGCGGGTGGTACACGGAGCTAAGGTTCAACTTAGTGCCCAGCGTCGCCTGTAGACTCGTCCAGAAACGTGATAAGAATCGCCCGTCTCTGTCCGAAAGGATTGTGGCAGGTACCCCGTGTAGTCTGACGATCTCGTCGAGATAAATCTGGGCTAACCGATCGACGCTCCATGATGCTTTAATAGCGATGAAATGAGCGAATTTGGTCAAAGGATCGACAATGACCCAAATCGCATCATTCCCCCGCGACGTCTTTGGAAGGCCCATGATGAAATCCATAGAGATGTCGTTCCACTTCCATACTGGAATGTCGAGGTTCTATAGCTCCCCGCCTGGTCTTTGATGCTTGACCTTCACCCGTTGACAAGCCATGCACTGTGAAACAAACGTTGCCACGTCTTTCTTCATTTCGTGCCACCAAAAGGTCGTGCGCAGGTCCTTATACATTTTGGTACTCCCGGGGTGCAATGAGTACTTCGCATAATGGGCCTCCGTCAGAATCTCCTTTCTAAGTTTAGCATGGTCCGGCACGTATATCCTTCCCTTCATCCGCGTCATTCCGCCCTCGTCCACCACAAAGTCGGTCGCCTTTCCCGTCGAAATCAGCTCGTGCATCTTCTTCAGGAATGGGTCGTCCTCCTGTGCGGTCTTTATTTTGTTGTGCAAGCTCGACTTAAGGTGCAATTGGGCCAATCGTGCTCCACGATAACGGATTCGGAGTTCGATACCCATCTCTGCCAAGTCTCGCTGTATGTTACGGTTGATAGACAAGCACCCTGCAAACATTCTACTTAGAGCGTCCGCTACGATGTAACCTTTACCCGGCGTGTACTCGATAGTCAAATCATAGTCTTTAATGAGTTCGAGCCAACGCCGCTGTCGTAAGTTCAGGTCCCATTGAGTGAAGATGTACTTGAGGCTCTTATGGTCCGTATAGATACTGCAAGCTACACCATAAAGATAGTGCCGCCATAGCTTCAACGCGAACACAATGGCCGCTAACTCAAGATCATGCGTAGGATAATTCTTCTCGTGTTGCTTCAATTGTCTCGAAGCAAACGAAATCACCTTATCCCTTTGCATAAGCACGCATCCCAAACCCATCCGCGATGTATCGCTAAATATTTGAAACCCTTCCGGCCCGTCTGGAAGTGCAAGGATCGGCGCTGAGATGAGCCATTTCTTCAACTCTTGGAAGCTCGATTCGCAGGCGTCGTTCCACTCGAATGCGACTCCCTTCTGGGTGAGGCGAGTCAGAGGTGCGCAATTTTGGCAAAATCTTTCACGAATCTATGGTAGTAGCCCGCTAAGTCGAGGAAACTTCGGATGTCGCCTGCTGAGTGTCACGACCCGCACCCGGTTTTCGGACGCGAGCTCGTGAGCAAGCCAGCTACGTATCGAGCGGACTCCAGCCCGACTCGAGTACGTATAAGCTGTCAAGGTCATGGTATCATGGCTAATCTAAACTATATCTCAATCCACAGGAAATATATAAAATAAGAATGAACAAGTACGGGTCGTGGTCTGCAGCCCATTAGCATATTGTTCGATTAGACTCTAAGAATGATATGAGTCTATAAATAAACAGAGTATATCATGGTACTGAATATAAAGCACTAAAGGATAATAAAGAAATACCACAAGCAAGTACCTGTATCAAACATCGCAATCCTCTACCATCCTGCTCTGCTAACTAACTCCATGCAATCGCTAAACCTGAAGAGATCATCAGGTCCTCAGAGGACTAGCAATATACATAAAACATGCCTATCTAACAGTTTAATCATGTAATAATATAAACATGGTGTAAACAGGAACTAGACAGGAGACTGACAAGTGGCTACTGACAGGTAACTATGAACTCGGATACGGGATCAAGTATGCATAAATGAACTGCTGGTAGATCAATGGATACCAACCCTCGCCCCGATTGTGGACTCGTAGGTCAGTTTCAAGACAAGTCACCCTCGCCCCGATTATGGACTCGCAGGTGCAAAGGACAACCCTCGCCCCGATTGTGGACTCGCAGGTTGTTTCAAGACAAATCACCCTCGCCCCGTATGTGGACTCGCAGGTGCAAAGGCAACCCTCGCCCCGTGTGTGGACTCGCAGGTTGTGGGAAAAATAAGGAATAGCAGTTCACTCACATATACTTACAGACACGACTCAGTCAAGACACATGTGAAGACACGACACGACCCAATCACGATACACGAGAGAACCAATCCAGTATGAACTAACAAGGCTAACCATGGGCAAGGACTATAACTATACTAGCATGTACGACATACAAATCACAAGTAATAACCAACTAGTAAAACTATATATTAATAGAAATATGCATGTAAATAAACTGTAGAGGGAGGCAAGGTATACTTGCCTGGAGGTTGCACGGAGAACCAACAATGTATCGCCACTCAACAAGTCAGAAAGTCCAAGTCATCACAACTGTCTCCGAAAGCTGAAATAAACGTTACCAACATTCTCAGAATAGTCAAATTAGCTAGGATTGCTGTCCTTAAGTCCAATTCTGGACACAGGGGCAAAACGATAATTTCGGGCAAAAACGATGTCCGCCGTTGGACCCGCTTTGCACCGAAAAGCGTGCCAGAGTCAATGGTCTCTAAAGTCGTCAAACTACATGTCTACGGATCTAATTTTCTGATACGAACCCAACCATATGTCCAAAGTTGGATTCCGGCGGGCCGTGCACAAAATCACCCGTTGAGTCGGACCGTGGGGCCCGCAAAACGGTAATTTTACCAACTGTCTCAGAATCGGACCAAACTTGGCGTACAGGACCAGAAAAATGATACGGTCCTGCTGGCGCAAGTTTCGTCTCGATCTGACAAGCATGCACAAAGTAATTGAAAAGTTTGCACAGAGGTCGATACGGGGAATTTCGACGGATATGCATCAAATTCGTCGCGCACACGCGACCAATTTGAATTCCGTCAAAGCCCACACGACCACGAAGCCGTTACGCAGCTTTCGATGCTTTTGGTTCGCGACTACATCGCCCGGAATGGCGGGACGCACGTCGTATCGAAGGTTTTTATTGATTTTTAATGTTCTGAAAACGGATTTTTCGGTAAACTTCGTAATCGAATAACTTCCTATATACCTAACAAAAAAAGAGTCTATCAAATGGGTTGTGATCATGTATATATTGTCTAAAAAGTTGTTCAATTAGATTTCTCAATACGTCAATGGTTCGGCAGAAAATCATCTTCCAACTGGGGTATTGGGACTGTCCTATACGTTCTATTTTTGACCGATTTCTGCTCGACTTTGCGTCGATATTGCAGACGGGCTTTCCTACGAATATCAAAGTTATGTACTGGGATCTAAAGAGGGTTATGAGGGGTTTATACCAGAGTTCGTATCTCGGAGTTTCATTGAGAAACGAGGAAGAAAAGGAGACGCAAAGTGGCCATCATTGCTGCAACTGTTAATCTTGCCAAGCGCCCTGTTTCGTGCGCGCGGTGCGCGCGGCCGGCCGTCAGCCCACCTCCGGCGACGCGCCGCCGTCGGGAGGTCACCCTCAGGAGGTAGGAGTCGACTTGGGGTGGCCGCGTATCGTGTTTAGTCTAGGGTTTTTCGTATCGAATCCTTCTCCTATAGGTTGATTTATAAACCTGGGTCGGGATCAGTCGGTTTTGCTCGGGGCTGTGGGAACTCTTGTGTGGGTTCTCTGTTTGCTTTGCTTGGCCTTTGGGCCTGGGTCGAGCTGGCTGGCCTGGATGGAATGGGTTTGCTGCTCCTGGGCTAGCCTCTATGGCTGGGTTGGGATTTTTTTAGGATGGGTCCGACTTGGGTTGGGCCCGGGATTATGGGCCTGTGGGGTTAGTTTCTCCATGCTGGGCTGTTGCCTATTTGTTATACTTATATACATATGTATATACACATCCACATATATAGATGCATTTATATATATATATATATATATATATATATATATATATATATATATATATATATATATATATAATATATATATTTATACACGTATACATATATACATACACGTATACAGTTACGCATATATATATTTATATATATATATATATATATATACATACACAAACATTTATTTATATATTTATATATATATATATATATATATATATATATATATATATATATATATATATATATATATATATATATATATATATATATATATATATTTATATATACTTACATTTATATACATATTTAATATACATATTTTACCTATAACCATATATCAATATTAATATATAACCTATCAATATTTAATATACCTATTTTACCTATATCAAGATATTAATATTAATATATAAAATATACCAATATTTAATATACATATTTTACCTATAACAATTATTTAGCAAATAATTGCCAATTCCTAAAATATATACGAAAATAAATGCCTTTACCAAACATGTCTACAAGGCCGTATTTGGTCCCACTACATACCTACAAAGGCTTGGATTCGGTTCGGGCCCAGTTCGGGCTAAGTTGGTACAATCGGGTCATCTAAAATCAATATATTTAATAAATAAATAAATAGTTCATCGGTGGGGGTTAAGTCGCAACTTAATCTGGTTTTCCTATTAGGACACTCATATGACTTTGCATTCCCATACCATGGCTAAACACTAGTCAAAGCACGCTACTGCACTATCCGTGCCATGATTCCTAACCGTCTTGTACTTCAAAACTCAACCATGATTAAAATCATCTACCGTAATAATTAAGTAAATAATTATCTAAAATCACTATTTAAATCAAATAAATAAAATAAAACATATTTCAAAATTTCGGGAAGGGGAGCTACAAATCTACCCACCTTAAAAATAATTTCGTCCTCGAAATTCTAATTCATAACTATTTTTTTTAAAGTCCACTACTACCTTAAGCTCCTCAATTTAATTCCTCAAAATATTTTATAATCTTCTCTAGTCATCCCGTAACTACGAAACTTCGAGAACTTCTACCCACCTTTGGTCACACTACTCCTCAAAATACGGTCACTAAAGTCTTATGGTCTTCTAACTAGCTGCTAACCATTCTACCAGCAGATATCTAGGCATATGACATCTATAATCTCACATATCTATAAACAACCAAGCATTCAATAGTCACGCAATATTATACTATAATTTAAGAGTTTCTGATGAATTCTAGACAGCACGATTATTCGTCACCCCGAAATAAAAGGGACGAGAATCAATGGTACGGAAAACAAGGAAGTATAATCGAAAGCAAATTTGGAGTTTTCAAGGACGTAGAGAATTTCTAGGAGAGTTTTCAAGGCATAGTGGATTGAGATTTCTAAGGTCTAGTCAAGGTCGCAGGCTCGTACCGGTACAGTTACGTAACCGATACGATATGCTCTGACCTGCATGGGCCACCACAAAAACTTGTCACGACCCGCACCCGGTTTTCGGACGCGAGCTCGTGAGCAAGCCAGCTACGTATCGAGCGGACTCCAGCCCGACTCGAGTACGTATAAGCTGTCAAGGTCATGGTATCATGGCTAATCTAAACTATATCTCAATCCACAGGAAATATATAAAACAAGAATGAACAAGTATGGGTCGTGGTCTGCAGCCCATTAGCATATTGTTCGATTAGACTCTAAGAATGATATGAGTCTATAAATAAACAGAGTATATCATGGTACTGAATATAAAGCACTAAAGGATAATAAAGAAATACCACAAGCAAGTACCTGTATCAAACATCGCAATCCTCTACCATCCTGCTCTGCTAACTAACTCCATGCAATCGCTAAACCTGAAGAGATCATCAGGTCCTCAGAGGACTAGCAAGATACATAAAACATGCCTATCTAACAGTTTAATCATGTAATATTATAAACATGGTATAAACAGGAACTAGACAGGAGACTGACAAGTGGCTACTGACAGGTAACTATGAACTCGGATACGGGATCAAGTATGCATAAATGAACTGCTGGTAGATCAATGGATACCAACCCTCGCCCCGATTGTGGACTCGCAGGTCAGTTTCAAGACAAGTCACCCTCGCCCCGATTGTGGACTCGCAGGTGCAAAGGACAACCCTCGCCCCGATTGTGGACTCGCAGGTTGTTTCAAGACAAATCACCCTCGCCCCGTATGTGGACTCGCAGGTGCAAAGGCAACCCTCGCCCCGTGTGTGGACTCGCAGGTTGTGGAAAAAACAAAGAATAGCAGTTCACTCACATATACTTGCAGACACGACTCAGTCAAGACACAGGTGAAGGCACGACACGACCCAATCATGATACACGAGAGAACCAATCCAGTATGAACTAACAAGGCTAACCATGTGCAAGGACTATAACTATCCTAGCATGTACGACATACAAATCACAAGTAATAACCAACTAGTAAAACTACATACTAATAGAAATATGCATGTAAATAAACTGTTGAGGGAGGCAAGGTATACTTGCCTGGAGGTTGCACGGAGAACCAACAATGTATCGCCAATCAACAAGTCAGAAAGTCCAAGCCATCCTAACTGTATCCGAAAGCTGAAATAAACGTAACCAACATTCTCAGAATAGTCAAATTAGCTAGGATTGCCTATCCTTAAGTCCAATTCTGGACACAGGGGCAAAACGGTAATTTCGGGCAAAAACGATGTCCACCGTTGGATCCGCTTTGCACCGAAAAGCGTGCCAAAGTCAATGGTCTCTAAAGTCGTCAAACTACATATCTACAGATTCGATTTTTTGATACGAACCCAACCGTATGTCCAAAGTTGGATTCTGGCGGGCCGTGCACAAAATCACCCGTTGAGTCGGACCGTAGGGCCCGCAAAACGGCAATTTTACCAACTGTCTCAGAATCGGACCAAACTTGGCGTACAGGACCAGAAAAACGATATGGTCCTGTTGGCGCAAGTTTCGTCTCGATCTGACAAGCATGTACAAAGTAATTGAAAAGTTTGCACAGAGGTCGATACAGGGAATTTCGACGGATACGCATCAAATTCGTCGCGCACACGCGACCAATTTGAATTCCGTCAAAGCCCACACGACCACGAAGCCGTTACGCAGCTTTCGATGCTTTCGGTTCGCGAGCACGTCGCCCGGAATGGCAGGACGCACGACGTGTCGAAGGTTTTTATTGATTTTTAATGTTCTGAAAACGAATTTTTTGGTAAACTTCGTAATCGAATAACTTCGTACATACCTAACGAAAACAGAGTCTATCAAATGGGTTGTGATCATGTATATATTGTCTAAAAAGTTGTTTAATTAGATTTTTCAATACGTCAATGGTTCGGCAGAAAATCGCCTTCCAACTGGGGTGTTGGGACTGTCCTATATGTTCTGTTTTTGACCGATTTTTGCTCGACTTTCCATCGATATTGCAGACGGGTTTTCCTACGAATATCAAAGTTATGTACTGGGATCTAAAGGGGGTTATGAGGGGTTCATACCAGAGTTTGTATCTCGGAGTTTCGTTGAGAAACGAGGAAGAAAAGGAGGCACGAAGTGGCCATCATTGCTGCAACTGTTGCTGTTGCCAAGCGCCCTGTTTCGCGCGCGCAGTGCGTGCGGCCGGCCGTCAGCCCACCTCCGGCGATGCGCCGCCGTCGGGAGGTCACCCTCAGGAGGTAGGAGTCGACTTGGGGTGGCCGCGTATCGTGTTTAGTCTAGGGTTTTTCGTATCGAATCCTTCTCCTATAGGTTGATTTATAAACCTGGGTCGGGATCAGTCAGTTTTGCTCGGGGCTGTGGGAACTGTTGTGTGGGTTCTCTGTTTGCTTTGCTTGGTCTTTGGGCCTGGGCCGAGCTGGCTGGCCTGGATGGAATGGGTTTGCTGCTCCTGGGCTGGCCTCTATGGCTGGGTTGGGATTTTTTTAGGATGGGCCCGACTTGGGTTGGGCCCGGGATTATGGGCCTGTGGGGTTAGTTTCTCCATGCTGGGCTGTTGCCTATTTGTTATACTTATATACATATGTATATACACATCCACATATATATATATATATATATATATATATATATATATATATATATATATATATATATATATATATATATATATATATATATATATATATATATACACACACATACACTAATATATATATTTATATATACTTACATTTACACACATATTTAATATACATATTTTACCTATAACCATATATCAATATTAATATATAACATATTAATATTTAATATACCTATTTTACCTATATCAAGATATTAATATTAATATATAAAATATACCAATATTTAATATACATATTTTACCTATAACAATTATTTAGCAAATAATTGCCAATTCCTAAAATATATACGAAAATAAATGCCTTTACCAAACATGTCTACAAGGCCGTATTTGGTCCCACTACATACCTACAAAGGCTTGGATTCGGTTCGGGCCCAGTTCGGGCTAAGTTGGTACAATCGGGTCATCTAAAATCAATATATTTAATTAATAAATAAATAGTTCATCGGTGGGGGTTAAGTCGCAACTTAATCTGGTTTTCCTAGTTAGTACACTCATATGGCTTTGCATTCCCCTACCATGGCTAAACACTAGTCAAAGCACGCTACTGCACTATCCGTGCCATGATTCCTAACCGTCTTGTACTTCAAAACTCAACCATGATTAAAATCATCTACCGTAATAATTAAGTAAATAATTATCTAAAATCACTATTTAAATTAAATAAATAAAATAAAAAATATTTCAAAATTCCGGGAAGGGGAGCTATACTGAGGTAGGCCGCTTCCATTCGATTATTGCTTCAATCTTCTTTGGGTCCACCGTGACGCCTTCAGCTGAGACAACATGCCCAAGGAACGTCACGCTGTTCATCCAGAACTCGTACTTGCTTAGCTTGGCATAGAGTTGGTGTTCACGCAGAGTCTGTAGCACCGTCTTCAAGTGTTCTACATGCTCGTCCTTGCTCTTCGAATATATAAGGATGTCATCAATGAATACAACGACAAATTTGTTTATGAATGGTCGGAACACCCGGTTCATTAGGTCCATGAACGCGGCAGGAGCGTTGGTCAAGCCGAAGGGCATTACTAGAAATTCGTAGTGACCATATCGAGTTCGGAAGGTGGACTTCGGCACGTCCTCGGACTTGATCTTCAATTGATGGTAGCCTGAGCGAAGATCAATCTTGGAAAATACTATCGCCCCTTGCAGTTGGTTAAACAAATCGTCTATCCTCGGTAACGGGTACTTGTTTCGTACCGTGGCCTTGTTGAGTTCCCGATAATCGATGCACAGCCGCATCGATCCATCCTTCTTCCTCACAAACAACACTGGGGCACCCCACGGGGAGATACTAGGGCGGATATTCCCGCGATCTAGTAACTCTTGTAGTTGTGCTTTCAGTTCCTTCAGCTCTGCCGGTGCCATTCGATAAGGTGCTTTGGATATCGGTCGGGTGTCCGGAAAGGTGTCGATGCTGAATTCTATCTCTCGGTCTGGCGGCATCCCTGGCAACTCGTCTGGGAACACATCAGGAAATTCTGCCACGACTTCAGTCTGGGTCGTGCTTGCAATCTCCGTTCTCTTGTCTCGAACTGATGCTAGGTACCTGCTGTACCCGGAATAGAACATACACCTTGCCGAAATAGCCGATATCATTATTGCCGACTTTGATGCTGCTTCGCACGAATAGGAGAACTCGATTTCGCCCGGAAGGCGGAACACAACTCTCTTCTCCGCGCACTCGATCGTTGCGTGGCATGCACCCAACCAATCCATGTCGAGGATTATATCGTACTCCTTGATGTCGAGGATGATAACTTCCAAGGATAGATTCTTCCCTCCGATGCAGATGTAACCATCCCTACAAATTTGAGTGGCAGGCATATCTACTCCCGATGGAGTGCTAACGCTAAGATTCATATCTAAAAGTTGCGTAGGTAGTTCATTCTCTTTTACAAAGTCGGCAGATATGAAACTATGCGTAGCACCTGAATCGAACAACACTCTAGCAGGCATATTTTTATAGAGTAGTATACCTGTCACGACAGTGTCGGACGTATAGGCTTCGTCCCGAGTCAGTACGTAGACTCGGCCTTGCGCCCCTTGGCGATTTTGTGGGTTCACGGGCACCGCGTTTGCGCCATGGGCGGGAGGTGCCCTGTTCTGGTTCTAGACGTCCCTTGGTGGATATTGGTTCGCCCTTCCCATACGACAATCTACTGCCTTGTGACCTAGTAGGCCACACTTGAAGCATCCCCCCCGGCAATCGACCGCCAGATGTCCCATTTTGCTGCAGCGATGGCACCGTACGCCTGGGTGAGGCCCCCGATACTCGGACGTGTTCTGTCGCTTTGGCGCACCAGATCCTCCCACGTCGTGAGGATGCTTGTTGAAGTTGTTGCGGATGCTTGATCCGTCCTTCTGCGATGCTCGACTGAAGATCCGCTCACTATCAAGGGCGGCGTTGTATGATTCCCTGTACGTCTGGCATCTGTGGTTCATGACATCCCAACGCAAATCATCATTCAGGCCTTGCTAGAAGCGCTCGCACCACGCCTCCGTGTTCGGCAGAAAGGCCCCGGCAAACTTCGTAAGCTTCGCGAACTTCGCATCGTAGTCTTCAACGGACAAGTTTCCTTGCTTCAAAGACATGAATTCCTCTTCCTTCTGTCGACGAAGGGCACGCGGGATGTATTGCTCGAGGAAGGCCAGTTTGAACGTCTCCTACGAGATCTTGGCATTGGGGTTGGTCTCTTGGAGTTCCTGTTTCTTCGCCTCCCACCAGTCGTAGGCCCTCAAGTTGAGCTGCAACGCTGCGCACCCGACTCTCTTGGACCCCTTGATGCTGAGGAGATTGAACAGGCCCTCGATCTTCACTAGCCACCCCATGACTTCGTCAGGCTCTGCTCGACCGTTGAATTCAGGCGGGTTCATCTTTTTGAACTTGGTCATCTTGAGCAAGGAGGAGGAAGACACTTGTTTTGTCTTTACGGGTTGCACTTCTTCCTTGGACATGACGGTCGTCGAGTTTTGTTGCGTTGCTATGGTGCTCACAATCTGGGTCAGGGCCTCCATTTGCTTTTGTTGGGCGCTGACTTGGGCTTGGATCTGTTCTTGCAGCTATCGTTGCTGCATCTCTGACTGACGTTGTTGGAGTTCCATGAGGCGTAGTAATCGCTCTATAGCAGATTCGCTAGGTGTCGCGCCTTCGGTACTATCCATGCTAATCAATGTGGCGTTGATAGCAGAAACACCCAGTCTTTCCGTCATTCCTACAAAGTTGAGCAAACACGTTAGTATTCTCAAAATATCTACGGGCTTATATGTATGGAACGATTATTTCAGGTCGCATATGTCGAAAAGCATAGTTTTTTGAAAAATCGCAACGGCATCATCTAAAAAGAAGTATTTTGAAAGGTCCGAGGTGTGAACCGTGCTTTGATACCAATTTGTCACGCCCCGACTCGCCGAATCGGTCGCCATCGCCTTGACTCGATATAAATCGATCCCCACGGGTCGGGACGTGATGCCGTGCAAGTCTTTATTGGACTTGCACAAGGCAAGATGTTCAATTGGAAATTCCTTTTTGACTCGACGCGTTGAAATTAAACAGTGCAGAGAGTTGAAGAACATAGCATAGAAAGAAATTTAGCTTTTCATTCATAAACTTACCAAGTATGTGCAAGGTCATTTTTATATTACATATGCCGTTGCGGCTACATCTTGAAACACAAAAGAAAAACTCTCGACAAGCTTGCCCTGAAATAATCCTTGTCGTTCCATACATTCACGCCCCTTTATACATTTGAACAAAGCCTTCGATCTGAGTCGGGCTTCAAAATACTTCAAAATAGGAGAGCTTCGTGCCGTCTTCCGTTCTTCAGCTTCAGGTCTAGTCTCGAGCTCCCGCAGCGCGCTCGTTACCTGGGGAGTTGGAGGTTAGCACACTTGCTAGTGGATGGGACGAACCCACTCGTCTAAACCGATACTGCTTATTAAGGATTCTAGCATACAAAGTGATCTTTCTATTTAGAACTATATGAATTGCAGTTCATATCGAAGGCACATTTTAAACGATAGCACATAACCAATTTAAAGGCATTCTTACCACGGTCGTGCTCCTTTCCTGCACAAAATATACATGATACTTACCACCTGCACAAGACAATAGGTGAACATGCAATCTATCCTATATGCGGTCATTGGTGATATCGACACCATGAAGGACGATTACGTAGCCTTGCGACGCGCCCTCCAGTCCAGGTAGCGAGCCTAACTGGAGGTCTCGCAATGCCTCGCGCCAAAGCACGATTTCCATAATTTCCTCCTAGGCCGATTCGGTCCCAGGGCCCCGGGTACCGTCTCGAGGAAAGCTCACCTTGTGCACAAGTCGTCTTTGACCATGCGAATGTATGAACATTTTAATATGTATAAAGTAAATTGCATAGCGTAACCATTATCAAATCACATAACCATTCCTACTCGTGCAAGGGTCCTTTTTCCCGAAACTGTACGTTCTGATTTAGCATCCCGTAGGCACCAAATTCCCCGAGGCATGACGTACCGCAACCAAGGTTTTCATTGTTGTGTTTTGCATGGCATGAATATATTCTATCTCTTTCTTAGAACTTTATCTTTTCTCTACTTAGTGTGAACCTATCGATTCAGAGTTAACTTCTCTAGGTTGATATATTATCCTGAGCTCTTGATCTTAGTGGCAAGCATACATCCCGTTAGCATCATCGATTTGAACGTTGAACTTTAAGAATTTAGTTGGCAGAAAGGAGTAGAAAAGAAGGGGCCGAAGAATCACCCACCTAAGAAGATTGTGCCGAGAGTAGGAGAACGCTTTACGACGGTCAAGCGTCAGTTACACGAACTCCTGAAATGGCACGAGCATCGAATTAGAACCCTTTCTTCAATCCTTCCTTCGAAATTCCCAAAGACGCATTCAGAAATCGACGCGAAAGCACACTATCAAATCCACGCAACAATTTATTCAAAAAGCCAAGAAAACCAATAAAACCAATGGCAGACGGGTTGCGTCGCTCTCTTTAGAGTTCCTTCGCCAAGACGCCGCCTACCGCATCTAGGACTTATTCCAGCAGTAGTCGATCCATTAGTTGGAACGATGCTCATATCACTCATCCAAATCGATTTTATTGATGCCATGGTTTTTGTATACCAAACTCGTCGCCGAGTCAGACTAGCCATCTATATTCCCGACCATGTCTAACTTGGCACGAGCCTATTACATAGTGCTTCGCCCCAACGGGAGCGGGGCACTACACACAGGGCCTCCAACTCACCTGCAACATATCCTATTCAGGAGCGAAGCAAAGTACAGTTCTATGTAATGAAACATGAATATGATATGAACTGAGTACAGGAATACAGGGAAATGAAATACAGGAATGAACATGAAAGTACAGGAAAGTAGTACAGAAAATGAGTACAGGAACTATAGTACATGAATGTAAAGTACAGGAACATGTAAAGTACATGAAATGTAATATACAAGAATGAAACTATAATCCTATAGTACCAGACATGATAAGTGCACAATATCAAAATACATCTAGTCCATGTGACCGGCTAGGGTGAGAACATACACAGGAGTACATGAATATGGTACGACTTAGGGCCCGCGTGCACGATACGAAGCCTAAGCTAGGAACATGAGTATAGTAACCGGGATTGGTCACATGGCTAGTGTATTTCTCCATCCGACACTAATAAGTACAAGAACAAGAGTACAGGAGTACAGAAGTACATGATATCGTGCCATAACGTGTCATAAGAAAGAGTATAAGAATGTAAATGCACAAAACCGTAGAAAAGTACTTGCCTTGCTCCAGAAAAGTACGGGTAAAGATCGGGGCTAGATGTCCTCCTGTATTTAAATTAATATTTATAAAGTCAACCATCAAAAGTTGATATTTAAAACTAAGAGATCACTAAACATCCTAAGTTCTATCTTGATAAATACTAATTTACCCTATAGATATGATTATTTACATAATCTAACTTTTTAGACTAATACATTAATTAATTACTTCTTCAAATTTATAACACTAGTCCTACCTCCCAGTTTCTGAGACAATTGCCTTAGTAATCAGCCCCAACTTAATGTGTCATGTACCTTGACAGACCACTGGTTATTGGAAATAACTTTTGGTCTACTAAATAATGGTTCATTCCAATCACCAGTCCTCAATCTCAGATTTACGCTTCTTAACATTTAAACTTAGTCCTAAATAGCATGTGAGATAATTTCCAGGCTTTTAAGGAGCCAGACTCTAACTTCACAGGCCATGACACCACCATATCAGCTCTCAGGATTCAAATATAAACCTTATGACAGTAGCTAAGGTTCCTTCCAAAGGAACCTGCAGCTAATTTGAGAACTCACCGTCCTAGCCTAGTACACCATCCTACTTACCACCTTCCTTACTTACTGATTAGTACCCTGCCTCACTCTAACAAGAGCAATACAGACCCAAAATCTCAGCTTAACAAAAGAAATATACAGGTATATTTAACCAGTTACTGATACCTGACATTAAAACTACTAAACCTACAACCTTGACCTATACTTCTAACTAGCTCCTGCCAAGCTCCTCAAGCCAACATATTTATATATAAAATCTTCAGATTATAGCAGTTACAGGCTCAATATAAGGAGAATTTACCTTAACCTTAAATCTACAAGTTATGGAAACCACTCTCTGCATTAGAATTACTTTACTGCTATACCTCACCTGTCCAACATCTGTTAGGAGTTGATCCTATTTAATTGCCAGCTAATCCACATTGGAAACTTAGACTTCAACCTGTTGATCATTAGAGTTAAGTGACCTTGAACTAAAATCGAGTTCACACAAGTCTAAGACCTATCAATTTCAAAGAATAATTTGGGAACACTCATTACTTCAGAATTGTTCTCACTCACTCAATCGATTACAGGAGAGACTCCAAGACTAAACTAGAAGGAACTAATCAATTTTGATGAACCAGTCCACACCACAACCATCAAATCAGCATTTAACTATCTCAGTTCCCCTTCTAGAGAACTAGAATTGGATCTCCAGGCTAACAAATCATCAGGACAACCTACAAGTCTCTGATTCATCCCTTCTACATGTTGCATATGCAGTCCATAATTCACTAACTGAGTAGAATTGCACAGGTAATCATAAGTTCAGTAGGATGAACCATCATGGAATCTCAGGTTCAGTGGTATACACTGCATGAGTTCTAGTCTCATGTTCAGTGATATATACTACCTGAGATTTAGTCCTATTTTCAATCATTGAATCAACATATTGACACCTAAGTTCTCAAATTCCTGATAAGCATGATATGGATCCCCAGTTCATATGTGAATCACTAAGATGAGTTCTCAGTTCAAATCAACAAGCCAACCCCTGATTCTAGATATACTCAGCCTAGGTTCCCTGTTATACACAGCATATGCACTCATTTAATATATGAAAACTTCAACTGAAACACCTATTAATATCCTAAAGTTAACCTTGCTCGATTTTAAGATATCATGACTGAAGACATTAAAAGCATGAACATGTGAAAAAGGAAACTCTTCACTCTCTCAATAGTACATTCTCCAGGAAAATCAACAATAGGAAAACAAAATTGGGCTTCTGAAACTAACAATTCAATGCTTAAATCAAAATAAAATCTCATGACTAGTTAAATTCTAGATTCTAGATGTACTCTCATTCCATGATCAAAATGAACTTCATCCATAACGAAGGGTTAGGAATTACCTGATGGAATAAAGAGTGATTACACTAGTGTCTCAATATGACACTCAGCTACTCAACCCGACACAATCCCCTCTGAAACCAAAGATTAAACAGGTGCAAGGGATGAACAGGAAGATCAAATTCTCAAATAAATCATGCATTCCCATAGGTAAGATATTCGGTCTCAGATCTAGAATTAAACGATCGAAATACTCACCCTCGTCCCGAGCTCAAGAACTGCAGATTGCAATCGTGCTCACCACAAACAGGTCTCCAGATCTATAGAGAAAATGAAAATACTAGAAGAATTCCAGATCTCGATCATAGGGTTCATCAGTTCATCAAACACAAACAATAGAGATCGAAACTTACAATCTCAACAAATTTGGATCGTTTGTGATGGACTTCAACTAATCAAAAGATTCAACAGAGCCATCTGATTAAGAGGATAAAAAATGACTTCTCATTACTAAATCAAAATGTCGATCAATAATTTGAAGGAAGGATCGAAGAAGAGTTCAAATTCAAAAAACGAGGAGAAATCAGTGATCGGGATGTCCTCACCGGTGTCGACGTGATCTTCAACAATGTCGAAGAGAAGCTCTTCGTGCACGATCAGCTACTGAGGAGAGATGCTACAGGCAATTCCTTCGAGAACTTCATCCGCCATGGCTAAGCTCCTTCAATTCAAAACCTCAACCTCTGGTTTTATGGGAAGAAAAGTGGAAGGGAAAGAATGGAAAGACTTCTGCAAATGAGAATGGCTCTCACTCCCACACTCTCGAAATATGTAGGTAAGAAGAACTCTGCTACTCTCTAGAAGGAAGAGATTGGGCGGGAATTTGAAATTCCCCACCTCCTCTCTGACAGAAACGGTTAGAGCTGAGATTCCTCAGTCTAACAACCTATGGAGGAGGTGCTCTCCTCCGAAATCAAACCATTCAAAAATATATATGTGGCCTTTGGCCACAGCAACATATAAGGTTAGCAATTTGTTATGGGCCTTTGGCCCATAACGGCTAACATGGACTTAGCCCAACCAAAAAAATAACTAAATATTTATATTTAGCTCAATTAAAATAATAACTATTATAAAGAATAATATTTTTGTAAAAAAATTCACTAATTTTAGGGAGGTGGGGTTACACTAACTAATCAAGCACTTAGCACAAGCTAATGGACAATTTAAAAATAAGTGCAAGAAAAGAAGCAAAACAATACCGACACCCGATGTATCCTGGTATCCTCCCAAGGGGCACTCCAGTCCCGGAACTCTCTCCGACTTTAATCTACTATTATCGTAAATAGTACAACATGAGTTTTCATACGAAGGCTCACCAACTTCTTACACGAGAGCTTTAGTCCGAAGGCCTCTCCGACTTCAACCAAGAGTTTGGATCCGAAGACTCTCCAACTTCAACCGAGAGTGTGGATACGAAGACTCTCCAACTTCAACCGAGAGTTTGGATACGAAGACTCTCTAACTTCAACCTTTCACAATAGATTTTGATCTCCTTATACAACAAGATGAAGATCTCACTTTTCAACTCAATAACTCTAACACAATTTGTGGATGGCAAATGAAAACTTTGTAGAGTTGTTTGTGGATAAGCTTTGGTGGTTTAGAAAATTTTAGGCTCAAAGCATCAACCTTGAATGAAGGGGTTCAAGGCTATTTATAACCAAAGTATTGAAAAGTGCTTAAAGGCAACTTTTCAGTCAGCGGACGGTATACCGTCGGTACGAATCGATGTACCATCGGTATACCGGTCTGGAATACAACGGCTAGAAATATAGCCATTGGGATCATTGAATGCTCGAAATTCGACTGTTGGATTTCCAACGTTACTGAATCGGTATACCGTAAGTATAGAACGGTATTTCGATTTGATAGACAGAAACTTTCTGTGAACAAAAATCGGTATACCTTCGGTATAGACCGGTATACCGTCGGTATGCCGATTTCTATCCGAAAATAATCCTGGGCTAATTTTTACCCTAGCTTTCAATTTTGCCATCTATTTCTTGTGTTAACAATTATTCCTAAGACTCATTACAGACTCCAGATATACTTAGACAGGTGTAGGCTTCTTCAGAGTCTTGAAATGATGATGGCATGGCTTGGCTTCTTTCTTTGATAGGTGCTGGCTTTTTCCCTTAGCGGCAATTGTCCAAAGATACTCAGTTTGCGAAAACTGAATACCTTTTGGGGGCTTCGCCCCTGAACCCCCAATGAGTGGCACTGCCCCCTCGACCACCGTACGCTGACCGGACAGCGGAACCCCTGAGTGCGTGGCTCCAGAGATGTCGTCGGGTGGTTGAGAGAAATCTTGTAGGAGACCATCGTCTTTGGCTCATCTTGATTTCTTCATGCATATGTCCATGTTTGATCTTGCTTATTGCTTTTCTGTAAATATATGTTAGACGAACAAAGCAATGTACAATGTAGCAAGTTTAAAGCACATTAGGACAATAATGAGTTTAAGTAAAAGAGCTATAGTGATAGCATAAGTATTAGTGATATCATAATGTTAAACTTAATTGAATAACCATAATCAAAGACATAGTTTTGATTTGGGCAACTCGATTAAATTTAAGATAGATATAATGAATGCACATATCACTAATATGTAAAACAATATACACTCACCAAAGGTATAAGTAGGAATGCTATAGTGATGGTATGAAGATTAATGATAATGAAATGCTAAACTCTGTATTCATCTGTAAGTCTTGTGATCTATTACTACAATTATCAATAAAGAGACATGTTTCTTCATATATTGTGTGACTTCAATTTATCTGCTTGGTTTTGCTGCGCTATCGTTGTTTCTGAGAAATACCGAAAACTATAATGGTTCTGCCTTGTACAAGTTTGCAATCTAGACTTGTACGATATCACGCCCAGTGGCTAGTATTCGATATCCCGGGATCAGGGCGTGACATTATCTATGCAGCATAAGCTTCCTCAAAATTACTGTCTTCGACGCATAACTTCTGGCGCATAGCTTTCTTCACAAAATGTTTTTTGTACCGAACATGCATAGCATTTGGCCATTGTTTGCCATTGATTATAAAAGAACAGAACAATTATATCGGAGGACTGGACTTTTACTTCACAATACAAACTCGCTCGTACAAAGAAAGCCTAGGGACAAAAACTACAGCAATCTAAGCACGATTGTTTAGTTTTGATTCCGGGGGTGACGATAGAGGCTCGGAAAAGCGACGTCCGCTCTGCCTTACTCCTTGGACGATCAGACGTAGCCTTGGCTCCGGTAAAGAACTGCTCTCAAGATGGGAAGACTCTTCTGTGCGCGCCTTTGTCTCTCTGTGTGTCCAGCCGGGTGGAGAGGATCTCTTTTGCAAGGGAATGGCACCTTGCTATATTTTTTTGTTTCTCTGGATTCGCTCTTTTTACAAGGGAATGGCCCCTTGCTATTTATAGGAGTGGGGTGTCATCATTAGGGTTTGCAATGATCACCCTAAAAAAGTCGACGACTTGGGGATTTAATTGCCATTTTCCTTGATCCTATTTTGTGGGCAATTAATCTGGACACTAATCTTGATTGCAACGAATCTGGACAATTAATGCTAATTGTGTAAAATCTGAATGGGCAATCAATGTTGATTGTCATGAATCTTGGGAAGCTCGAATCTCCTGCCACGTGTTTAATCCATACGATTGCCATAAATTTGTTTTGATTCGGGTAATTATGATGATTGCACTAAATCAGGTTGTTGGGATTTGTTGATAACTCTTGATTGATTTAGTGCCACGTAGAAAACTGGTCTTCTGCTACATGTCATAACCGCGAGCCATAGCCGTATGAGGGTAGCTTCTTACATTTTGAACTGCATGAAGGTGGCAGCCGCATAGGGGTAGCCTCTAAAATCTGAGCCGCATGGGGTAGTTTCCAACTGAGCCGCATGACGAGGGTCTTCACGCTTCGAGCCGCATGCGATCATCAGCCGTATGGAGAGGTGGCAGCCGCATAAGGAGCTTTGTAGTTGGTGGATCGTGCCAGCTGCAGAAGAGATTTTCTTCGTTTCCCGAGGAATACGCCGTCATGTCATCATTTCAGTTTTAATGTCAGAGTTATCACTTTACGCAGAGCATTTAATGGGAGCAGTCACTTTACGGCCAGCTGTAAAGGCAAGCTGCATAGGGTCACGTGATCTTTGCCTGAGCCGCATGAGGCTATTGAAGAGTTTCTGAGCCGCATGAGGCTCTGATAGATTCCTGAGCCACATGAGGATCCTTCTGTTTTAAGCCGCATGGGCTTCTTCTATTTTGAGCCGTATGGGCTTCTTCTGTTTTGAGCCGCATGGGCTTCTTCTGTTTCTTTTCCATGCTTCTACAAGTCCTCCTTCAAAGTTTTTAATTTGAAAAATTGGAATACTTTGAATAAAAAGCATGGCTATATGAGCTTCGCTGGCCGCATAGGATGTTCTTGGCCGCATGGCTTGTCTGGCCGCATAGACTCCCTAGCCGCTGTAGGTCCTAAAAAATCAAGTTGCACCCATCAACAAGGTCATTAAAATCAAGAAATACATCTTTCAAATGAATTGCACAGAAGTCAAATTGCGCATCATCCAGATTACGCAGAGTGGACTGCGCACACTTTCAAGTGCGCAAGCTGACGTGGCCATGTCATCATTACCTGACATAATCAAATCTTCTGACAACTGACAACACAAAAAGCGAGGAGACTGTTCGTTTATTGTGCCGCACAGCGCTCGAGGACAGCTGTACATACAGCACAATCTGTCTGCAGCGCAATCCAGTCCAGCGCGGTCCAGTCCAGCGCAATCCGAAGTCAGCGCTATTCATGTGGCGTACTTCATCATGACAACTGACAAAAGTACACGTGGCATTCATGCCATCAATTGCTCACTACGTGGCAACTGTCTGTACACGATCATGTGCATTTCAATCAAATGATGCCATGTGTCCAAGACAGTTGGCCCACGATCAGACAACTGCCTGCGCAGTCTAATGCTACGCAATCCAGTGCATGCGCAATCCAACTTGCGCCATTCAAAATAACTAAAAGTTAGTTATTTCCAGAACTCTATAAATAGAGTTTCAAGTCTTCATTCCAGGGGATCAGAGACAAAAAGTTCAGAAATATCAGAGAGTTCAGGAGTTCTTGCCCAAGTGCTGCTACATTCTTCCGAGGCTATCGCCTTCAAATTCAGAGGCTACCGTCTTCAAAGTTCACATCGTCCAAGGGATAAAGCAATCGTCTTCTAAATTGGATTCCTATAGTTGTACTTTTCCAGAATTCTTGTAATCTCTTTACAAAGTTTGTTGAAATAAAGTTCATACTTTTGTTTTTGTAAACAGCCGCATGGGCTCCATGCCTCACGTGCGTCTCATTAATTGCCCTTAATTCATTTTTTAGAGCCGTCTTTTGGGGAATCCCAAGAGTTGGTTCATTAAATATTTGGATTTTATGCCCTGGATGAATCTTCTTTATGAGAGAGGGGGCGAAATCCGAGGAGTCGGTTTTGCCTGCAGCACACGACCCGAAGCGGTTTATCGGTCCACGTGCCCCCCTATGTCTGCCTATAAATAGGGTGCTGTTAATTAGGACAAAGAAACTTCTTTGCTTTCTTTTGTCTTTCTCTTCTCTTGCCCTAAGCTGCTGTTCTTCCTTCTCCAATCATCATCACCAATGGCCCCCAAAGCTTCCACAGCCGCTGCGAAGGGAAAGGGTTTGGCTTCTTCGTCAGCCCCGGCGCCAGAAGTCCACCCCGACGTTCACCCCCCATTGCTGGTAAGGTTTTTGGGCAGATCGTATCCTTTGAAACAAAGACGGCTCTGTTGCATGCTTTATGCATAAGCCTTTAATGCGTTTCTCGTTCTCGTCGAATCTGTTCGATTTGTATGGGCCACATGTGCGTCCCATGTCCGAGCCGCATGGGGTATATCCCATGTCCGAGCCGCATGGGAGTTGTCTAATGGCCGCCTAGACGCTTCACAAACTGGACCGTATGATGACCCTTCAAATAGAGCCGCATGAGTCTCTCTGAATGAGCTGCATGAAGCCCCCATTAAACAGGACCGCATAAGCTCGTCTGGATTTGGGCCGCATGAGGCTCTGACCATCTCCTAACTTTGTTTCTTTTTATCTTTGATTCTTGCAGCAACCCTGCCGAAGGCTGAGATCATTGCGAAGGAAGAGCTGCTGCCCCTTTCAAACAAGAGTCATCGCTTGTTAATGAGGAGGTAATACCAAAAACGGAGGAACAGAAAGGAGAGCTGGCGCCCATTGCTGTAAAGGAGGAGCCTCAGTCTGACGGCGGTAGTACTGGGAGTTCTGACCTTCCTACTTCGGACGAGGATTTTGCTCAAGTACATCCTTCATATGCAAAATGGTTGAGGGATTGGTATATACGCCCCCGCAACTAGGATTCGTGGGCTCCCATAGATGTCCGTCTTTTTGTCTTGGTAGTTTGTGTTTTGCTTTTTTTTGGACATCAAAGTAATCTTTTTCCTTCTTGTCTGAATGAAATAATAGAGAACTTTTCTGGCTTGCTCATGAGATGTAGTCATGTGAATGTAACTGATTTTGAACAGAATACATTCGCTTTATTCTTTGCTTGTAGTAGTTGCCCCAATGGGAGACTTTTTGTGGACCTATTATCCTTGGCGTACCCTGGTTCTGGATGCGGATAATAAGTTGGGAGAGAACCAACATACTTACTCAGAGGTAATGAGGACATGGCAAATATGAGAGTTTCTTCGATGGAGCCTTTCCACTCAGAGGTAATGAGGACATGGCAGGAGTGGGCTCCATGAAGAGAATATAGAACAACTCAGAGGTAATGAGGACATGGAGGTTCTATGTGAGGGGCGGTTTGTTTTTGATGGAAGGGAAACAACTCAGAGCTAACATCGGCGTGGTTGTTTCGGAAAATCTGTGGATCTGTTACCTTTTTTGTGCACTGAAAGTGCGGATATTAGATCATAAGGAGGAAGCTCTTTTAGGAGGAAAGTTCAGAGGTATGATCATACATGACTTACTACCTAGGAGAGGCGATATAGATTTATCTGTAGTGACCAGAGTGTGAGTTCAGCGGTACCAAGGGGTACATAACCCAACAATCTGGAGATTTGGGATCAGAATGTAAGTTCAATGGTACCTGCGGGTACATAACTCGACAATCTTGAGGATTTGTAGTCGGGATGTGAGTTCAGCGGTACGAGAGAGTACATGACTCGTCATTCTGGAAGATTTGTAGTCGGGATGTGAGTTCAGCGGTACGAGAGAGTACATGACTCGTCATCTTGGCAATTTGTAGGCGGGATGTGAGTTCAGCAGTACGAGAGAGATCATCTTGGCAATTTATAGGCGGGATGCGAGTTCAGCGGTACGAGAGAGTACATGACTCATCATCTTGGCAATTTGTAGGCGGGATATGAGTTCAGCGGTACCAGCGGGTACGTAACTCATCACCCTAAGGAATGTCGTTTCAGACGTAATACTTCTTTAGGAACTTGCCGTTGATGGACAACATGAGCAAGTCTCCGTTTTGTTTTGTGAGGCGGTAAGCTCCATTGGAGAATACAACATCAATGATGAACGGGCCTTCCCACTTTGGCTGGAATTTGCCGGCGGTTTTGTGAGTCATAACCATCGGCCTCCGAACTGCCAGAACGAGGTCGCCCACTTGGAATATTCTAATTTTAACCTTCTTGTTGAAGGCTCCGGAGATGCGTGCCTAGTACAACTCGATTCGTTGTTGAGCTAATAGGCGCTTCTCATCTAGAGCCTCCAATTCTTGTAGTCTGCGATGGTGATTATCATCCGTCGTCAATCTTTATGTGAGAGCAATGCGTAGTATGGGGATTTGAGTCTCCAGTGGAAGAATTGCCTCACTTCCGTATACTAGAGAGAATGGTGTATTCCCGGTGGCAGTCCGTACTGTGGTACGGTACGCCCATAAGCATTCACCGAGCTTTTCATTCCAGTCGCGTTTGTTTGATGACACGAACTTCTTGAGAAGCTTGATGATTATTTTGTTGAATGCTTCAGCCAGACCATTAGTCGCTGGTTTGTATGGTATTGAGGCAATATTCTGGATGCGGTGCTTGTCGCAAAACCGATAGAAGGCGTGGCTTGCGAACTGTGGACCATTATCATGGATGATCCTTCGGGGTAGTCCAAAGCGATAAATGACGTAATGCTTGAGGAAGCTGATCACGTTTGAAGTCTTTACTTCTACAAGCGGAACAGCCTCCGCCCATTTGGAGAAGTAATCTGTGATTACGAGTATGAAGCGATGTCCTCGAGACGAAGACGGAGTGATCGGACCGATGATGTCCATTCCCCATGCTTCGAATAGCCAAGATACTACCGTCGGATGTAGAAACTCGGATGGCTGGTGGATGAAATCTGTGTGGACTTGACAGGCTTTGTATTTTCTTGCATAGTCTATTGCGTCTGCAACCATTGTGGGCCAGTAGTAACCCATTCGACGAAGGAGATCTTGCAGTTTCGGGCCAGGTTGATGGGCCCCACAGATGCCATCATGAGCTTCACGCATGGCTCCTTTGGCTTCTGTATTTGACAAACATCGAAGCAGTAATCCATCGTATGATCGTCGATATAGCATTTTCGTCTCTGTATCGTAGAAGAATCTGAGGGAACATCTTCTGATAGAAGTGGCTTCCTTCGAATTCTCTGGCAGGATGTCGTAGACTACAAAGTCAATGAATGGTTGTCTCCAGTCTGGTGCTTCGTCGGCTGTCCGCATGGAGTAGCTCTCGGCACACTGAACATTATTCCTAGGACAGACCAACTCACGGCCTATGATGTCAACCAAATGATGAGCATGATTCGGAACTGCCAAGGAAGCGGCAAGACCTGCTAGGGCATCGGCTTCAATGTTTTGGAGCCTGGGAACGTGCTCTATGAAGAACCCCTCCAGGGACGAGATGATGTCGATCGCTATTTGGTGGTAGGGGATCATATCCTCATGGCGAACCTCATATGAACCCCGAATCTGATTGACGATTAACTGTGAATCGTCGTATGCTTCAAGGTATCCTACCCCCATCTTTTTCGTAAGTCGGAGGCCAATGACCAAAGCATTGTATTCGGCCACGTTGTTTAAACAAGGCTCCGTAAGGGAATAAGCTCGATTGATCACCAACCCGGTGGGAGAAATCAGTACTACTCCGACTCCAGCGACGATATTGCCCTTGGACCCGGTTCTAAAAGCGCCGTCGAAGAACATCCGCCATACGGTATCATGGGAGGCCATATTTGAATTAGCGACCTCGTCTGGAATCTCTTCGTCTATTTTGGTTGACTCCGAACCTGGATGAGCTGCTAAAAAGTCTGCCAGAGCTTGACCTTTAACAGCCTTTTGTGGGACGAAGATCATGTGGTAGGGGGACAGTAATATCGCCCAAGTAGCGAGGCGAGAGCTGAGTGCACCTGGCTTAGTCATGAGGACCATAAGGGGGTTGACTCTTGATATGACGTAGATGGTTTGTCCTGTGACGTAGTGTCACATCTTCTGAATGGCGAAAACCAGAGCTAGGCACTCTTTTTCTACGACAGTGTATCGATGCTCCGGCCCCATCATCATTCGGCTGAGGTAATATATAGCTTGCTCATGGCATGCATCGTTGTTTTATGCTAGCAGAGCGCCGAGAGAATGTTCCATTGCTCGTACATAGAGCAAAACCGGTCTTTCCACAATCGGGGCTACCAGAACTGGAGGGTTCGTCAGATATTCTTTGATGCTGTCGAAGGCGCGCTGGCATTCTTCATCCCATACGAATGAAACACCCTTCTTCATGAGGTGGGTGAATGGTTGACATCGCCCGGAGAGGTTAGAGATGAACCTCCTGATGTAGGCCAGCCTCCCTTGAAGGCCTCGGAGCTCACGGAGATTTCTCAGGGGACCCATCTCCGTGATTGCCTTCATCTTCTCAGGGTCTACGTGGATACCCTGGGAGGTGATGATGAATCCCAAGAACTTTCCGCTGGATATGCCCAAGAAGGATTTTGTGGGATTCATTTTCAAATTGTGCGTTCGTATTAGGTCGAACACTGTCCTCAGATCATGCAGATGATCTTCCTTAGAGCGACTTTTGACGGTGATGTCGTCGACGTAGCATTCCACAGTTTTACGCAAGTGGTCTCTAAAGATGATGCTCATAGCTCTTTGATAGGTGGCGCCAGCGGTTTTTAAACCAAAAGGCATGACTGTGTAGCAGTATGTGCCAATTGGTGTTCGAAATGATATATGCTTTTCGTCATCAGGGAACATCTTGATTTGGTTGTACCCCGAGAAACCATCCTTGAATGACATACGCTCGAAGCCGTAGGTGTTGTCAATCATAATGTCCGTGATAGGGAGAGGAAACTCATCTTTCGGACATGCCTCATTCAGATTGCGAAAGTCGATGCAGATTCGAATCTTTTTACACTTCTTGAGGACTGGAACTATGTTGGCGACCCAGTCAGGATGCTGTTCCTCACGGATGAAGCCGCTGGCTATCAGTTTGTTTACCTCGGCTTCCATGGCATTCATGACGTCAGGACGGAACCGACGTTGATGTTGCTTGACTGGTTTTGCGTCCGGACGGATGTTGAGTTTATGAAGTACAATCTCGGGGTTCAGTCCCGGCATATCTTCGTAGCTCCAGGCGAACACGTCGATATATTCTCTGACGAGTTGCAGTAGTGATTCTCGCTCTTCGTCGATCAGATTCTTACTGACGAAGATGGGCTTTGGAGAGGACTCATCACCGAGATCGACTTGTACAACCTCATCCTCAGTGGGAGGCTCTCTTTGTTCGAACTGCTTCTCCCACTGTGCATCTAGTTGTTGTGCCTATGGCTCTAGCTCAAGAAGTTCAGGAATGTCTTCATCTTCTTCGTAGGCGTCGGCAAATGCCATATTGACGGACCAGACTTGCCTGAGCATGTCCCCGATGCTGACATCTGAATCGGAAGTGGGTGATCCGGTTGCGTGTGAATGCCAGTCGCATTCCCCGTCTGAGCTTTCAGGGGTTGTTGCCGGTGTAACATAACCTAGCCCACATCTGGTTTTGTTGTAGTAGTCTCATGGTTTTCCAGCCGGGACTGGCGATCGTAAGGGTAATCGCCGTCCAGTGCCGTAGTTTAAGCCTGGTGTAGTTTCCAGATCATACCCTTGTTTTTGCATAAGGTACTTAGATTGGGGACTATACAGATAAAGGGGCAATCTCCCGGTGTCAGGTTCGAGCTCAACTTCTTCTATCTTGAAGAGCTGTGGATCATTCTTCTGGCCGAAGATGATTGGGTGATCCCCTCCCTCGGACTATCTTCTTGGAACACAGGGTTGTTGTGGATATTTGGAGGAATGCTACCCCCGACTCCGATGTTTCCCATAGATGTGGACGAGTCTCCCAGTGTGGCAGATTTTATCTTTGAGCGGGTACCTTGGTAAACTCCTCCTACAACGGTGGTAGACAACCGTTTAGAAGAAATTTTCTTGGTTACACCAGCTGAAATTTTTGGGCTGGAGACATTTGTCTTTTTCCCACTTCTGCTGCCAGGAACCTTCAGAGCAGAATTGTAAGAGGCGACGAGAAGTGCCTCATTTTCCGAGCTTGGGCGTTGTAGCCTTTGGAAGATGGACTGCCGATCTTTTTGTACTGCTGCCTTGATGCAGCAGCAGTTGACAATGACTTGGGTGCATTGATGTCCTTGACAGGACTCTTTGCACGTCAAATCATCGTCTCTTTCCTTACGCTTGTGAAGAATCGCGTTGCGCAAGTCACCTGCTTTGTGGGCTGGGGAGTCCTGAGCACATGAGTGTGTTGGCCTTCTGCCTGCTCCCTGATGTGGGGGTAGCGCGAGTACTTGTCCCTGACCTTTGTTGGGAGATTCTTGATAACTATCCCGTTCGTTGGCCGCCGGGGGCTGGATACGGGTAGTTCTGTACAACTTTTCATCAGGGGCCCGAGTAATAATCAGCGGGACGCCCTGGCAGTCAGAAGATGGGACAGTCGACTGAGCTCGTCGAGCCCGCGCTGCCCGAGACTTCTTCCTTCTAGCACCTGAGAGTGCGTAGTAGGACGAGTCCAAGCTAGTCACAACAGAGTCTGGCACATGCTCCAGAGAGCCTTCGTGGTCAGGACCGTATGATAGGCGTTCAAAGACTGACCGTGAGCCGCATGGAAGAGATGATATGCGGCTGAGATCGGTGGCCGTACAGGCTATCTGCATGCGGCTGGTATGTGTGGCCGTGCAGGCTCTCTGCATGCGGCTATCCTTTGTGGTCGCATGATCTTTCTGTATACGGCTAGAAGTTGTGGCCGTGCAGGCTGTCTGCATGCGGCTGGGAGTTCTGGCCGCATGGGCTTTTTGTATGCGGCTGACTTTTGTGGCTGCATGAGTTCTCCCAATTCGGTCGACAGTTGCGGCCGCATGAGCCTTCATGCGGCTGGCGCCCTTATACGGCTTGGATTGCACAGAGTTGCTCTTTGCCCCTGCAAGTCCGGCATTATAGTATTTTCTTCTGCCGGACTTGGGGACAGCAGAGTCCTCTGTGGTGTGAAGTGGGGCCGCACGCGAGACTTCTCCACTGTCTCGGGCAACAGAGAGTATTTCTTCGAGAGCTTCGGGAGGAGCAAAATTTTTGGGTCTCCACTCCCTGCGGGCCTTCTTTGTGCGGGCTCGCCGCTGGACCGGGCCAGCGCTTCCGTCGGAGAGCCTTTCTTCAAACGCCTGTTGGTCGAACCGGGCGACCAGCATTTGTTGAGTGGAGCCAAGTTTGGCTACGTCTGATTGTGTCACCAACTCCTCAGCCGTGGAGAAGTTAGTCCCCAGCAGAGTCGCCATTGTGTTTGCCATTGATTATAAAAGAACAGAACAATTATCTTGGAGGACTGGACTTTTACTTCACAATACAAACTCGCTCGTACAAAGAAAGCCTAGGGACGAAAACCTAGGTACAGCAATCTAAGCACGATTGTTTAGTTTTGATTCTGGGGGGTGACGATAGAGGCTCGGGAAAGCGACGGCCGCTCTGCCTTACTCCTTGGACGATCAGACGTAGCCTTGGCTCCGGTGAAGAATTGCTCTCAAGATGGGAAGACTCTTTTGTGCGCGCCTTTGTCGCTCTGTGTGTCCAGCCGGGTGGAGAGGATCACTTTTGCAAGGGAATGACACCTTGCTATATTTTTTTGTTTCTCTGGATCCGCGCTTTTTACAAGGGAATGGCACCTTGCTATTTATAGGAGTGGGGTGTCATCATAAGGGTTTGCAATGATCACCCTAAAAAAAGTCGGCGACTTGGGGATTTAATTGCCATTTTCCTTGATCCTATTTTGTGGGCAATTAATCTGGACCACTAATCTTGATTGTAACGAATTTGGATAATTAATGCTGATTGTGTAAAATTCGTATGGGCAATCAATGTTGATTGTCATGAATCTTGGGAAGCTCGGATCTTCTGCCACGTTTAATCCATGTGATTGCCATAAATCTGTTTTGATTTAGGTAATTATGATGATTGTACTAAATCAGGTTGTTGGGATTTGTTGATAACTCTTAATTGATTTAGTGCCACGTGGGAAACTGGTCTTCTGCCACATGTCATAACCGCGAGCCACAGCTACATGAGGGTAGCTTCTTAGGTTTTGAACTGCATGAAGGTGGCAGCCGTATAGGGGTAGCCTCTGAAATCTGAGCCGCATGGGGGTGGTTTCCAACTGAGCCGCATGACGAGGGTCTTCACGCTCCGAGCTGCATGCGAGCATCAGCCGCATGGAGTGGTGGCAGCCGCATAAGGAGCTTTGTAGTTGGTGGATCGTGCCAGCTGCAGAAGAGATTTTCTTCGTTTTCCGAGGAATACGCCGTCATGTCATCATTTCAGTTTTAATGTCAGAGTTATCACTTTACGCAGAGCATTTAATGGGAGCAGTCACTTTATGGCCAGCTGTAAAGGCAAGCTGCATAGGGTCACGTGATCTTTGCCTGAGCCGCATGAGGCTATTGAAGAGTTTCTGAGCCGCATGAGGCTCTGATAGATTCCTGAGCCGCATGAGGCTCCTTCTGTTTTGAGCCGCATGGGCTTCTTCTATTTTGAGCCGCATGGGCTTCTTCTGTTTTGAGCCGTATGGACTACTTATGTTTCTTTTCCATGCTTCTACAGCCATATAGTTTTGTCTTCACTAGTCAGACTATCATGTTTGAGCAGCTCGACGCATAGCTCATATGTGCATGGACTAAACATTTTTCCATGCTTCTCCAATGGAAACAACAACATGTGCTAGACACACAAAAAGATTAAGACCTATGCAAACAAAACTTTCAGCAAAAAAGAAGCTCAGCGGACAAAAGTTCCTTTACTCAACATATGTCCCCAAGAAAATACTTTTCCAAAGATTGTCTCGAAAAGGCAAAGCAACAGCTTTGTCAGCACAATTAATAGTTGTCATCCCACAGAAATTGAGCAGGTGTGGCTCATAATGACTGACATCCTTCAAAAAAATGTCAATCGTATCAACCTTGAACAATGTAAAGTTACTTTTCTCAAAATGGAGGAACTTTTCGCTGGTTACTGACCAACGGAAGAGTCATATACTCTCTATAGTCTAGTAGAATGTTTCATGTCTCTAGTATGAATGGCTTCCGCACGAAGGTGCTCGCTTGTTGATTTGGGAGTGAACATTTATAGCCGATAACCCACATTTTCTTCTATAATTATTTTGTGGTTTGTGTTGTTGCAACCGCACAAACCAACTACACAAACCATGCATCATCCTCATATTGTTTTAAAGGGAATGTATCTTGCTTTGTGTGCAAGAAGCAAGCCACGTCTGTATTCAGTTATTGCTCCGAGCGAAACAATAATTTTTGTGCAAAAGAATGTAGCTGTTCTACAATAATCCAAGTGACAGTTATTTTTTTCCGCTGGATAGTGCATCTTCGTGGAGACATAAAATATCTATTGTCACGACCCGCTCCTGAATAATCGGACACGAATCGGACACGTCCAGCCTTCATCGATGGACCCGACGAAGTAAGCTGTACAATACTAAGGAAAACTCAAAGTCACAATGAAATGTAAACATCCACAGCTTCTATATATAACGTTCCCAGAAAGATCACCAATATCCATCAATCAAATTATACAATGTTATCCGGAGACAAATCCGGTAAAATAAAATATACAATGATGAAATCATAAAAATACAATCTCCAGAAAAATAAATAAAATAAATGCTACAATATCCAATGATATCACGTGCTCCATGTGGTCTCAAGCTCACCTGCAACGTATCATGTCAGGAAAAGAACAAAGTACAACCCCGACAAGAACAATATACAATGTAATCTGAAATACAGAGTACAAGGTGAAACTAGAGTACGAGAACTGAAAATAAAACTATGGTACCCGAAATAAAATATGAAACTGCAGGCAATGGACGCGATAATCAATATGCAAGGACAATGAACACGGCTATCAATGAACAATACGATGACCACGACAATCATTGCAAGTTTGACCTTTTTGAAATATTAACCTAATGTGTGACCGGCTAAGGACCACAATCCACAATCAATCCACAATCAATCAATCCTACAAGATACGGCTGAATCGTACGTGTGATGTACGATTATACTATCTACAATACCTATGTTGGGTATGGTCACACAAAAGTTAATATTTCTCCCAATCTCCGCAATAAACAATGACTCACAATGCAATGGACAAGGTACAAGGCAATCGTGTGTATCTCGTGTCCGATATGAGAACATGACACATGAACGTAAGACATAAATACAAAGTAAAAGCTCGAGTCGGTGTATTTGCCTCGCTTTGGAAGCACGAGAGTAATACTGCATGGATGTAATGGATCACCTGGTAGTTGTACAATTTTGTTAGGTTATAAAATATCAATATCATATACTAAATAACAATATTTCAGAAAGATATATAATCTAACTTAGTCAAAATAAATACTAGTAGAATACTTTAAACCATATTTTAGTCAAAATCATTTGTTAAAGAACATTTAGAACATATTTATTTAAATAGCTATGATAGAATTTAATGATTTTAAAATAGTTTTAGTCAAAAATATATTATAATACTATGACTTGAAAATATCTTAGTTTAATAGACCAACATTTAGGACTGTCTATGATCTCATTTTTGAAACTTATAAGCAGTACTATATAAAATTCAAAATAGAAGCCTTTATTAGAAATACTTCTAATAGACATTATATTTCCAAAGAAGGGCAAAGACCCTGATTATGTATAAATATATTTTATTTTGAAAACTTATATATATACACACCCTTTAGGTACAAAAGCCATAGAACCAAATGATGTATATTAAATTAAGCCATAACTTTTTAGCAAATGTGATTTATATCATACTACAATAATATTGAACTAAAAGTTCTAAAGGTTTTTAAATAATACTTTTGGAAACTAAATCTTATACAATTTGATATACAAATATACTAAATTAAATAACTATTATTGGCTCCAAACTCAGCCCTAAAATTGGACTGTAGGTTTCAAGCCAAACCCAATATTATTGAAACAATATTTCTTATTAACACATTACAAATAGTAGTCAAAACCTGGAATATACTATAACTTAACATTATTTAATTAATGCTCTAAAGTCAAAACAGTATGTACAACTCTGTACATACAAAATTTTATAGTTATATTTGGCCTGCTAATACTAACCGTTGATTTAAAACAACTACAAAAAATCCTATAGCCGAGTCCAAATTGGCCCAACCCACCACTCAATATGATTTCTAACTGAACTAAAACACTAAAATACCAGCCCAATTCGACTTCTCTAGATGCCTAAAATTCAACACTTAAACCCCCATTCAAACACTTCTCCACATTTCTCACAGTTGGACAACTGTGATGACTCTTCGAAAATCAAAAAGTCAGGCATGCATCATTGGCCTCCCGACATTTGAAGGGTCAAGCAATAAATGTATAAAACCAAAGAAGGAAAAAGAAGTGGAGAAATAATAAGGCTCCACTTCCCAACACTCACAGCCCAAACATAACAAAAATCCTACTTCTTCCTCTTCGTGGAGAAGAAGTCCCAATTCCCAGCAAAACTTATCACTCTCTCCTTCTCACCTCCCATATTCACAGTCACATACTAATAAATCCCCATTCTCCATCTTCTTCCTCTCCTTGCTTCTGTTCAACCCTAAAATAACTTCTGAACACCTCTTCCTACCACAGTATACAAACCATAGAAACAAGAAGAGAGGGGTCGAGAGATCGATGAGAAGGTTACCTACTGCCGACGGGATGTCGATCCACTGCGGCGAGGCGTCAACGACGAATGGCTTCGATCTCCGGCGGTGGCGTCCTTAGCAACACGGCGATGACTCGGAGGAAGTCCCGATCCATCAAGATCTGACCGGAATTCGTCAGATCCGGTCGGAGGAGACGGAGGGCACGGCGGTCAGCGACGACGTGGTCTCCAAGGCGGCTCCTCGAGGATCGAAGAGGGCACACAACCTCCAAGGGACGCGCACGGTCTTCGAGGCGGCCGGCTCTGCAGTCGAGGTCGGCCCGATCTTCGAGGTGACGACTTCGGCGTGGCTCCTTGAAATAACGTCCGCGGTGGAGACGAAGTTCCGATCTGGACTCGTCAGTGCGGAGCTGAGCTCGGACTTCGATGGCGGAGGCCCGATTCGGCGATCGAGAAGTTGGTGGCTCTCGACGGTGGTGGGTGGGGCTCGGTGGTGAGCAGATGTCACGACCCACACCCACCGTGAGGGTACGAGTACGTAACAACGCCCAGCCTACACCGCAGTGTCGGCGGTAGAATGCTGTCCTAGGTCATGAACTATAACTAGCATAATACGAATACTCTCCATAAGGAGGCCAACACATAGGTACAACTCAATCACAATCTAAGGTAGAATGTAGCACGATGAAATAGATAAGAAATCCTCAACTGAGGTATAACAGAAATAAAATACAAGTCTTATCATATCTAAAAATATACAACTCTGAAAATAAGACAACAGCTAAACATGAAAAAAAAAGGAACAGTCTAAGCTATCTACACTATACAAGGTATCATCCTGAGCAGCTGCCTGAACCTCCCCAGAGGTCCAGGTCGCGAGTGTCAACTAGGCAAGCTCCAAGTAAGGGTGCAAGGTTCCTCATCATCCTCTGTAAAATTTTCAACAGGTCCAGTCCGGACGGGAGCGAGCACAAAACATCTCACGCAGTTCATATCATGTTAGGAAATATAAAGCATGCAATAGAGTAAGGTACATAAAACGCTGAAAGTAAGAAGTATACGGAAAACAGTAGAGATTTGATAACAGGAAATATCTAAATATGATAAATAAGAACTGTAAGCCTACTGTGATTTAGAGTACAATATGGTTATGTAAACGGTCTAGGAAAATGCAATGGTAACTCCATTGTACGTGGGTGTACAATAGACATATACAATAGTTATACAATGTTGTACAATAGGATTTTATTACATAACCAATTCTACTCCCCCTCCCCAAATCAATACACAAGGATCTACTCCGGTTACGTTATCTTGCACAATAGTGTACAATGTTATACAATAGATGTACAATATTATACAATAGATGTACAATATTATACAATAGTTGTACAATGGTCTATCCCTGGGACTCATGTGATACTAAGAGTACAATATGCACAAGGAGTATACAAGGATATGGGTATTCAATAAATACAATATGTAAGTGAAACGCACATCACAATATGTATTTAGTGAATACAAGGAGATAACATCTCAGAAGAAGATCCGTATAGTACCAATCCGTGATAATGATCGTGTCAGCATCACGTACAGTAATCTAGAGCAAGAATATAAATCCAGACAAGTATGAAACGGTCAGAGAATGTACTCGCCTCGTATCTGAATGTCTGAAGTAAATGTACTGTCCGAGATGAGGTACCTGACTCCTAGTTAGAGCAACACAAGTCAAGATGTACACAGGGAATGATAAATATAATCTACAATGCATCTGCATGCTGTCTAGGTTAAACTAGACTAAAGTCAACACTTGGTCAACTCCAGTCAAGTAGACTAGTCAAACTAGGTCAACTAGGTCAAATCCTAGCCCAACAAGTCTAATAAGTCTCACTTGGCCTAACCAAGCCTAATCTAGCAATCACACACCAATCACAAGGCTATACAAGCCAAACACAAGCCATCATATTCAATATTATACATAAGATAAAGGAAGCTAACATGTAAAGATATGTGTGTGTGTGTGAACATGAAGGTGTACATGAAAAAAGAATTCAACACTAGGCCCTATATCACATATATGTATATATAACTATAGGAAAACTCTATTTACCACATTAACACATTTAGCCATGTATAGTATATATATATAGAGAGAGAGAAAGAGAAGAGCATGTGTATGTGTTCATGGGTGTGTGTGTGTGTGTGTCATAAAAGTGCACAAGAACATGTGTGTGTTATCATGGAATGAGTGTTAGGCAATGTGTGAGTGAGAGTGTCAATGAGTGAGGGTGTGAGGGTTATATAGTGTAGTGTGCATTGTGTGTAGAGTGATAGTGAGGCATGACAGTTATGTAGCAAAGTGTCAATAGGAAGTTAACATTCACATATATGAGTTCTCATGTATCTCTTATTTAGTGAAACAAAACTAAATTCCAGTTTTATTCCTAACAAGGCTACATATATTACATCTATTATTACATTACATTCATGCTTGCATTCATTCATCATTCATTTATTCTCTTGCACCACTATATGCACCATACATTACATACTATGGAACCTACATATTCATTACAAGCCATACTTATACATGCTTACATTAGATAGGATACTTACACCTCATACATCATTTATTTATAAATTTACTCATGCTTGCATTCTCTATTTAATTACATAATGTATATACATTAACATGGGTTAAAATCAAATAGAATATTATATTACACACAAGGGTGCACAAAATACATATGCCGAATAGTAACTCCTACTAATAATCAATACTGTACCATCTCAGCATGAATTAAAATCTAGGATTAAAGTATGTTATAGATCTATGTGTTAGCTTTCCGAAACTTCAAACGGATCGCGTTTTCGTTTCCGAAAACTCCCGGAATCGCGAAAACACCGAGAACGCGTTTGTCTTTCGTACAGCTGACACTCAAATAATTCTCCAGAAAGTTACAGAAAGAATTAGGCCAATTAATACATGTTTTTGGAAAGCTAACTTCAATACACTTCTTTTAAAAAAAACGGGAGATTAAACCGAGCTTTGAGCTAGAAGTTATGACATTTCTAAGTTAGGGCTGAAATTAAAAACATAGATAAAAATTATGACGGATTTGGGTAGTTTGAGACAAAAGAACACAAGTATATAACATAATATATCAAGAACTCACTCTCTACACTAATATATATATATATATATATATATGAGATACTATAGAACACATCTCCAATACAAAAATATGAGATTAAACATGTAATAATTCATTCATACATAACAACAACACATAGTGTGTCCAAATTTGGGATTTTTCTACATGGACACAACCACAACACAAAGGACACTCCTATGACCTCCAAATAGACACGAAATGGACACAAATGGAGATGCAACCATGGGGGTCATTCCTATGGGTTCAAAATAGACCTATATGCATGAGAAAATGAAAAGGAGAAGGGATTTATATCTCCCGGTAGATCGAATCGAAGAGAAGCCTTCCCGGAGCGATACCGACACGTAGAAATTCCAAAAGGACACGAACGAGCTCCGAATCCTCCCAAACTTGGGTAGCTTCCTCCTTGGCTAGAATAAAGAAGGAAAGAAGAAGATTTGGTGGCGAAATGAAAGGATTTGGTGGAGAAATTGCTAGGGATTCCTCTCTAGGAATTTGGGGAAGAACAAGAGAGAGAGTGTGGATGAGAATAATGAAATGAACTTGAGCCTATCCTCTCCCAAAGTGGCTGGCCATATGGGGCTATTTGTCCTATTATGGTAAGGTCCAAAATGCCCCCACTAACCTATTCTATGAGTATTAGGAAAGGGCTAATTGGTTGGGGCTAAATTAGTCATTCTAAAGTCTCTAATCACACTAACCTTATCCATAATAATTAGTCTAACCTCTAACTAAAATATTTCTATCATGTGGACTAAATTTAATATCATGTGGGCCATGTCTAACTAGTGTGTGGGTCCCACTAGAGTCAAACTACCCCCGGGTCCCCGTTTCAAGTCGGATTGAGTTGAAATTCGAACCCGACTCAAATAACCCCAAAATAATATCATAAATAATAAAATGATATCAAAATAATTCAAAGAGGTCAAATGCACAAATATCCTTAGGCCAAAAATGATATTGAAATATCATAATCACATGGTTAGGCTCTAGGTCAAACAGTCTCTAGGGTTTCACTGGCAAAACGTCAAAACCACAAGTCATGAATTTAAATAATTTAAAATAATTTAAAAATCACTAAAAATCATAATATGAAATAAATATCATTAAATAATAATTATAATTATAAAATTTCAAAATTACCCTTATCTGGAAAACTGGGTGTTACAGCAGAGAACTCATGCTGGCTCGAAGGCTACTCCAGTGGTACGGTGGTGTCTTCTCGGCGTGGCGGTGGGGCGGTGGAACTCCGGCCATCTGGCGGTGGCGCACGGCGGAGGAAGGTGATGCTCGACCGGAGCAGACAGAGAGGAGAGAGAAATATGTAGAGAGAGAGAGAATAATGGAGAGAGAGAGAGTGATGTGTCAGTGTGATGTGATGGTGTCAGAACTGTATTGGAAACTGTGCACTTATTTATAATAAAAAAATTTCGTGTGTGTGTGTGCAGAGGAGTGGCAGAGATGTAATTAGGAGTAGATCTGGGGGTGTTCTGTACAGTGGCAGTATTGTAATAAAGAATAGATCTGGGGGTGAGGATACAAGTTTGTAACAGATTTCAGTTATCTCCAACTAACTAAGAAATTAGTTAAAAACAATCCACTAATTCAGTTAGTTAACAAGTTTAACTAATTAATTGACTACTAAACTTAGTAAACTGCCACATTCAACTAATAACAAGAAAACAATTCTTCTTCTTAATTAATAATTAATTATGAAAAATAATTAATCAACTAATCCTTTACTTAATACAAACAAATCTAACAGTAAGAAAAACTTCTTATCATAGTACCCACAAGTTTAGTTTATAAACCAATAGTACTAAACTTGCAAATAATTTTGATTTTCCTATAAGTTAAAATATATTACTAGTCATTCATAAAATCAGGATTTTTAGAAGATAGATTAACTTAGGTAAATCAATTTGACTAACCAAAAATAACTGATTTACTTGAAGCAAGAAAGAGATTCCTTTTAGAGAAAATTCAAAAATTTCAAAATTACACGAAGATAGGTTCAGGGAGTTACATCTACTTTCTGCTATTTTTTGTAAGCTGGTTCATTGCAAATTTTGACGACATCATACAAGGGAGCCATATACACTTTACAGCAACCAAGTGCTAGCAATCAATAGCAAGTGATTTGGTCACCTCGGGTTCTTGCACTTCCCATTCCCGAAGTCTTGTCAGATCATCAACGAAGTATCGTAATCGCATGCTGATTCGACCTCCATTGTCTCATCTCTCCAGAATGTCAATTTGACACAAAATTTGTATTCCGACAGTTTTGTAATCGATTTGAGTTGTAACAAGTTTTCAAAGGTTTTCTAAAAAAAAAGAGTTCCAACACTTTTTCTTTTTTATCTAAAAATACCTCAGGCTCATATCAGTCAACTAAAATCACGCGACTTATGACTATTGATAAACTAATGAATCTATATCATAAGATTATTCAGATTATTTGTTAGAAACATCATTTTTTGTTTGTTTAGAAAATATGTAGTTTTATTAGTATTTTTGACATATATTATTTTGGATATTATATTTTTTATTAATTTATTTTCTTAATTTTGTGTTTATAATACTATTACAAAATTGTTGATGAAAAAAGTTATAAGAACATTAAGCTTTGGCGACACCACTTTTTGAGTTCATCTCAGATCTCAAAATGTAAAGTCCAACACTGATGGAAAGTTGAGCAAACAAAGTTACAGCTAGATCACATTTCATTCTTAGACCATACCATATGGAGATAACATCTGGACGGATCTGAGTAAAATCAAGGCAGTAAAGAGTTTGTTCGTTCCGAAGAATGTTATAGTGGGTCGCAGTATCTTGGGCAATAGAGTATTATCGAATACTTCTCGAAGATCGCATCTGTTTTGTCGAAGTTGACCCGTAAGGATGAGAAGTTATGAGGCTTTCATAGATACGAAGAAGCGATTATCTACATCAGTGGTTGGCATGCATGTTGCATCATTTAGCTATCCTGTAATGGAGATAGAAACACAATATGAAGGATACCTTCATTGTACTGCAAAGATTGCCTAGTAGCAAGGATGCTATATGGATGATCATGGATTGACTCGCCAATGCAGCTCATTTCTATCATTTGAAGTTGGTTAGTCAACAGAGACATTGCCAGATATCTACACGCAATATATTCTTCGGCTTCACGAGTTTAAGGATCTCTAGCTTCCGGATGGTCAAACTGAGGGCACAACCTAGAGCGTCAAATAGACGTGGTTTCTTTTATCGTTATCTTGTCATGTTATCTTCCAAAACTTTCATTTTGCTACTTAGACAATATTGATGTAGCGTTTGACACTTAGCTAGATTTCTACTCATAGAATAATTTCGTATTTATTTGGTGCTCATGTTTTATTTTGCAATTTATTTTATCATGGACATGTATGGATGATAGTTGCAAATACATTTCTATATTATGCTCATCTTCTTTATTATTTAATTTGTTTATTGTATTGAGATATAAAACTGATAGTCTGAGATGTCATGATTCTGAGGGGCACCAGGACAAGTCCTTGAAGGAAACTTTAGAGGGGAGTGAATAGAGTATAGCGAAATATATCCAATAAAAATTACCTAGTAAAATTTAACTAGCAACTCAGCAAGAAAATATAAAAAATAGACAGAGTTAAGAAGTCACAAACACAAAGACCACGATGTATATTGATGTTGTAACTGCCTGTTTTCAAAAATAAGGGTAAATTTGTTATTTTTTATATTCCTATATTTTTGTGAATATTTATTTATTAATATTATATTTTGGAGATTATTTTATTCAGATTTGAGTTTCGTCTAGTTTTGACTTGTGTTAGTGGCCCAGGTAACTTAGACTCCAGTCGGGACCCAATGATTAGCTAGGCATGGCCCACAAACCCAACTAATTAGGCTATTGTAATTAGGCTAAACCCACATGACAAGTTAGTCATTTAGATATTAGAAACTTGACCCTTTTGACCCCAAATATTTGCATGACTTAAATAAACAAAAGGAAGACTAGATGAGGGTATCATGGACATTTCATAAACCCGTTAGGACTCCCCTTTAGGTCCAGCCACATGAGGAGGGGATCTCACCATCTGTCACTACCACATTTTAGCTTAAGGGTATTTTGGTCATTTTGAAATTTTGGGATTTATTTTGAATTATTGGAGTGATGGTTGTTATTTTTGACCTTTGCTAGTTGAGACTTTGGAGACTAACCTAGATGTTGATTTTAGCCATGGTGACTTGATTAGCATGGTGTGACCCTAGTCTAACTTAAGTCAACCCAAGTTGAGTTATTTTGAATCAAGTTTCATATAGAGAATAAATGATTTAGTACATGGGTTTTTGACTTAGGAATTGATTCATTTAGCATTGAAATTTGGCCCAAGCCCATTAGTCATCAACCCTAACCCTAATTCCTTCCTTGTATGGCCGGCCCCCTAGGGATCCCCTCTATTTAATGTCTCTTCCTAGTTCTTTCCTCTTTTTACATCATATCAACTTTTGGCAAGAAAGAGGTATTGGTCTTTCTTCTTCAATCCATGACTTCCTCATTTCAATTCATTTTTGACTATAGTCTCTTAAAATAGAACCTAACCATACTCTATTTACTGTTTATGGAGAGAAATCTCAGATTTTGTACAATTTGGAGCTTTTGACTTGCAAGAGGAACCTTCCTATTTGGGACTTTTTCCTTGTGATTGATTCTCAATAGGTAAACACCTCAAACTATCATTTAATCTTGATTTCTTTGTATGGTAGCCTAGATCTAGGTGTCCCCTAGCTGTGGTGTGTGTTTGGTGAAGTTTTGTATTGGTTTTGTGTCCGTATCGGACATGTATCAGTTTTCATTTACAAGTGTTTGTGGAAATGCCTCTGAGAACTTTTTTATCTGATTTTTGAAATGTTTTTGATTGGAAATATTGAGTTTGATGTGCTCTTTGATTTCCTAAACTCTGAGTTGATTTCCAAGTTGTGTCGTGTCCACACGAAGACACGAACACGCTCGCGCGCAGAGCTAGGGTTTCCCCTCCTGCTCGATTGGGCTGTGGGACACAACACAGTGTTGTTCGACCCAATATTGCGAGGACACGTGGGGGCAGTGTCTGCGAACTAGACCCCCAAGTGGCTCGAAGTATCGTGTCGAATCGGACACGTTCTTGCTCGTGTACTGGAATTACACGCGTGCGTACAGGCGCACAGACACGTACTGATACGCGTCTCGTACACCGACACGGGGACACGTGGACACCTCATGTTGTGTTCGGTGTCGCTAGTGCTAGGCTACACGTGGACGTGACCACGTGGACACACGTGTCGTGTGTCGTGTCTGCGAGCGTTGTGAACTTGTGCACGAGGCAGTGCACTATTTTTCTGTGCTCGTGTGTCAGTTTTGTATTGGACACGTTTGTGTCCAGTTTATGGACACCATATAACTTGTGTGACACATAACATGTGCACTAATGTTTACCAACCCTTTAGTTTGAATTTTCATGTATTTCGAATTCGATTTCATGTTTTTCCCCATTTATCTGATACTAAGTTCTGTCAAATTGATTTCTGAGATTAAATTATGTTTTAATGATGATTAGAGGTTAAATTTATCATGGTAGAACACATATTATGTCTGAGATTAAGTTTACATTGTTTGGGATTCATGTTATCTTGGTTATTGGGTTTTCGAAATACAAATGGATGCTAAAACCTGGGAACATTGTATACATACATTCGCTGAAACCTGAGAACACTCTATGTACAACTATCCACACACACATATGCACTCTAAATTGTGATATGTACTGCTATATACCTACACACACACTATTGCTACCTTATACACACTCACACACACTCAAAAACCTGAAAACACCCTACAGCTATCTGTACATACACATACACTCTAACCATGTGATGAAAACTGCTATCTACACACACACATATATATTCTATAACATGTGACATCATCTAATACACACACACACATGATCACTCTAACCTGTTGCACAAGAATTGAATACATACACACACATGTTCACAAGTCTGTCACTAAAAACTGGAACTCACACACACTCTGAAATATGGAAACACACCTATATCTACTGCTACATTCACACACACAGGAACCTGGGACACATCACATTGTACACACACACACACACTCTACTGCTACCATATCACATAGTACACACACACACACTACTGCTACATTGTAAACTGAGAACACACATTGCACACACACACATTACACCACTGTCACTCTATCCCTCTCTTTCTATATATAGTATATATAAATAAATATCTATATTCTTGCATGATAATATGTATATATTTATGTATGATTGCCTAAATATATTTGTATATGTAAAATGTGGTGAATACATATATGTGTATGCCAATATGGATATGTACATAGGCATATAGCCCTATATGATTTTCCTATATGTATGCCTTATATACATTGTGTGTATATGGGTATATATATATACATGAAATTGTGTTTGGTAGCTTGTGTAGCCTTGTGACTTGTGTGAATGCTAGGATAGACATGGTTAGGCTTAGTGAGACTTGTCTGGGTTAGGACTTGACATAGTTGACCTAGTTTGACTAGTGTAGTTGACTAGAGTTGACCAAAGGTTAACTTTAGCCTAGATTGACCCAAACATCATGTAGGATGCATTATAATGTTCTATTTTACCATTTTGGACATGTTGTGACTTGTGATATTCTAAATAGGAGTCAGACACCTCTCCTCAGACAGTATATTCACTTCGGATACTCAGGATATCAGGCAAGTACATTCTCTGACCGTTTCATACTTGATAGGATTTGCATTTATGCTCTAGATTACTTTACTTGATGTTGTCACGTTGTTAATACGAATTGGTACTATATATATCCCTTTATGAGATGTTATCCCCCTCGGGAGCATCGGGTTACAGTATGTCATATGCGTTTCACTTTCACTATGTACTCCGGTGCTTTCACCATTCATGTGCACTCTTGCGATTCATGTACTCTCATGTTCACAGAGCCTCATGTTTCACTTAACAAAATACCTAAAATTGACTTTTGAAAGAAAACGAGAAAAAGTACAAAAGTACAAGTTGTTTCTAGAAAGTATTGCTATGGAAGTCTGATCTGAGAGCGATCACTTTGTTCCTTGGACCACACAATGATGATGAAGAGAACTGCTTGAGGAAGATGAACAATCGGAAGAACTAAGTCACCAGAACGGTATCGACACAACGGTACTGATGACACAGTCGAATGCTTTTCTGCTTTGCTTTACCTTGTTCATGAGAAAAAGTTAAAGAAATACTTTTAGAAAATATCACTCTGAAAGTATGAGTTTTCTCAGAATCTCCTTCTCTGTATCTCTCTTGATGTTTTCTTTTGTTAAAAATAAGTCTATTTATAGACTAGACCCTCTGTGCGTAAAAAACAACATAATTGGGTCTCTACGCAAGTAACTACCACCCGCGATTGAAAATCAACCTTTACGTGTGATGACACGTGTCTCATATAGAGTTGTGATCTATACGCATGATGACACGTGTCCCACATCTTCAACAATATGGGTAGAGCTCGTACACACGTTCCTCGATAAGTGTGGCATGAAAGCCACGTATGCAGACCACGTTCTCACATAGCCAGAAAAGATTGGGCGTAAAAATAACCCAAAATAGACTTCCTGCGTAAAGTAGCAGACTGGACGTAAAATAACCCAAAATAGACTTCCTGCATAAAGTAGCAGACTGGGCGTAAAATAACCCAAAATAGACTTCCTGCGTAAAGTGGCTGAAAAGTAGCCTTGAGCGTAGAATTAGCTCAAATAAACTCTACGCACACGAAAGCCTTGAGCGCAAAGACTCAAATAGCTTTCATGTGTAAAGGAAGCGGTCTCTTGCGCGTAAAGTAGCCTATCTGCACGCTAAACGACAAGTGTTGGATTTGGTGTAAAAATCTTCTTGGCTTCTGTGCAATATACTGTCAGAAAATCATTATGTCAGAGCAGTATCACGCGCATAAAATGCGACGTGGACATCTTGTCTCTCGCGTAAAGGCTGAGGATGGCTCTCGCGTAAAGTAGTTTGCGTAAAGTTGGACTCTGTTTAATCTCTGCGTAAAACTTGAATCTGACTCAGTTTTACTTGCGTAAAGCTCTCAACTTCTTTGACTTGGTCTATGGAATTTATTTATGCTTCTACAAGACCCCCTTCAAAGTTTTTAAATTTTTTCTAAGATTTGAAATACTTTAAACAGAAGCATAAAAAATCCGGGATACTCAACTGTCCGCACAAAGTTCGGGATACCCAATAGTTCGCGTAAAGTTCGGGATACCCAACAGTCACCGTAAATTTCGAGAATTTGAACCGATTTCAAAATTCTCTATAAATAGAGCTTTGCGAGTAGAGAGAGAATCTTTACTCATTCTTGCAATCTCTATCTTCTTTATTCTCTTCTTCAAAATCTCAGTTCAAATCGATGGCCCCCAAGAGCAAGACCATCGCCGGCGCCAAGGGCAAGAAGTTCGCCGCTGCTTCGTCGAGGAGTGAGCGTACGAAAACCGCCGTCGCATCATCGGAGGCGACCCGAAGGACCAACCCCGCTGTGGCTCCGGCCATGATAGGTAGAACCCTACCAAATTTGGCCATGGGTTCGTCGGAGAAGAGGAAGAACCAAACCCTAAACTTTACGCCCACGTTTATACGTGTCAGCATAGAATAAGAATCACCAAATACGCCCACGTTTATATGTGCCAGCGTAAAAACAACATACGCTCACGTCTATACGTGCCAGCGTAAAAATGTAAACAACAAAATACGCTCACGTCAATACGTGCCCGCGTAAAGTAAGTCAAAAGACTATATTTTCATGCGTATAACTTTACTCTTTTGAACAGAGAAAAGTACGCGTAGAAAACTTTTAGTCAACAAGAATCCTTTACGCACAATTCTTCTCTTGCGTAAAATAATTCTTGTGTAGAGAAAAATCCTTACGTACAAATACTCATTTGCGTAGAAGCATTTGTGTAAAGTTTTGTATAAAGATCAATTCTAAATTCTACTAACTTTGATTTTTGTTGATCTTCTTTTTGCAGTGGACCTGCAAATTTATCCTCTCTCTGAAATCTTTGGTTCCCCAACTGGTATTTTGGGTTCCAACTACTTGGAGAATCTGTCTCTTGTTGAGTTCCCACAATCAGATAAACAGTACCCTGAAGAGAGACAACAACTGATAGTTGCTCAGGGAGACAGGATGCTGCTGACTTTGATAAATGGAGAGCTGTTGACATCGCTGGATGGCCAACAATTTTTGAAGCCTTCCTTCTTGTTTGGAGACGCCATTGACTTCAAATCTCAAACAAATCCCAAGAATGAGTCCTTGGTATTTAGATTTGGGGAGAGAGCGATGTACCTCCCGTCAATGTCAAGGGATTATCCCCTGTCTTCCTTCGTTCATGCCACCCACACAAGACATATGGTTTGGAACCTGACTCCCAACGGTCATGGTAGACCAGGCAAGATTATTTTCAAGAGAGACGGGTCCAACCAGATGGGCTATCATATCAGCACTCCCAGTGGTGGTGTTGTCCCTTTCTTCGGTTTACAGCCTGGATTCACACCAAGCGAGGATTCAGCTCTGATCCAGCCAGTGCAGATACCAATATTCATAAACAAGTTTATGAATGTTTCAGTGTTATATCCTCAGGTTAACCCTAGACTTCCAGGGTGGATAACCCCACATAATAAGAACTGGATTCAATTCAGTGACTGGGTTATGCAGCACTTTGAAACAGAGCTACGAGCCATTGGGTTGTTTGAAGCAGTAGCCTCTACCAGTCAGGGCATACCAATGAACAATAACCTATTCTTAGTTTTGATGGAGTTGTACATCAGGTCAACAGGGACTTTTGCAACCCCAATAGGAGAAATAGGTTTTGTACTGCATGAGATGCAATTCATCTCTAAGCTGCCAAAGGGGGGAGCTCCATATGAAGAATACATTCCCTCCAACCAGGAACTAGAAGAGATTAGTAAGACAAATCCTAATTTAGTCAAAGTATATCAAGAATTGATGTGCATTATCTGATCTGCACCACTATGTATGAAAGTGGGTCGCATTTGGCATACACCAATAAATGGACAACCTATCTATTCTTCCATAAGGATAGAATATCCAAGGATGACAAAGAAAGATTCCAAGACAACAAGGCTCAAACCATCAATCCTTGTTCAATAATTCCTTCGGATCTGATCCATGGTTTGATGATCTCACATAAATCTCCGGATCAGTATCTGACCACCAAAACTGGAGAAATCCCTGCGGGGACTGAAGCTTTGAGCTATCTGAAGCATGGCAGTCGAAAGATCTCAAAGGAAGCCTTGCTGGCGGGCTTTCTTTCTCTGTGGCTGCAGAGATGGGTCGTACCAGGGACAGGTATGGTCGACAGAATTCACCAGAACATACTATGGCCAGCAGTATGTTTGGTGTTCAAGACCAGACTCAGCTTATTACCGACAATGGTATGTCGGATAAATGCTGGTCTGCGAGCATTGGTGAGGAGCTAATCAGTAATGCTCCCTACCGTAAGGATTTTCCTAGGGTGGAGATGCCCTATACTTATTTAATGTGCTGGTTACTGCACTACAACTGCAGTTTATTGCCACCAGGCCTCGAAGATCGAGCAGAGGTATTCCTCCAGAAGTTCTATGAAGCCTCGTGGATTGCAACTTTAGTGGCAGATACCCGAGCAGCACTAAACTACTCTCATGGGTAGAACTTTTTCTGCACACGACCGCCAGTTCCGGCTGACTTCTTCGGTGTGCAATTTAAAGATGTAGGTAAAAAGAGGACGGGACTCCCTTTACCTATTTTTAATTGGCTGATATGCATCAGACCATCACATCTGATGTATAGAACTGATGATAACTGCGCCTTCGAACCGTATCTGCCTAGTCGGTTTGTTCGTCAATTCGGGTATGACCAACTTCATGTTGGTAATCCCTCTACCTCCTTCAACCATTATGGAAAGTTAGTTGATGGTGCAAGGGCATGGAGATATTTTAGCGCTGGATGTACTGGTGCTCAATTCCGTGTGCCAACTGCCACCAGCACAACTGAGCTACGAATACTTCATTCGTATGCTCATTTCTATGCCTCCATCCGTTCCTTCATAAATGACTACAACATGAAGGGAAGTCTCCGATGGAACAAGGAAGGGAACGTCGAAAAAACAGTTAGAATTCCTTCGGACGTACCTGATGATGCTGCTATTCTAGATGAATATCTGGAAGTGATCCCAACGGGAGCTGAAGAGGCACCAGTGGGAGCAATCAGAATTTCTACCTACAGGACGCGTAAATCCGACACAGCGGTTGCTCCCAAAGAGAAGAAGAAAAAGGTCACTGTTAAAGGGCCTTCCAGGAAGAGGGCTGCTTCTCCGAAAAGAGAGATTCCAGTTGAAGAGCCTCAAAACATTGCATCTTCTTCAGCTCATCCTGGAGAAGGGTCTTCAGCATCTCAATCAGCAGCAGCAACAGAAACTATGGGGCTCCTATCTCCTGGACGTCTCAGCACTTCGATGCATCTCACTTTGCCACAAAAGGCGCAAGCTATCAAAGACACCGCCACGACTCATACTAATGATCCGGAACCCATCCCTTCGGATGAACCGACCCTTGAGTTAGATTATGATGACTAGGATCAAGATTATGACTCACTCTTGGCACGTCCTGCACCTACTCTAGGTAAATATAAATTACACAAAATCTATACAAAATTATGTATTATGATTTTGTATATTAACTATTTTGCTTAATTTTTGTAGGTGTCATCACTGCAGCAAAGCCCGTGGTCCTTCCTCCTTCTTAAGAGACTATCCATGAGGAAGAAACAGAGTCTGAAGGAGAGAGTTCTTCTTCAAAAGAAGATACTGCTCAAGAAGAATGTTCTCCATCTATGGAGGTACAACAAGAGCCTGCAGTAGAGGCACATCAAGAATTGCCTTCTCTTGCTGAAGATAGAGAAGAAGAATTAGTTGCAGAAGAACTAGCTGCAGATGAAGAAATAGTTGCATAAGAACCAACTATAACTGAAATACTCCCAGAATTTGAAGGGTCTACAGCCAACGAAGGTGATGAAGACATTATCAACCCATCAAACGAAGTCAGAGACGTAGTAATAGCATCCTCAGTTATTGTTATCGATCTGGTACAAGTTCTTGATAAGACAGTGTCTGAATCTGAATCAGTCACAATAATCACCATTTCTTCCGCAACAATCACCGCCACCGAAACTCAATTAGTTTCAGCTCCAAAAACGGTTGGAGATATAATCCGTACAAATGCTGAAAATATTGTTTCTGGACCTCCTGAGGATCAGTTAGCCTTGGTAGCAACAACAACTATACTTCCTCTCAGCCTACAACCAAGGCAACAACAACATCTGCTCCCAGTCTTTAGAAGAGGGATTTAGTAGAGCTTGCTGCCACACCAAGCTCTAATACAGAAATAAATCTTTTAGTTGAGATTCATACAGAAGCTTTTTATAAAACTCTGGCGGCTTTGATCAAGATGGTCCTGAAGAAGGGCCTAAATTACGAAAGCTTGAAGGCTGCAATCGCTCCCACCATTGGAAATGTTGCTATGTTCAATGATGCCGAGAGAGCAGCAGCTTTAGAGAAGGTGGTGGAAAGACTTGAACAGCCTATTAAAGAATATCTAAGGCTGTCAAGTGAAACCCTTGAAAGTCTCATCTAAACTGAGTATGATGCTTTATCTGCGGAATACATCACTCGGGAGACTATTTTTAAGGAATCTCTCCAGGAATACAGCAGTAAAGTTGCCAAGGAGCGAGCTTTCCTGAATGAAAATAAATACCTGCTGGAGACACATAGAGAAGCCTATGAAACTTCAAATATGAGAATCTATCAACAAAATGATAGAATTCGTGAAGTTGAGGCAGAGTTGGCTCGTTTGAAAGCAGAAAGAGAGCAGATGATTGCAGCTCGAGACCAACTTTTGACGTATAGCTCAATATTGGAGGAGAAGGTTTTTTGTACTGAAGCTACCATTAAAACCCTTGATGATGCCAAGGATAAAATGATAGCTACTTTCGCCAAACTCTGCCATCTCTGTACTCCAGAAGCTCGTCGCACCATAGCTACCACAAATGTATTGAGTTCTCGTGAAAGGCGCTTGGCAGAGTTGCAGAAAATGCTTGAAGATGTATCTGCTCCACCTTAGAAAATAAAGAATTTTGTATTCTTCTTTTCATATCATCAATAAATAATTTTGTATTCTGTCTTTCTTTTGCTATAATATTTCAAATCATGCAATGAATGAAAACATTTTTTTTATAAAATAGTTGTGAGATAGAGAACAGTTATCAGAGGTAATATGGACATGATAAGTCTTCCAAACTCAACAAAGTAGATTATATCTATCCAGAGGTAATGTGGGCATGATAGATAATAAATCTTGCTTTCTTTTTAGAGCATACAATATTATCAGAGGTAATATGAACATAATAGATCGTAATAACTCAAAGAAAATAGATTAATATCTATTCAGAGGTCATATGGACATGATAGATAAGAAAAGAAGTAGACTTAATATCTATTCAGAGGTCTTGAGAACATGATAAATAATAAATCTTTTTCTTTCTAAAATCAGCTGGTAAGACAGAAGATCAAAATTCTCTTTTAGGAGAACAAATAATCAGCTTAACCAAACCTTGGTAGCTGGGGAATAAAGAAGAAAATCAAACATAGTATTTCTTCAAGAATTTGCCATTAATTGGCATCATTATCAAATCTCCATTAGGTTTCGATAACCTATAGACACCATTGGAGAATACTGTCTCGACTACATAAGGACCTTCCCATTTAGCTTGGAACTTGCCTTTGCTCTTATGAGTCATAACCATATGTCTTCGGACAGCTAAGACTAGCTCACCGACTTTGAATACCCTCTCTTTAACTTTACGGTTAAAAGCTCGAGATATACGGGCTTGATATAGCTCGATGTGCTGTTGTGCTTGAAGATGCTTCTCATCCAGACCCTCAAGTTCTTGGAGTCGTAAGCGATCATTATTTTCAGAGGTTAGCTCATTAGCAATGGCTATTCTAAGAGACGGGATCTGAATTTCCAATGGAAGAACAGACTCGCATCCGTAAACCGGTAAGAATGGTGTAAAACCAGTGGGAGTTCGGACTGTTGTTCGGTAAGCCCATAAACATTCTCCAAGTTTCTCATTCCAATCACGTTTATTAGAAGAGACGAACTTTTTGAGAAGTTTAATAATAGTTTTGTTGAAAGCTTCCGCTAAACCATTAGCACCTGGATTATAAGCCGTATAAGCTATGTTCTGGATCCGATTTTTATAACAAAATCGATAAAATGCCTGACTAGCAAATTGTGGTCCAGTATCATGGATTATCCTTCGGGGAACTCCGAAACGATAAATGACATGATGTTTGATGAAGCTAACCACATTAGACGTTTTCACTTCCACAAGAGGAACTGCTTCTGCCCATTTAGAAAAGTAATCGGTTATAGCCAGGATAAACTGATGCCCTTTTACAGAAGGAGGATTAATTGGACCAATAATATCCATGCCCCAAGCTTCGAAAGGCCAAGAAGCTGCCGTAGGATATAAGAATTCAGAAGGTTGGTGAATAAAGTCAGCATAAATCTGGCATGCTTTACACCGTCTGGCATAATCCACAGCGTCTACTATCATAGAAGGCCAATAATAAACCATTCTTCGAATACGGTCCTGTAGTTTCGGACCTGGTTGATGTGCCCCACAAACTCCATCATGAGCTTCATGAAGTGTTTGTTCGGCTTCACTTTTCGAAAGACAACGCAATAAAAGTCTGTCATAAGAACGACGATATAACATATGCAAAGAAGAATCGTAGTAGAATCGAAATGATCGTCTTTTGATTGATGTAGCTTCTTTTCGATCTTCAGGTAAAATCCCATGAACCGCGTAATCAATAAATGGACTTCTCCAATCCCTTTGCTGAGAATTTAATTCTGTAGTATAACTCTGTTCGATATGCAAATTATTCTTGACATAGAATAGATCTCTATCCAACAAAGTAATGGTGTTTTGTCTTCTAATTGGAACTGCTAGGTCTGCAGCTAGACTAGCGAGAGCATCAGCTTCCAAATTTTTAGAATATGGTACGAATTCAATAAAGAATCCTTTGAATGAAAGAGCCAATTCGATTACCACTTGATGATAGGGAATGAGATCAGGATTTCTGACTTCGTATGTCCCTCTGACCTGATTAACAATCAGTTAAGAGTCTCCATAAGCTTCCAGGAACTCAATGTCCAATTGTTTTGCTACTTGAAGACCAATTAGCAGAGCGTTGTATTCTTTCACATTATTGGAACATGGTTCATTAAGTGAATAAGCACGGTATATGACCATTTTATCAGAAGAGACCAAGACGATGCCTACTCCGGAGACAATATTGCCTTTAGGTCCAACCCGCGATGCTCCATCAAAGTATAGTTGCCAAATGTCATCCCTCATAGTCATGTTGTAATCCACGACTTCATTTGGAATGTCCTCATATAGCTTAGAGATTTCAGGTATAGGGTGAGCTTCTAAGAAATCAGCTAATGCTTGACCCTTCACTAATTTTTGAGGTACACAGACCATATCATAAGGAGTAAGCAACATTGTCCAAGTAGCTAACCTGGAGTTAAGAATGCTCGGCTTTCTCATCAATACCCGAATAGAATTTATTCTGGATATGACATGAATAATTTGTCCTGACACATAATATCGTGTCTTTTGAACGGTAAAAACCAAGGCCAGACATTCTTTCTCTACTGGAGTATACCTGTGTTCATGTCACGCCCCGCTCCCGAATAATCGGATACGAGTCGGACACGCCCAGCCTAATATATTCTGCAAAACCCGGCCCATGTATCTAATAGAACCCCAAACCCATTAAAACAGCCCTCAGCCCAGCTTACTGGCCTGACCTAATTGTTCCAGGCCCAACTCGGTTACAGCCCATTCATTAATAATAACAGATAAACGAAATTTTAAATCAAATTTTCTTAAATTCAATAACCCAATGTTGAAGCCCAGAAACCCAGCCCGAAAACCCAGCTTAACTCTGTTACTAAAAAATTAAAACTTAATTTTTTTAAAACTAATCAGCCGATCGACCCAGCCCACTTCTTGGCCCGAAACCCGGCCCGACAGCTCCAGATATTAACCTGTTCTCATTCTCCCTCCTCTCCATTTCATTCAGCAGTCCAACCGACAGAACCATCGAAGGTTCGAGAGAGCTCCCGCCCATTCGTTCTCCTCCAGCTTCCTCTTCTAGTAAACCCTAGGTTCTAGGCTTCCGTCTTCCCCAGCCAAGCAAACCCTAACCCTAATGATTTCTTACACCGCTACCAGTCCTCTTCTTATTCCTCTACAACTTAGCAAAACCCTAGATCCGGCTGACTCCACCTTCTTCTCCGGCTCGGTTTTGGAAAACCCTAAAGTTCTTCATCACTCTGCTCTCACCTAGCCGCACAAGCCCTAAACTCGGCCTAGCCACTTACTTCATCTTCTAGCTAGGGCCGAACCCTATTCTCTTCCACGAAACCCTAGATCTAGGTCGTCTACTCTGGCAAAAACCCTAGTTTTTAGGTTTCCTTCTTCGTCTTCCTCCTCTAGTTCGCTTCAAACCCTAACCCTAACAGATCCGGCCATCTAACCCTAATATTCCTCTCACAGTTCCTTCCAGGGCCGCCTAGGTTAGAAACCCTAACCCAAAGTCCTCTTTGTCTTCTTCCAGTTCTAGCCTAGGTCAGAAACCCTAGATTTCTAGGTGTATTTCTCCAAATCTGTTCGTCTTCTCCACGAGGTTCAAAACCCTAACCCTAAGTTCTCCTGTCACCACAACCCTAGTCCAAACCCTAGAAAACAAGAAGAAAATGGGGGGTTTGAGTAGATCGAGAGGGGCTTACCAGCCTGACGGGGTCGTCGATCCACGGCGATCCTGGCGAGGCGGAGCTCCGTCCTCCGGTGGTGGCTCGGCGCAGCAGGCTTCGGTCGGCACAGGCTACGAAGCAACGGCTCCGGTGATGGCTCGGCGAGTCTCGAAGTGGCGGCGGTGGTCGACTATACGAAGACTCCGGTGGCTCGGCTCTCGAAGACTCCACACGAGAGCCGATAGGGTCTCCTCGGTCGGCGTGCTGCACTGATGGCGGTGGCGCAGATCTCGAGAAGGCTCGACGACGACGGCGATGGAGTTTAGCGAGACTCCTCGGGAACTGAAGGGCGGCGCTCCGAAACTCGAAGGGACGGCGGCTTTACGAGCTCAGCACGGAGCTCCAGAGACTGCATTGCAGTCGAGGCTACGACACTGCAGACGAGGCTCTGCATCTCATCGATGGCAGCGCAGTCTTCGAGGTGGCGGTCGTCAGAGGCGCTTGGCTCGAGGGACTCCCAGATCGAGGAGCACTGATGGCGGTGCACGAAGATCGAGGTGAGCTATGGCAGTGGCGCGAGTATCGAACTCCGGTGACGACGGCGGCGCTCCGGCGGGCTCAGCCTCCTGCCCCGTGAGGAGAGAGAGAGGACAGAGAGAGAGGGAGAAGTGATGTGTAGAGAGAGAAAAGTAAGGTGTACTGTGGTGTCAGAAAATATTAGAGTCCGTGCTATTTTATAATAAATATTATGTGTGTGTGCGTGTAGTAGTAGTGGCACAACTGTAATTAACTGTAGATCTGGGTGTATTTGTGTGATGGCAGTAGCAGTAATTTAGTATAGATCTGGGGGTTTTGTGTAATGGCAGTGATATAATAACAAATAGATCTGGGGCTTTAGAATAGATGTAGTAACAGAATTACAAATTCAAAATTCAAACAAAGTTTTTCAAATAAAACAGATTTTAAAACAGGTTTTTCCTATTCAAAATTGTTCTAACGGTTTTGACTAAATACAAAAGTTTACTACTAATCACAAAATTAGCTAATTTCAGATTTAAATCTAACCATACCCTTAACCATGATTAGGCCCCTTAACCATGATTAGGCTTTAACAGGATTTAGCTAGGATTAAAATAAACCATTAATATATCCTAGCATAACCAGTGTCAAATTGGTTTAAGCAAATTAATTAGTTCATAAATATAAACATTTGAAATTAATACCACAATAAACATTAATACTAAAATAAACTAGGTTAACAATTACCATTTATCATAATTAGCTGTTACTAATTAATTAATTACTAAAATCAGTTTTTCTTAATACTTAATATATAATTCCGAAAATGATTAATAAGACAATTAAGAAATCAATAAACCATTAATACGAAATTGAATACTTAAACATAAATATTTATTTAGCTACAAAATTTGTTTCAACAATTCATAAATCAAATCATTACGTCAACTAGTATTCAAAATACTTTTCAAGTTGAGAAAATTCATTAACACCCGAATCTATATTTAATCAACTAATTAATCGCAATTAGGCTTTCATAAAAAATAATATTTAATCCAAAGAAAATTAGAGAAAATCCTAAAATTTACCAAATGTGATTTTGGGAGTTATAGTTCAACTCCAACCATCATTCGGCTAAGATAATAAATTGCCTGTTCATGACCCTTATCACTTTTCTGTGCAAGAAGAGAACCAAGAGAATGATCTAAGGCTCGAACATACAGCAAAAATGGTCTTCCTACTACTGGAGGTACCAGAACATGTGGATTTGTAAGGTATTGCTTGATGTCATTGAATACTTTTTGACATGCTTCATCCCAAACAAATGACACACCTTTCTTTAATAGACGAGAGAAAGGTTGACATCTCCCAGAAAGATTGGATATAAATCTCCTGATATAAGCAATGCGACCTTGAAAGCCACAGAGTTCTTTCAGATTACGTGGAGGACGCATTTTAAGAATTGCTTTGACCTTATCAGGATCAACGTGGATACCTTGAAAAGTAATAACAAATCCCAAAAACTTTTCACTGGAAACCCCTAAGAAAGGCTTAGTAGGGTTCATCTTTAATTGATGTCAACGCATCAACTCAAATATTGTCTTCAAATCTTGAATATGATCATCTTTTAATCGACTTTTGACAGCGATGTCATCCACATAACATTCAACTGTTTTTCGTAGATGTTCTTGAAAGATATTTCTCATGGCCCGTTGATACGTAGCACCGGCATTTTTTAGACCAAATGGCATAACCGTATAGCAGTAAACTCCAAGGGGTGTACGAAAAGCGGTATGCTTTTCATCTCCTGGATGCATCTTAATCTGGTTGTATCCTAAAAATCTGTCCATGAAAGACATGCGTTCAAAACCACATGTATTGTCTATCATGACATCGGTAATCGAAAGTGGAAATTCGTCTTTTGGATAAGCTGCATTAAGATCTCGAAAATCTATGCAAACTCGAACTTTTCCATTCTTCTTCATGACAGAAACAATGTTGGCAACCCAGTCCGGGTGTTGTTCTTCACGAACAAAGCCACATGTGATCAACTTTCTAACTTCTGCTTCAATTGCACCCATCATATCTGGTCGAAAATGCCGCTGTTGTTGTTTTACAGGTTTGGCATTAGGAAGAATATTGAGTTTATGAGTAGCTACTTTAGGATCCAGACCCGACATATCCTCATAACTCCATGCAAAGATACCAATTTATTCTTTAATCAGCTTTATCAACTCTTCTTTTTTATCTTCAGAAAGGTTTTTACTGATGAATATCGGCTTAGACGTAGTTTCATCTCCAACATCAATCTGGATGATTTCATCTTCTGTGGATGGCTATCGTTGTTCAAATCGAAGTTCCCACTGAGTATCCATTTGTTGGGCCCAAGGATTATTTTTAAATAGCTCAGATTCACCATCAGTTTGAACCATGTTGACTGAAAAGACGCACTCAGATTCAACATACTGGCTTCCTTCAGAATCTGAGGATTGTAAAGAACTGAAAGAAAATTCTTCTTCCATATCTTCATTAAATATGTGGATGGATCATATCCCAAACCATGATGAGTTCGGTGATAAAACGGATCGCCACATAACGATAATCGTCTCCCTTTGCCTTGATTGAGACCTAGCATAGTTTTCAAATCATATCCCATATTTTGGATAATCTTAAGAGATTATTGACTATATTTGTCAATTCTGATTTTTTTCCTTTATCTTTCTCTATGAGATCATCTGTCTGAATAACAGAGATATTTTTAGCCAAGCCAAACACAATTTGGCGCTTATTTTTTTTATTAGACGGGATCACAAAATAAGATTCTTCGTGACGTCTATAAGTTACACAAGCTTGTGATGATGAGGCTACAAGTAGAAGATAAGGAGAAGATGTTAGGAACCTTTGAGCATAGGGTCCAACATCGACATGAGAAGGAAAAGAATTTTCTTTATGATTAATATGTAAGGTTTTTGCTGTATTTATGTCATTTTTATGTTGATGACTTTGATTATCAGCAGATAAAGTCATTCTTTCAATAAATTTGACAGCCATATACTCAAAAGGAAATCTTCATTAATATGAGAAAGTACAGAGTGATCAATATTTACATCATTTACAGATTGACTATTACGCTTTGGATTGATCATTAACGGACCGTCATCCGTCTTCAGCGTAGTCTTGCCAAGGTTGAAAACCAGTGGTTCTGGATCAGTTGCACGAGAAGTACGTCCTTTGACCTTAATTATGAGAGGCTGATCACCAGTATTGGCTTGAACCCGACTTTTGACTAGAATCCTCACAGCTTTATCAGACGTAGATTGAGTTCTTCCTTTGACTTTAATTACCAAAGGTTCACCATTGACAGGTTGGGATTGAATTCGACCTTTAACTTTAATCATTAAAGGTTAATCTTCTGAAGGATCTTCTAAGACAGATTGATCTTCTGCAGGCGACCGATCTTCAGCCATATCAGATATTTTCTTCACATACTCCTGTTTGTAGAGTATTGAATCAGAGAAACAGGCTTCAACACCCTTAAAAGGATTGATATCTGTGAATTCAGTCTTCACAATCCCTTGAGAATCCACATACTTGAAGTATTGGTGGAGAGTTGAAGGCACAATGTTATGCTCATGTATCCATGGTCTTCCAAGGAGGATGTTGTAAGATACATCTGAGTTGATAACATAAAAGGTCGCCATAGTTCGAAAATCACCTATTTGAATCTTTAGACGAATCTTCTCCAATGGTTTGCTCTTTCCAGAATTGAAACCAACTATTGTTGTACTAGTGTAAGTCAAATTACTAGTAGGAATCCTCAAGGGTCGTAGCATACTCTGAAGAATAATGCTAATAGAAGACCCAGGATCAATGTAAATCCTGTCAATTTTAGTAGAGTCAACATACCCTGTATAACACAGAGGCCTGTCGTGTCTATTATGCTTCAACAGCATATCTTCTTGTGTGAAGGTAATGTTAGGAATTGATTCCATCATACTATGACATTGGAGACGCGATACTGGTATATTTTCAGGACCTTTGAGTTGAGCTAAGCATGAATCTGCCTGTAACAAAGCTTCGCTCAAAGTTTCTTGACTTTCTTTAGAAAGATGAAGCAACTCAAAGATAGAAAGTCTAGCCGAAGTATTAGCTAATTGGGCTAGAATATCGAACTTGTAGGGTTTCATCACTACCCCTTAATTTGAAGCAGACTTCAATGGGACGTCAAAGCGTACTGCTTTCTGTTTTCCTTTTTTATCCGCTGATGGTTTAGAAGGTGTTGTCTCAGCAGAAATAGAAGATGACTGAGTTGGTAGTGTTTCAGTAACGTCATCTGCTTCTTTGGGAGTTCCCTCATAATCTTTGTGGTACTCTTTTCCAGTTTTCGTATCAGCAAAAGTTTCTTCTTCAGACTCAGGAGAATGAAGTACCATATTGCAAGATTTAGTCTTCTTTCCCTTAGTTTTCTTCTTGTGAGGATTTTTATGAGGAACCTCAAATCCCAATCAAATGGTAGATTTTTGACCTTGAATTTGTAAAGGAATTCGTATTCCTTTATCATAGTTCAAGCCTTCCGCCTTTTGAAAGTTATAGCCCATCTTTTTTATGAGATGTACTGATTGTTGACTATACATGTGAGTGGGTAACGGACTCTCAACAAATAATCCAACAAAAGAAGAAGGAACAGAGACCTCTGTAGCCACAAAAGTAGGGGCTTTCGAGATAGGAGAAAAAAAATCCCTACAAGAGCTTTCTCATAAGCAGTAAAAACTTGTTGTGCCTTGTATAAAGGGACATTATTCATTGCTAACCATGCCGATGAGTAAGTTTGAGTTTGGTAGGAGGAGCCAAACTCGAAGGGCATATATTCAGACCCCTATGTCTATCCTCCAAAGGAATGCCGTCCCAAAGATGATCCAAATCATCATGATCTGGAGTAACAACATGAGAAATCATATTGTAGGTTTTGACTTTTCGACCTTTCTTGGATTTTGAAGTTTTACTTTCATCTTCCATTTCAGGTACTAAGTCAGGGTGTACCCACATGATTTCACCATTTTTTAATGTGAGGGACAATAATTCTTTACTTTGCTCTCTAGTTGACGGGAGATTCACAATCTTCATTGTCGCCTTTGGAATTGGAACAATCCCATCTGCAACCTGCTGTGGAGGAAAACCTCCAAATTGAAGAGAAATCATATTAGTTGTGACTGTATGCTCATCATTGGTTAAAGCGATGGCATTAGCATTTATCAACTCTTGGATTTTCTTCTTTAAAACATAGCAAGCTTTGGTAGGATGATTATATATCTATGATAGATATAATACTTGGGATTATCAGTTAGATTCACCTCATAAGGTCATTTTGGCTCTAGAATCTGGAGTTTACCACTCTTCACGAGATATTAAAATATCCTTGGGATATCACTGTCGTCAAAAGAGTACTATTCTTTTGGTTTGGAAGACTCCGGATTATTTGGCATCGTTTTGGGTTTTGAAAGATTCACCACTAGGGTTTCCTTCCCTTTTCCATTGCGATTGCCGGAATTGTTACCTGAAGAAGCTTTCTTTCCTTTGTCTTCTGAGGCGAAGGTCATCCCATGTTCACGAGCCAATCTACCATTGGTCTCGGCTGAAACTGCTGCTATAATGAACGAGGCCCAGTCTGTGAATTCAGAGCTTGTAAAGACAACAATGGTTGGTCGCAGATTCATTTTGCATGTATCAATTAATGTTGAATCTGGCATACCAGAAGGCATCATCAAAGTAGCCTGTTGAAAACGTTCAATAAATGTCCGAATATCTTCTTTCTCTTTAAGTTTAATCTCTATTAAGGAGGACATATTCATGACCATGCCTCCTTCATAGAAACGAGAGAGAAATATTGCTTTCAATTCGTCAAAAGACGATATGTAATTATCGGGCAGACTGCGATACCAGTCGTATGCAGTGCCTGTCAAACACCCAATGAAAACTCGGGTGAGAAGAGCATCATTCTTTTGCAGGTGCACAGTCATAATATCAAAATAATTGATATATTGACTTGGAGAAGCCTTTCCATCAAATAACACCATAGATTGTGGCTTGAATTTTGGAGAAAAAGGCACATCATTCCAATAGGGAGGATAAGGTTGCTTGATCCCTAACCTCTGGAGCTGATCTTTGTGCTTAAGAACCTCAAACTGTGCTTTTAACTCACGCACTGCTTGAATAGCTTCACTAGTTTGAGGAAGCACATTTGACTGAATAGTGGCTTGAACTCCCAATTTGTATCTCTTTATCTAAACCCTCTCTATTTCATCTTTCCATTGCATTCTGATAGTTTTGAATCCATAGGAACCAAAACCCACGCATGTATCACCCTTAGGTTTGATTTTGAGGTTCTTTTGAGTCCTCATTAGAAAGTTAGGAGGAGTTTTGTGTCACCCAGGAGAAATTTCGAGGGTGGCCCACCAAGTGTTTGTGTTTATGTCCCATAGGCTATTTTGTTTCCTAATTTCAATTTTATATGTGTTATAGAATAGATTAGCCATGGTTAGGATGTCCCATTTAGTTTTCATATAGATACCTATGTATGTATCTTTATATTTTAGCCTACAAATCATATTTTTAGGTAGAGATATCAAATTTGGTATATATTTACATTTGTGGACTGTTTTTAGATGTTATATATACATATATATATATATATATATATATATATATATATATATATATATATATATATATATATATATATATATATATATATATATATATATTCGTGTGTGTGTGTTGGTAGAGAGGAGGGATTTGATATGTGTTAGATATGAGATATGTATTATTGTATATATATATCTAACACATATCAAATCCCTCCTCTCTACCAACACACACACGAATATATATATATATATATATATATATATATATATATATATATATATATATATATATATATATATATGTGTGTGTGTGTGTGTGTGTGTGTGTGTGTGTGTGTGTGTGTGTGAGTGAGAGGGGATGTGTCTTTGTGAGTGTGCTAGTGCTTGTGTGTTGTGTTGTGTTGTGTTATGGAGAAAGGGAGAGTGGTTGTGCGTATTTGTGTGTTGAGTAGATAGATAGATAGAAATGACGGTGTGTGTGTTGGTTTAGTGTCTAGTAGAGAGGAGGGGGGTTATCATTGTGTTAGAGTGTGAGATGTAGGAGTAGTAGGGGGAGCTAGCTGCTGCCCAAAGGCAGCATTAAGAGCAGCAGTGGCAGCATATAGAAGAGCAGCAGTGGCTACAATGGAAGGGGCAGCAGCAAGCAGCCTAGCAGCAAGTAGCAGCAGCCATAACAGCAATTCTAGCTGCAGCAGCAACAAGAGCTATGGCAGCAGCAGCTGTAGCAGATGTGGTAGCAAGGGCAGCCCCCAAATTGCCCATTTTCTATTGCTTTAGCCCCCACTTTCTTCCCATGAGAGGGTGTTAGCATAGATGTTAGTGTGTGTTAAATATCTTAGTCTATGTTAGTGAGTTAATATAAGTGTTAGAATTTCTAGTTAGGATATGTTAGAGTTAGTTTCTAAGTTAGGAAGGTTAGCTTCTATGTTAGTAGCTAAATAGATGTTAGTTTGTATGTTAGATAATATATAGTTAGTTCTATGTTAGAAAGTTAATGAGTTAGTCTATGTTAGTTGTAATATAAGATAGAAGATGTGTTAGAGATGGTTAGATAAGTTAGTTTCTAGGTAGTTGGTATCTTGGGATATTTGAGATTTACCTTTTACCTACAAGGTAATGGTTTACCTTACCTCAAGGTATAAGGGTTTACCTTATTACAAGGTAAGGTATTGAGTTTACCTTTAAGGTAAGGTATTGAGTTTACCTTCAGGGCTCGTTTGGATCAAGTTTTTGTATTCCTAGGAATAGGTTTTCAATTCCTTTTCCATGCAAAAGGAATTCATCATTTCCATACCCATGTTTGGTTAGGTTGGGAATAGCTAGTTTAAATTTTTTAAAAATTTTATCTCCATGTTTGGTTTACAAAGGAATAGAAATATTAATTTATTTAGTTTTTCTTTAATACCCTTTCATTAATTTCCTGATGATTTACATGTTTGGGATAGAAGTTGAAAATTTGAAAGAAAAAAGAGAGAGGGTATAACCGTCCAAACAAAATAGCCAAACATCATTCATAGGAAAGCAAATATATTCCCAAGGGGGGCTTGGGAATAGCTTTCCCCCCTAAGCCCCTCCTATTCCCTCCTCATTCCCAATCATAAACATACCAAACATGGGTAAGAAATTCAAAACCCATTCCCAAGCCATAAAAACTTGAACTTAACGCCCCCTCAAGGTATAGGAATTTACCTAGATTCCAAGGTATGAGATATTTAAGATATTGGTTAGCTAGTAGCTTGGGGTATATAGATAGGTACAAGATATCTAAGTACGGGTATTGGAAGACTAATGTATTTATACCTAGACTAAGGTATTGGACTTTCAACCAAGGTATTGGTATTGGGATACCAATAGGGATAAGGTATATGGTATCTTGGTAGGTAATAGTTAGAAATAGGATATTTGACTTAGATTTGACCTTGTTTGACCAAGGTTGACTATTTTGACTGAAAGTCAAAGTAGAGTCAACATCTAACCTAGATTGGACTAGGAGTTGACCAGTTGACCAAAAGTCAACTGTAGGTCAACCATTGACCCAGTTTGACCTATATTAGATTAGGAGTTGACCAGAGCTGACCAGTTGACCAAAAGTCAACTGTAGGTCAACCCTTGACCTAAATTGACCTTGTTTGACTTTGTTTGACTTAGCTTGACCTTGTTTGATTTTTTTTGACTTAGCTTGACCTAGTTTGACTTAGTTTTACCTAGATTGTATAACATGCACTAGAAAATCATGCCTAACACTGTTAAACCCTATTTAACTCATGTATATCTCATCTTTAGGTCTGTGACTTCGCTATGAGCCTCGATTCACTGTTGACATTTTTCATCGGATCTCAGGCGAGTACATTCTCTGATAATATTTCTTTTTATGAAATTGTCTATGTTTCTTGTATTTATTGCAGATATCCTTGTTCTCTTGACACATTGTTCACACGGATTGGTATTTGTTTGGATCCCGTCATGAGATGTTATTCCTTGTATTCCTTGGTATATCTTGTGCAAATCTTGTCCTTGTTCCTTGTGCATTGTATAGACACAATTTTTGTGAAGGCTCGCGACCCTTTCAGAGAATCCGTGTCATAACGTGTCATGGTTGGATACACTATACTAGTCGGGAGCGGGGAGTATTAGCGTAGATATGTGATCAATACCCTCCTTGTATCAAGTCTTAAACCTTGAACAGTATTAATCATACACGACACATATGATTAACCAGGCCAACTCTTGTATCATGTTCCTAAGCCGATCGCATGTTGAAACTAGTGCTAACTCACGTAGATAGTAGTTTTTTGATTTACGTACATGATATACACTGTTCTCTTGCTCTTACATTCATTTACAGACTTGATATGCCTTACCATGCTCATGTATGTATCACTTTACCTTGTATATTCTCTCTATTTACTGCTCCATATTATTTATCGTCTAACTAGAACTGTTATTGGAGATTTGTGCTTGTTCCATCCTGACTGGATATGTTGACAAAATTATACAGATTATGGCGAGGACAAGTGTCCTACCTACTATGGTCCTCATGACATAGTGGGCGTAGACCGGGAGACCCTTGTCCAACAGGGGTTAGTTACAGCCAATGAGGCTTTAGGGGTAGCTCAGCTAGATTAGTTTGGTACTGGACTTTGTCTCTAGATTACACTTTGGTATGTTATTATTTTTAGTATTTATATTTGAGATTGTTGACTCTGGACTTGTATTATTTCTATGTCAAATTTTCTGGATAATATTTTCATATCTTGTTGTCTTTATCTTTCAGTACCATTATCTTTCTTAGAATATTGCGGTTGAGTATATTATATTGTCAATGCTTGTCCTCCATTCGGAGTTGACCTTTCTCGACAGATTTTGATATTATAATTGTTGTTAGATAGTAGATCTAGACAGTGTTCTACGCCGTTTTTGCGACGTAGGCTGGGATGCTGTCACGCACTCGTGCCCCTACTTCGGGTACGGATCGTGACACATTTTTAGTAGTGGCCCATGCAGGTCAGAAGTCGCATTTAGTGCGATGTCGTATTGGTGCTCGACTTAGAGTGCTGCTACGAGCCTGCTATAGGTTGAGAAGATATAGGCTATAGACTAAGGATACTCAATCACAGTTAAGAGTTCTTGAGAAGATTTCAGGGACGACCCTTGAGAATCTCATGATAAATTATCTCAAAATTTGATTCCAACTGTTTCTGTATGTTCTTCCTTGTCCGTGGTTGAATTTGATTCTTGGTGTTCATTGATTTTCTACCAGGATAAACCTTTGGACTAATTTGCCTTGGTTATGGAATCTAGAGTCTTCCACAGCCATATTAGCAGGCATGGCGAAGACATATGGTTTGATTTTGGATGTATTTCTCGGATTGGGGGAATTTAACATTTTCGCAGCCAAACATGCGGCAATACAAAAATATTAGATACCACGATCTTAGAGGTATGTACCTTAGTTACGGACCCTATGGTTTATTGCAGCCATACTTACTGGCGTGACGAGGATTCTGATAACATTATTCTGGGTAGACGGGTATGGTTATCAGATTACAAAATGGATACCCTATAGAGGGTGCCCTATTATAATGGAGTAGGTATCAGGGAGCACATGTACTCTGTGATGCAGCATCATGTCCAACACCAGCAGCGAGATATACCCCGCCAGGGCAGGGCTTTAGCGATGACGGTCGATGAGACCCACACTACAGGTGATGAGCTAGGTGGTTAGGTCTTGTTCTTTTCTTTTTCCTGTTTCTTTCCACCCGTTGATTGTTTGATTTCTTTCCTAGTACCTTTAGCTTGCATATGTGATGTTCATGCTAGATTAATAGAAAACTCCAATGGAGACTGCAATAACATGACACTATAGAGACTAAAACCATGCATGTTTGTTCCCCTTTCCATAGAATTGTATGTTGTATAACTTTGGATAGAATTTTGTAGACTTTGATTGTTAGGGGCGTGACCTAGAGAAGAGTACAACCATTTCAAATTTTGAGGACAAAATTTTTCAAAGGGGGTTAGGATTGTAACTGCCTGTTTCCAAAAATGAGGGTAAATTTGTCATTTTTCGTATTCCTATATTTTTGTGAATATTTATTTATTAATATTGTATTTTGGGAATTAGTTTAGTCGGGTTTGAGTTTCGTCTAGTTTTGACTTGTGTTAGTGACCACTGTAGCTTAAACTTTAGTCGGGACCCATTCATTAGCTAGACACGGCCCACAAATCCAACTAATTAGGCTAGTGTAATTAGGCTAAACCCACATGACAAGTTTAGTCATTTAGAGATTAGAAACTTGACCCTTTTGACCCCAAACCTTTGCATGACTTAAATAAACCAAAGGGAGACTAGATGAGGGCATCATGGACATTTCATAAACCCATTAGGGCTCCCCTTTAGGGACGGCCACATGAGGAGGGGATCTCTCCATCCCTTCATTTGGTAGTAGCCTATTTTTATTCATTTTGAGTTCTTTCCCAAACTTGTGTAACGCCCCAGTCCCAAAATACGTAGGACTAGGAATGTAGACATGCCAGCTGTATTCATACGAAGTATACTCCAATATATGGAAGCCTCGTATAAATACATAAGCTGTAATATGCAGTAGAACCATAACTAATCTCATCCACACAGAATAAATGAATAAAAGATATCATATAATGAAAATAAATTTGTCTTGATACAATATGTTGGGCGGAGACAAATCTACTACCAACAAAATAAGGAAAAGTACATAAAAAATGAAATGAGTGGCGAGCGAAGCGAAGACGATCCAAGTGCAATCATCATCGAGGAATTAGCGATGATCACGACGAGAGCTAAAGCACCTGCGAAAAGATAATAGCACACACACCTGGAGAGATAACCAGGTCCTCAGAGGGACGTAACAAGACACATAATATCATGCCACATAAACTGAATAAATATTGCTCAAATAAATAAGTCAATTGAATTATAACATGGTCCCATACGCACCTATTGAATGAGCGTACCATCCCCCCAACCAAACAAGTACAGGAGATGGTAAACTAATTCACGGTGACGTATCTTTCCATACTATGAATCCAATATGGTATCCGGACCCCAACAAGGTTCAATACCTTCTCGTCGAAGTAGTAAGTCACACCTACAACCAAACAAGGACAAGATGTGACGAACTAATCCGCGACAAGTTATTGTTCCAAGCCACGGTCAGATACAAGTACCCAAACCAAAGGTACTCGTACCTAACGGATAAGGGTAGCCTAACCAGTCTAAGTGGATGCAGTTTTAAGAACAGTTTATGGTTGCATGACTACCGGGTCAAGTCAAAAAAATACCAATGCAGTACTTCAGTAGCGAGTCACAACACCATATACTATTCCTCAGTACCGAGCGAGTCTATAGCATATAGTCTACCTATCGTTCCTCAGTAGCGAGCGAGTCTACGATAGATAGGGTGGTAGTCAACTTCCAATCATGTTCTTCCCGCCCAATGCTAACTCATAACTGCTAAGTCTTATAACATGCAATTCTATTAGCAGTTATTTCCTAACGTACGGCTTATACGTATTGGTGGCCAGCCAATCACGCATGTCCGAGTCCTATATGTGACACACAACACCGTAGAATAAATGTGTCAAGGCCTATGAATGCAACACACACGGTGGTCCCTTAAATATAGGTTTAATGTGTAAGAAAAATAATACATAGCAGGAAATATAAATGAACAGTAAGTTCTAACAGGTTATGCCATGTATCACAGTTTATTTTGCATAAAGAAAATAAATAATGCATAAAATATGAGCTAAAATAAATAAACAGCGAATGGCAATGTGTCTTGCCTGGAGGTAGTGTGTAGAATGGCGACGCCTGGTAACTCAAATGGTCAGAATAGGGAAGCAATGAAAGCCAACTTTTACGAACGACCTTGGATGCTGAAATAAATATTACGAATAGATTTGGCATAAAAGAAATACCTAGGAAATGCCTGTCCAAAAGTCTAATTCTGGAACAGGGGCAAAATCGTAGTTTCGGGTCAAAACGATGTCCGTCGTTGGACCCGTTCTGCACCGAAACGCGTGCCAGAACCTACGGTCTCTAAAGTTGTTAAACTATATGTCTACGGATCCGGTTTGAGGAGACGAACCCAACCGTATGTCCAAAGTTGGATTACGGCGGGCCGTGCACAAAATCGCCCGTTAGAGAGGGTCGCGGGCCCGCCAATTTGGCGTTCCAATCAACCTTTTCAGAATCGGACCAAACTTGGCATACAGGACCAGAAAAATGATACGGTCCTGATGGCGCAAGTTTCGTATCGATACGACGAACGTGCACAAAATTATGGTCAAGTTTGTAAAACATCGATACGGGGGTATCTCGATGGATAAGCACTGATTTCGTCGCGCACACACAACGAAATCGAGTCCCGTCAGTTCCCACACGTCGGTAACATCCATACGCGCCTTTCGATGCATATAGTGCACGACCACGTCGCCCGGTTTGTCGGGGCGCACGCCGTATCGGTTAATTTTTCCTAAAATTTACTGTTTTAAAAACTGTTTTCCCTAAACTTTGGGTTCAAAATTCATGGCATACAATGAGCAAAAATTTAAACTAAAGAAAGGACTTGTAATGCTACAGGTGGCCTATTTTACTGTTTAATTATTTCTGGAATAATCCTGCTAGGTTGACGGGAAAAGTCTCTAAATAGGGGTACATGGTTCTGTGTGTACTGCTGTAGAAATCAGTATTTTCGGAATATTTGTATCGGATTTTCGACGCGATGGTTCGACAATAAAGAAAACCAACTGTTAGGTCACCTACGGGGTCATGTGGGCTATCTACGATAACTCACGGTATCGAAAAATTAGAATTGTACGTGAAGAATCGAGTTGGTGAAAAGGGGTACCTTGTAGCTGAATGAGAACAGAGTTCCCTCTGTTCGACGCGGATTTCCGGTGATCGACAACGACGTGTGCGTCGAGCAGGTGGTGCAGTCGTCTGGGACTGTGCGCCTAGGGTTTAGGGTGCTGCTCGGAGGCTCTGGGTCGGAGATTAGCTCTCCAGGTTCGAGATCGAAGAAGTTTTCTTCTTTTATTTCTCTTTGAGAAAACGCAGGTTATATCGAAGATTTAAATCCAAAATTGGATCAATTCCAATTAAATTTTGAATTGGATTTGTTGAAATCCTATGGAGAATATGGTAGGAGTCCTATAGAAAAAGATTTGGGCTGATTTGATCAAGATTTGAATTCGATTCAAATTATTTTTTTTTCTTCTTGGCGTTACACAGCCTCTGTGTTCCCAGACTCGGGCTGAGAGAAGCCACTGTTCCTAGGAACAGTGCTGACGTCAGCATGACGTCAGCTGATCCCTTTTTTTTTGCTTAACACAGAGGAGTCCTCGTCTGGGAACACCCAGCTCGGGCGAACGTACAGCAGTGCTGACGTCAGCATGACGTCAGCCTATCTTTTTCTTTTTTTTCTTTTTTTTCCTAACTAACTTATATATAACATATATTTTTATATATCTATATGTATATATCTATACATACCTCAAAATCTATTTAAATCCAACTAACAATTTTAAATATTAGCCACCCCAAATATCTAATATAATTAACACATGTACATGTATATAAATTACTTGATATTACAATCAATTTTAATAAATAACTAAAAGTAGATATTGAATTAATTCCTAAGGATACATTAATAATAAAAATAAAATAATAAAATAATTCTATGATGATTATGGCGGACATATACTGCACCCCTTAGCTCGGCCCAGAAAAATTATACAATTATTAAACAGTATTTAATAATAATAATAAAAAACAATATTTGTACCAATAATTTAAAATATTAGAAACTGTACATAAAATCTAAAATAATTTAGAAAATATTTTTACATATACAAAAATGGCCATATTTGGTCTCCCACGTGCCTGCATGGGCTTGGGCTTGGTTCGAATCCAATCCGGGCTAAATTGGTTTAACAGGGTCTCTTAAAAGTCAAAAGTCAATTTAATAAATAATAATTTATCGGTGGAGATTAAGTCGAAACTTGGCCTGATTTTACTAGTTAGGACCTACTTATGGCTAGGCTCCCCCAGGCATGGCTAGTACACTGGTCAAGACACACTGCTACATCTTTCGTGCCAAAATTTATGTTAGTCTTGTGCTCCAAAATTAAACAATGGCTAAGGTCATTCCTAATAAAAATCATAAATTGCATAAATTCATTTTTAGGTCTTTTTAAATAAAAAAAAATATACCAAAAATTTAGGGGTTTTACATCCTACCCAACTTACAAGAATTTCGTCCTCGAAATTTAGGAATAATGGGGTAGATGGGGTTGAGACGTAAAAGGAGTAATTTAATGCGAGGGTATAGCCACATGACTAAAGTGATACCTTGGGTCCATTTCTCAAGTACAGTAAATTGTCTCTCTAAAATAAGTAAAAGACAAGAACAATAAAGGATTCAAGACGATGCTATTGAGTACGAATAAGAAGTTCATAGGCGACGAAAATAATCCAAAAGAGAGTTGTCAATGCTGTCGGGATGAGACTCTAATGCAGGTTTAACTATGTTTCCATCCGCATAGAATAATATATGATAAGCGAACCAAAGTGCAATAGGTTGATCAGACCATCATGTACCAGTTCTGATTAGACAATATGTTAGTGGGTACACCCAATAAAATATGTCATGATCAAGCTTGATAATGAAATAAGCTTGCAAAACTGAAGCTACATTAGCAGCATGAGATAATCAAACTATGCGCAAGGGAGGTACTGATGAAGAAAATTTTAAATAGTCCAAGATCTTTTAAAATCAAGGCTCGCCCAAAGTGTGGGCCTTTACAGTTTTCCTAGTGTTTGCTTGCTTATGGCTTGGTTGGCTAAATGGGTTAGAATCCTTCAGATTCCATAGTCTAAGTAAACTTATCAATATGGGTCACAAGGACAAAGGCTTTGTTGGCTGTGAGGTATTCTACCCAACTTACAAGAGTGAAGCTAGTAGTGTGATGGGACAATGGGTCAAGCAATCAAGATAAAGCACAAATTTAAGCATTTAAGGAATTAAGTAGAATAAAATCACATATCGGGTCGAAAGAATTGAGTCGAGGTTGAATCCCTATCCGTGGTTGAAAAATATATCGATATCATGGTACATATTATAGTTTAGCCATTTTGACCAGAAGGTCATATCAAAAAAGTAGAGTACAAGGAGATGGGTTTTGGTGGGACATGATATGTCTACAGGAAGGTGGGCTTGTCTAGGCCTTACATATAAAATTTGCTGGAAGGAAAAGTCTAGTGTTGTGCTCCAAATACCCAAGTCACGGTAAGGGACGCCAAAAGATCTAAAATAGGAAGTGGGAGTTCATGGGGTGATAATTAATGCACAATAATAAGGGAGATCAAGTTAAGGCATAAGATAAAATTAATTAACGAATCCAGTAAAATAATAATTTAGGGACACCGTTTTAGTGAGAAGATAGTTTTCTAGATGAATACAGTTAAAGAACCATTAACTCATTATTCAAATTGTAAATGGGTTAGAAGGTCGCAATTAAAAAGATCTAGAATTGAAGGAAGGTCGAGTAAGTCGAGGTAGAAATACAGTCACATAGCTGGGTAGATGACTAACAACACTTGTGTATATACTACTATCATGGTCATAAGTGACATGGCAATTAGTGTAGAATACTTCTAACTCATTAGGGCTACCTTTGTGGCCCACCATTAAAATTTTAACTCGTGTTTCCTCTAACAATTTCATCCCCAGTCCGTAGAAAGATGAGATTTACGATAGAAGGATCAAGCAAGATGCAATCAATGAGTCAAGTGAGAATTTGAAGATGGAATCGAGATAGGAGGTCAAGTATGTGGATGAGATCCTAGACTTCTAATCCTATTCGCAGGCTTGCTTGGTACGATAAAGTAACTAAACAATTTATCTTGACCTGCATGGGCCACAACAAAAATATATAACGACCCAGTCCCAAAATACGTAGGACTAGGAATGTAGACATGCCAGCTGTATTCATACGAAGTATACTCCAATATATGGAAGCCTCGTATAAATACATAAGCTGTAATATGCAGTAGAACCATAACTAATCTCATCCACACAGAATAAATGAATAAAAGATATCATATAATGAAAATGAATTTGTCTTGATACAATATGTTGGGCGGAGACAAATCTACTACCAACAAAATAAGAAAAAGTACATAGAAAATGAAATGAGTGGCGAGCGAAGCGAAGACGATCCAAGTGCAATCATCCTCGAGGAATTAGCGATGATCACGGCGAGAGCTAAAGCACCTACGAAAAGATAATAGCACACACCTGGAGAGATAACCAGGTCCTCAGAGGGACGTAACAAGACACATAATATCATGCCACATAAACTGAATAAATATTGCTCAAATAAATAAGTCAATTGAATTATAACATGGTCCCATGCGCACCTATTGAACGAGCGTACCATCCCCCCAACCAAACAAGGACAGGAGATGGTAAACTAATTCACGGTGACGTATCTTTCCATACTATGAATCCAATATGGTATCCGGACCCCAACAAGGTTCAATACCTTCTCGTCGAAGTAGTAAGTCACACCTACAACCAAACAAAGACAAGATGTGACGAACTAATCTGCGACAAGTTATTGTTCCAAGCCACGGTCAGATACAAGTACCCAAACCAAAGGTACTCGTACCTAACGGATAAGGGTAGCCTAACCAGTCTAAGTGGATGCAGTATTAAGAACAGTTTATGGTTGCATGACTACCGGGCCAAGTCAAGAAAATACCAATGCAGTACCTCAGTAGCGAGTCACAACACCATATACTATTCCTCAGTACCGAGAGAGTCTATAGCATATAGTCTACCTATCGTTCCTCAGTAGCGAGCGAGTCTACGATAGATAGGGTGGTAGTCAACTTCCAATCGTGTTCTTCCTGCCCAATGCTAACTCATAACTGCTAAGTCTTCTAGCATGCAATTCTATTAGCAGTTATTTCCTAACGCACGGCTTATACGTACTGGTGGCCAGCCAATCACGCATGTCCGAGTCCTATATGTGACACACAACACCGTGGAATAAATATGTCAAGGCCTATGAATGCAACACACACGGTGGTCCCTTAAATCTAGGTTTAATGTGTAAGAAAAATAATACATAGCAGAAAATATAAATGAACAATAAGTTCTAACAGGTTATGCCATGTATCACAGTTTATTTTGCATAAAGAAAATAAATAATGCATGAAATATGAGCTAAAATAAATAAACAGCAAATGGCAAGGTGTCTTGCCTGGTGGTAGTGTGCAGAATGGCGACGCCTGGTAACTCAAATTATCAGAATAGGAAAGCAATGAAAGCCAACTTTTATGAATGACCTCGAATGCTGAAATAAACATTACGAATAGATTTGGCATAAGAGAAATACCTAAGAAACGCCTGTCCAAAAGTCTAATTCTGGAACAGGGGCAAAATCGTAGTTTCGGGTCAAAACGATGTCCGTCGTTGGACCCGTTCTGCACCGAAACGCGTGCCAGAACCTACGGTCTCTAAAGTTGTCAAACTATATGTCTACGGATCCGATTTGAGGAGACGAACTCAACCGTATGTCCAAATTTGGATTCCGGCGGGCCGTGCACAAAATCGCCCGTTAGAGAGGGTCGCGGGCCCGCCAATTTGGCGTTCCAATCAACCTTTTTAGAATCGAACCAAACTTAGCATACAGGACCAAAAAAATGATACGGTCCTGATGGCGCAAGTTTCGTCTCGATACGACGAACGTGCAAAAAGTTATGGTCAAGTTTGCAAAACGTCGATACAGGGGTATCTCGACGGATACGCACTGATTTCGTCGCGCACACACAACGAAATTGAGTCCCGTCAGTTCCCATACGTGAGTAACATCCATACGTGCCTTTCGATGCATATAGTGCACGACCACATCGCTCGGTTTGTCGGGGCGCACGTCGTATCGGTTAATTTTTTCTAAACTTTACTGTTTTAAAAACTGTTTTCCCTAAACTTTGGGTTCAAAATTCATGGCATACAATGAACAAAAATTTAAACTAAAGAAAGGACTCGTAATGCTACAGGTGGCCTATTTTACTGTTTAATTATTTCTGGAATAATCCTGCTAGGTTGACGGGGAAAAGTCTCTAAATAGGGGTACATGGTTCTGTGTGTACTGCTGTAGAAATCAGTGTTTTCGGAATATTTGCATCGGATTTTCGACGCGATGGTTCAAAAATAAAGAAAACCAACTATTGGGTCGCCTACGGGGTCATGTGGGCTATCTACGACAACTCGCGGTATCGAAAAATTAGAATTGTACGTGAAGAATCGAGTTGGTGAAAAGGAGTACCTTGCAGCTGAATGAGAACAGAGTTCCCTCTGTTCGACGCGGATTTTCGGTGATCGACGACGACGTATGCGTCGTGCAGGTGGTGCAGTCGTCTGGGACTGTGAGCCTAGGGTTTAAGGTGCTGCTCGGAGGCTCTGGGTCGGAGATTAGCTCTCCAGGTTCGAGATCAAAGAAGTTTTCTTCTTTTATTTCTCTTCGAGAAAACGCAGGTTGTATTGAAGATTTAAATCCAAAATTGGATCAATTCCAATTAAATTTTGAATTGGATTTGTTGAAATCCTATGGAGAATATGGTAGGAGTCCTATAGGAAAAGATTTGGGCTGATTTGATCAAGATTCGAATTCGATTCAAATCATTTTTTCTTTTTTTTTTCTTGGCGTTACACAGCCTCTGTGTTCCCAGACTCGGGCTGAAAGAAGCCACTGTTCCTAGGAACAGTGCTAACGTCAGCATGACGTCAGCTGATCCCTTTTTTTTTGCTTAACACAGAGGAGTCCTCGTCTCGGAACACCCAGCTCGGGCGAACGTACAGCAGTGCTGACGTCAGCCTATCTTTTTTTTCTTTTTTTTCTAACTAACTTATATATAACATATATTTTTATATATCTATATGTATATATCTATACATACCTCAAAATCTATTTAAATCCAAGTAACAATTTAAAATATTAGCCACCCCAAATATCTAATATAATTAACACATGTACATGTATATAAATTACTTGATATTACAATCAATTTTAATAAATAACTAAAAGTAGATATTGAATTAATTCCTAAGGATACATTAATAATAAAAATAAAATAATAAAATAATTCCATGATGATTATGGCGGACATATACTGCACCCCTTAGCTCGGCCCAGAAAAATTATACAATTATTAAACAGTATTTAATAATAATAATAATAAAAACAATACTTGTACCAATAATTTAAAATATTAGAAACTGTACATAAAATCTAAAATAATTTAGAAAATATTTTTACATATACAAAAATGGCCATATTTGGTCTCCCACGTGCCTGCATGGGCTTGGGCTTGGTTCGAGTCCAATCCGGGCTAAATTGGTTTAACGGGGTCTCTTAAAAGTCAAAAGTCAATTTAATAAATAATAATTTATCGGTGGAGATTAAGTCAAAACTTGGCCTGATTTTACTAGTTAGGACCTACTTATGGCTAGGCTTCCCCCGGCATGGCTAGTACACTGGTCAAGACACACTGCTACATCTTCCGTGCCAAAATTCATGGTAGTCTTGTGCTCCAAAATTAAACAATAGCTAAGGTCATTCCTAATAAAAATCATAAATTGCATAAATTCATTTTTAGGTCTTTTTAAATAAAAAAAATATACCAAAAATTTAGGGGTTTTACAACTTGAGAGCTTCCCTCTTGATTTGATCTCACAAATCAATTATTTCTTCCTCCATTCCACTCAATCTATCAAGGAGGAGGTTCCTACTTGGAGTGGGAAGCAAAGAGCAAGGAGAGGAGTCCATTTGCAAGGGATTCTCGTGTCGGAACCGTGTCCTTTGATTGAATCATTGGAATACAACTCCCAATATGTATCTCTCTCTCTAAACCCTCTCTATTTCATCTTTCCATTGTATTTTGATAATTTTGAATCCATTGGAACCACCCCCATGCATGTACCACCCTTAGGTTTGATTTTGAGGATCTTTTGAGTCCTCACTAGGAAGTTAGGAGGGGTTTTGTGTCACCCAAGGAGAAATTCCGAGGGTGGCCTACCAAGTGTTTGTGTTTATGTCCCATAGACTATTTTGTTTCCAAATTTCAGTTTTATATGTGTTAGAGAATAGATTAGCCATGGTTAGGATGTCCCATTTGGTTTTCATATAGATACCTATATATGTATCTTTGTATTTTAGCCTACAAATTATATTTTTATGTAGAGATATCAAATTTGGTATATATTTACATTTGTGGACCATTTTTAGATGTTATATATATAAAAATATATATATATATATATATATATATATATATATATATATATATATATATATATATATATATATATATATATATATATATATATATTAGGGTGTGTGTGTTGGTAGAGAGGAAGGATTTGATATGTGTTAGATATGAGATATGTATTATTGTATATATAAATATGTTTTATGAGTGAGAGGGGATGTGTCTTTGTGAGTTTGCTGGTGCTTGTGTGTTGTGTTGTGTTGTGTTGTGGAGAGGGGAGAGTGGTTGTGTGTTTAGCGGTGTAAAATGGACAAAGTAGGCCGTTGTCCGTACGTGTCCGGCTCGATAAATGGTTCGATCGCGGAACGTCCGATTCATTAACGAACAAAAATTGGACATTTTTCTGGTCCGATTAAAAATCGGACCCGGACACGGTCATATCCATGTCTGATCCAAATTCGTCCGCGAACAGTCCAGTCCGATAGTGGAGACTCCTTTTGGTTTTGTATCAATTATGTCAAAATATTTTGGTTTTGCATCAAGTTTTTGTTGTTCCGTCTCGATTTTTGTTATCCTTTTACTATTGTTTGTTGTATTCTATAACCTTCAATTGTATTTTCTTTCAACTAGATTTTTTGAACCAACTATTAAGGTATCTTGATAAAATAATAACTTTTGATAATATATTTAATTTGTCCACGGACCGTCCGATTGAATTAACAAACAGTGGTTGTCCGTGTTCGTCCGGTCCGAACTTGAATAATGAACTACCCGTGTTCGTCCGTCCTGTAATGTCTGTGGTTTGTATTGCGTATCTTGGTATACGTATACGTAATTTGACCCGTATTGCATGTCTCCCTGCTTGATTTATTCTTGCATTTCATTGATTGGTTTATTCTTGGGTTGGTTCGGCTTGGCTTGGTTTGCTTTGGTTCATCATGAACCAAAGGTGAACCCTCATACCTACCACCACCCTCCTTATTTATAACCCCTTCCTTTTCTCCCTCATCATTATTTCCTTCCTTCTTCATTTACTCTCCACCATTACTTTTTCTACCACCAGGAGGGAGAGAGAGAGAGCTTAGGCAAGTGCAAACTTGCTTCATGATGGATCTCAAGTTTTATTGTTCTATTCTGTCACGACCCGGTCCCCAAATACTTGGGTCGAATCGGATCATGCCCAGCCTGCACCGTTGATGAGACGGCGGCAGTAAGCTGTAATCCATATTGCAGGTCATTTCAACAACAAATTTAAATTTCAAAGTTGCCACAACATTTAATTTACGATAATAAAAAAACTTGTCTTTCAATACAAAGTTCATAAACTGGAAATAAAGAAACAACTAAACTCTCAACTAATGTAGCATCTATGGAGACGCCACAACATCATCATCAGCTGGGAGTACCGCCGGGTACAAGTCAGGATCATAATAGCTATTGATCATCATCTCCAGATCCTCAGTAATACCTAAAATGTTATCTCCAGTCAGGAGGGAGCAAAGTACAATTCATGCAAACTTTTAACAATTAAAATGACAATTTATAACATGCATTTTTAAACAGTTTGAAAATGAACAATTTTGAAATAGTACAGTACAGTGATATGAATAGGTAAAGAATATGACCGGTTTGGGTACATTTGTATCCTAGCGATACGGTATGGCTTATCCCCGTGTGAGAGAGGGGTAAGCTAACACATTCATTATCCTAAGTTTGGATTTGGTCATATCCAGTACACTATTCCCCCAGTCCCCAACAATACGATCAATGCTCCCGAAGGAGTTCGTGTATAATTGTGGTTTAAACTTGCAATGAAACAATTGTGAAAATAATTGTAAAATCTACATAAAATGTACTTGCCTTAAACTTCCGGTTGTCAAGGTTTTGCACTTCGGTATTCGGTAAATTACTCTCTTCCTTGTACTCCTACATTTCCGGGAAACTCGTCTCAGAAACAAACATAAAATGTCTAGTTGTCTTTCCTAGTTAGTTTTGATAGATTAGCTAACTAACACAACGTCAAAGCATTTAAGAGTTTGAATTTAGAAATTTCATTCTTTTATTCTGGTATTTTCAGAAAACTTGTAATTATCATTTAATTTGGTTAAAACTTGTATTTTGTACATAAAAATTATTATTTATTTAAATAGTGAGAAAATCATAACTTATCGATAATATATATAATCTACTATTTATATTACACTACAACATCCAGAAAAGAAATAAAAATCCTAATTATTACATTTTTCCAGCACAAATAAAGTAATTGGCTTATGCCCCTTACAACTTGATTTACATAAATTGAAATAAGACGGAAATGTTGTTAGTCTCAAAATTTAATAACTACAATTTTAACAAAATTAATAATTTCCAAAATAATATTAAAAGAGAATTTTAAGTCTCAGACTCTGGTCCAAAATTTCATTTTTAACTACTCTGCCTCAACGTCCGGTCGAACCGGTGCGTTTGCATTTCGCTGGGACCCAGTGACCGTTAAGGTCGTCGCCCAAAATAAAATAATATTTAACTCGAATAATCATTTCGAAAATCATTTAATAAATTCCCAAAAATTTCGGCAGCACTTCCTCTATTTTTGGTCGACCCAAAACTGGGAAAGTGTTCCGTAATTTTCCTGCAAATAATAAATTCCAAACCAGGGAAACCCAAATATATATATAATTTATACTCAGAGAATACGTTCCCGAGATGAATTCGGAAAACCCGAAGTATATCGGAAATCCCGAAAACTAATCCAGGAACACCACAACACCAAAAATTCAAATTATCTCAACAGAACCATAAAGCCAGAACATCGGAAAATCCACAGAACCAAGAACTAACAATTAGGAAAAATCCGAATCAAGCTAAAAGTTCACAGAAACTTTTCCGAAAGTTTCTCGGAAATTCCGAACCATTAGAATACTAAAACCACAGAGAAAAACAAATGGTTCCGAAATTTCCGAAACCAAAACGTAACAAAAATCCGAATTCCCAAAGAGAATTCAAGGACCAATCATCACAGACACGTTGGGAGGGACGAACTACTGTGATTAACAGAGATTACCCCAAACGACGGAATCCGAAGGGTTGCCTCGGACTCGAAACGGTGCTGGACCGGGCACGGACAGTTGGATCGGGAACCACGGAACTACGCTGGACAGCAAGCCGGGCACGAAAACCACGGACAGCGGAAACCGGAGAACGGATTTGAACAGTCGGGTGGTGCACGGGAGCGCACGGGGACAGCGGGCTGCGGGGGTCGCCGAGCCACGCGGGGTCGGTCGGCCGGGAACGGCGGGTTCGCCGGGGACAGCAGCGGCGGCTGGGTCGGGCCGGCTGGAGGGCGGCGCCAAAAGGAGCTGGAGGCGCTGGAGGGGGTCGGGTCGCCGAGGGGAGGCGGAGCTCCGGCGGTGGCTCGGGTCTCCAGAAATGGGTTAGGGCTAAGATTTGGGGTAGGGGAAGATGGGAAGAAGAGATGGTAATGGGAAGAGTATGGGGAGGAGGGTGATTATATAGGAAATGAGAGGTTGGGGGTTACCGGAGGAAGAATCCGAAAGGGCGGCCGGTCGGAAGTTGGAGTGTCGCCGACGGTTCCACGAAGAAGAAGGGGTCGGCTCCAGAGTTAAGAGAGAAAGCTAACAGTAAGATTAATTGCTCTTAATGAAAAGAGTTGGAAAGGAAAATATTCCATTCCATTCAAATGGGATAAAGTTGAGAGTGAGCTGAGTGCTCAGTGAGTTAAGAAAGAATTTAATGAGGATTAAAAAGTGGAAAGGAAAATCCATTCTTAATAAATTTAACTTTTGATTTTTTTTTTTATACGAAACCGAGTTCGGTTTCGGAAACTGATCCGAATCGGGTTCGAAACTTGGGAACGGGAATAGGCGCGGGTTCGGGACAGTCAAGCCAAAAATCCAATTATTTATTTTTGAAAATACATTTCATAAATTCACTAATTAATTACTAATAATATTTTAGCAAAATTTTAATTAACAAAATCACAATTAATTTAAAAAATGAAATCGGGAAATTGCGGGTTTCACAACCTTCCCTTCTTAGAAAATTTCGTCCTCGAAATTTAAAAGTTGGGTAGGATAGGATAGACTTACTACAATCAAACAAGTACGGTACTACGTCCGTAACTCGGGTTCAAATAAGAATTTCCAAAGCAGTCGTGGATGAGACAGTTTAGGGACGTTTTTCATTTATGATATCATCCATGCAGAAAAATACAAAAGCGAACCAAAGTATATGAGGTTGATCAGACCATCACTGCACCGGTTCTGATTAGACAATATATTAATGGAGGCCTCCAATAAGATAATGTCATGATCAAGCTTGAAAAAGGAATAGCTCGCAAAACTAGGCTAACAAGCATAATGTCAAATTTGAAAATGAAACAGATGAGTATGGAAAGAAATAGGAATAATGATTCAACTTTGCCTGATCTTCATCTCACCTCTGACTATGCTTGTTACTGGTTTCTCTGACACTGCCTTCTTCTACAAATTCCAGTGGTTGACAACTGTTGTCTGCCCAGTGCTTCTGTCTATCATAGCTTGTCTCTGATCATCTTCACTTCCTCTGCTGCGCCAGTTACTCTCTCTGGATCTAACAGTATTCTTTCTTCTACATCGTCCTATGCAAGTTATGTACGAAAACTACATCCAAAACTTCAATGATGTTGTACTGATGCTAACTGGGTATTTATTGTAAGAAAACTCTACCAAAGATAATTGATCTTTCCAAGATCCTCCAGATTCCAGGAGGCAAGATTCTTCAGCATGTCTTCAAACGTCTAGATTGACTTCTTTGATTGTCTGTCAGTTGGAACTTCATGAATCGGGTAGATGTGTCTCTTGCACATTGCCGCCAACTCTTTCGTGAATAAAGCAACTTCATAATGAACTGACTTGGCCAGTCAGTCCACAAAATCCAATTGATGATCTTCCCTCCTTAGGAACAAAGTAATCCTAACACAAGGTCCATTTATGTGTTCCTACTTCTTCTCCGAAATATCCAGCGTCTGCAGGAATCTTGCTAATTTCCACATGTTGACAGAATACCTAACCTCATTCTTGGAATTTGTCCTTCTTTATTACATAACACCATTTAATGGTACACACATCTCGATACATCTGGTTAGAGTGTGTGGGATACTGCGCTTCTTAGTTCACCAGAAGGTATACAACCTCGTACCATTCTTCAAAAGCTCCATCGTTGGCAATAAAGAAACTCCCAAATGTTCCTGCCAACACTTGATCTCTAAGTTTACAAGTGCCTTGTCTTGAAACTGCGTCTTCTTGACTTTGTTCTTCAGACTCGAGCTCACTTGCAGCTTTATTGACACTGAATCAGCATCTAGTTCCATCCTTCTATCTTCAGACAGTATGCTCTCCAGCCCAACTTCCTGATGTCTAGGTGCCGCTTCTTGGTCAAACCATCGATATCAGCTTCAATCGTCTTCGTTTACCCAATATTCCGCTCTTTCTGAGTAGAAATATATTTCAGACTTTTATAGTCCGTATATAATTTTACTCCCTTTCCATAATAATTCCATAGCCTTAAAGCAAGTATACTTACAACAAGTTCTGAATTATGTGTGGGATAGTTCTTCTCATGAGTCCGTAATTGCCTAGATATGTAGACAATTATTTTCCCATGTTGTTGAAGAATACAACCCAGTCTTTTTCCTGAGACATCTCTGTAGATGGTGAAACCACCGGATCCTGAGGGTAGCGCAAGGATTGGTAAGCTTCTTCTACAGCTTCTTAAATGCGTCCAGACAAACTCTTCATTCTTTCGAGTCAGCTTCATCATCGACTCAGCAATCTTGGCGAATTCCTACACAGATTCCAGTAGTATCCCATCAAGTCCAAGAAACCATTGAACTTAGATATACGACTTCTCCACAGCGACTATCTATCTAGAGTCTATCAAATTTTCTTCTCTTGTGACATTATGGCAAAAACCACATTGTCTAAGAAAATTCATGTCTTGATAGCTTACCAAAAACTTCTTCAAAGTTCCTAGAAATTTCTCAGATGCTCTTCATGTTCTTCTTCAGTCCTTGAGTATATCAGATTTTTGTTATCTAAAGAAAAGACAACAAACTGATTCAATTACTCATAAAAAGACTCTGTTCATGAGATTCATGAACACAACATGAGTATTCATCATTCCAAGAGACATGATCCAAAAATTCAACTACCAGTATTTGGTGTTGAATGTCGTCTTGAGAATGTACTCCTTCATGATCTTAATCTGATGGTAGTTAGTTCTTAAGTTAAACTCCGAAAACCCTTAAGTTCACTCAACTTGGATAGATCATCAGTCGAGAAAAAGTAATTTCTTCAGTGCCCTGATAGTCTACTCTCATCCATATTGTTTTATCCTTCTTGGATACAAACAAGACTGATGCTTCTTAGAGTGAAGCTCCGTCTTATATGAAACCCAACACCTTTAGTCCATTGATCTAATCCTTCATTTCCTTGGCTTCCTTCAGGTCGATTCTATAGTATCACTTAGTCATAGGGAAGGAGCTAGGTACTAGGTTAATGGAATATTTCTATGCATAGGGTAATCCAGAAACTATTAGGGAAAACTTCTATCATGAAGATGTAACTAAGATTTTTATTCATATAAGAGAATTACAACAAAACTCTCATAATTGATCTAGGGACATCTTGTTACAGCTTCTTAATAGATAATACTACTCAGCAGTCCTAAGTACTATTCTTCATGGTTCTGGTTCTTGCTTGGGCATCTCCATTTTCTTCCTCTTCTATGATCCTTGATTCTGCTTCATCCCTTCCTACGGTCTGTTGGATAGAGTCCTGAGGTTGTGGCATAATAGACGCTCCGATACGATGATAAGAGGCAGTCCTTAACTTGATGTTCAGCAGATCCACACACCAAACATTGCCTTAATCTCTTGCGACAAATGTTGGCTTGGTGACCAGGTCTCTTACAGTAGGCACAAGCCAAAAGCTTCTTGCAATATGGTTGTCGGACAGGGCCCAAATATCTTCTATTCTCATGGGTATCCCTCCTAGGACGAGGTTCCGCTCCAACTTGGTTTAAAATGGCTAAGGTTGCGTCGTTGATATTCTTCATGACTTCTCTCGAGATATCCATCTGTTCAGCTTGAATCTTCTGATACTCTAGGATTTCTTGAAATAGAGCAACCATCTGAGAGGTGTTCTCTGGTACTGGTGAAGCAACATGAGTGGGTACTTCCTCAAAGAAAAGTAACCCAGTTAGAGGAGAGGTAGGATTTGCCAGTGTGGGGAAAACTTCACTGGATGATTGGTGAGGATGATCAATCAGCTGGTTGGGTGAAAAGCTCTGACTTGACTGAAGAGGCGGGGTTCGATCCGGAGATGATACCACATCGCCAGCAGAGTTGGTTTTGTCAGTGGTCATTCTCTGAAAGGTTTAGGATGCAAGCATAAGCAAGGTAACCTACCAGTCTATAATAAAAATATTTATCATATATAAATCGGTCCTATGTTGTGGCAATTTTGATGTTCTAGTGTTCCTAATTGTTTCTAGTTTTCCTAAATTGTTGATTTAGTTGACCTGCATGGGCCACCACTAAAAACATGTCACGACCCGGTCCCCAAATACTTGGGTCGAATCGGATCATGCCCAGCCTGCACCGTTGATGAGACGGCGGCAGTAAGCTGTAATCCATATTGCAGGTCATTTCAACAACAAATTTAAATTTCAAAGTTGCCACAACATTTAATTTACGATAATAAAAAAACTTGTCTTTCAATACAAAGTTCATAAACTGGAAATAAAGAAACAACTAAACTCTCAACTAATGTAGCATCTATGGAGACGCCACAACATCATCATCAGCTGGGAGTACCGCCGGGTACAAGTCAGGATCATAATAGCTATTGATCATCATCTCCAGATCCTCAGTAATACCTAAAATGTTATCTCCAGTCAGGAGGGAGCAAAGTACAATTCATGCAAACTTTTAACAATTAAAATGACAATTTATAACATGCATTTTTAAACAGTTTGAAAATGAACAATTTTGAAATAGTACAGTACAGTGATATGAATAGGTAAAGAATATGACCGGTTTGGGTACATTTGTATCCTAGCGATACGGTATGGCTTATCCCCGTGTGAGAGAGGGGTAAGCTAACACATTCATTATCCTAAGTTTGGATTTGGTCATATCCAGTACACTATTCCCCCAGTCCCCAACAATACGATCAATGCTCCCGAAGGAGTTCGTGTATAATTGTGGTTTAAACTTGCAATGAAACAATTGTGAAAATAATTGTAAAATCTACATAAAATGTACTTGCCTTAAACTTCCGGTTGTCAAGGTTTTGCACTTCGGTATTCGGTAAATTACTCTCTTCCTTGTACTCCTACATTTCCGGAAAACTCGTCTCAGAAACAAACATAAAATGTCTAGTTGTCTTTCCTAGTTAGTTTTGATAGATTAGCTAACTAACACAACGTCAAAGCATTTAAGAGTTTGAATTTAGAAATTTCATTCTTTTATTCTGGTATTTTCAGAAAACTTGTAATTATCATTTAATTTGGTTAAAACTTGTATTTTGTACATAAAAATTATTATTTATTTAAATAGTGAGAAAATCATAACTTATCGATAATATATATAATCTACTATTTATATTACACTACAACATCCAGAAAAGAAATAAAAATCCTAATTATTACATTTTTCCAGCACAAATAAAGTAATTGGCTTATGCCCCTTACAACTTGATTTACATAAATTGAAATAAGACGGAAATGTTGTTAGTCTCAAAATTTAATAACTACAATTTTAACAAAATTAATAATTTCCAAAATAATATTAAAAGAGAATTTTAAGTCTCAGACTCTGGTCCAAAATTTCATTTTTAACTACTCTGCCTCAACGTCCGGTCGAACCGGTGCGTTTGCATTTCGCTGGGACCCAGTGACCGTTAAGGTCGTCGCCCAAAATAAAATAATATTTAACTCGAATAATCATTTCGAAAATCATTTAATAAATTCCCAAAAATTTCGGCAGCACTTCCTCTATTTTTGGTCGACCCAAAACTGGGAAAGTGTTCCGTAATTTTCCTGCAAATAATAAATCCCAAACCAGGGAAACCCAAATATATATATAATTTATACTCAGAGAATACGTTCCCGAGATGAATTCGGAAAACCCGAAGTATATCGGAAATCCCGAAAACTAATCCAGGAACACCACAACACCAAAAATTCAAATTATCTCAACAGAACCATAAAGCCAGAACATCGGAAAATCCACAGAACCAAGAACTAACAATTAGGAAAAATCCGAATCAAGCTAAAAGTTCACAGAAACTTTTCCGAAAGTTTCTCGGAAATTCCGAACCATTAGAATACTAAAACCACAGAGCAAAACAAATGGTTCCGAAATTTCCGAAACCAAAACGTAACAAAAATCCGAATTCCCAAAGAGAATTCAAGGACCAATCATCACAGACACGTTGGGAGGGACGAACTACTGTGATTAACAGAGATTACCCCAAACGACGGAATCCGAAGGGTTGCCTCGGACTCGAAACGGTGCTGGACCGGGCACGGACAGTTGGATCGGGAACCACGGAACTACGCTGGACAGCAAGCCGGGCACGAAAACCACGGACAGCGGAAACCGGAGAACGGATTTGAACAGTCGGGTGGTGCACGGGAGCGCACGGGGACAGCGGGCTGCGGGGGTCGCAGAGCCACGCGGGGTCGGTCGGCCGGGAACGGCGGGTTCGCCGGGGACAGCAGCGGCGGCTGGGTCGGGCCGGCTGGAGGGCGGCGCCAAAAGGAGCTGGAGGCGCTGGAGGGGGTCGGGTCGCCGAGGGGAGGCGGAGCTCCGGCGGTGGCTCGGGTCTCCAGAAATGGGTTAGGGCTAAGATTTGGGGTAGGGGAAGATGGGAAGAAGAGATGGTAATGGGAAGAGTATGGGGAGGAGGGTGATTATATAGGAAATGAGAGGTTGGGGGTTACCGGAGGAAGAATCCGAAAGGGCGGCCGGTCGGAAGTTGGAGTGTCGCCGACGGTTCCACGAAGAAGAAGGGGTCGGCTCCAGAGTTAAGAGAGAAAGCTAACAGTAAGATTAATTGCTCTTAATGAAAAGAGTTGGAAAGGAAAATATTCCATTCCATTCAAATGGGATAAAGTTGAGAGTGAGCTGAGTGCTCAGTGAGTTAAGAAAGAATTTAATGAGGATTAAAAAGTGGAAAGGAAAATCCATTCTTAATAAATTTAACTTTTGATTTTTTTTTTTATACGAAACCGAGTTCGGTTTCGGAAACTGATCCGAATCGGGTTCGAAACTTGGGAACGGGAATAGGCGCGGGTTCGGGACAGTCAAGCCAAAAATCCAATTATTTATTTTTGAAAATACATTTCATAAATTCACTAATTAATTACTAATAATATTTTAGCAAAATTTTAATTAACAAAATCACAATTAATTTAAAAAATGAAATCGGGAAATTGTGGGTTTCACAACCTTCCCTTCTTAGAAAATTTCGTCCTCGAAATTTAAAAGTTGGGTAGGATAGGATAGACTTACTACAATCAAACAAGTACGGTACTACGTCCGTAACTCGGGTTCAAATAAGAATTTCCAAAGCAGTCGTGGATGAGACAGTTTAGGGACGATTTTCATTTATGATATCATCCATGCAGAAAAATACAAAAGCGAACCAAAGTATATGAGGTTGATCAGACCATCACTGCACCGGTTCTGATTAGACAATATATTAATGGAGGCCTCCAATAAGATAATGTCATGATCAAGCTTGAAAAAGGAATAGCTCGCAAAACTAGGCTAACAAGCATAATATCAAATTTGAAAATGAAACAGATGAGTATGGAAAGAAATAGGAATAATGATTCAACTTTGCCTGATCTTCATCTCACCTCTGACTATGCTTGTTACTGGTTTCTCTGACACTGCCTTCTTCTACAAATTCCAGTGGTTGACAACTGTTGTCTGCCCAGTGCTTCTGTCTATCATAGCTTGTCTCTGATCATCTTCACTTCCTCTGCTGCGCCAGTTACTCTCTCTGGATCTAACAGTATTCTTTCTTCTACATCGTCCTATGCAAGTTATGTACGAAAACTACATCCAAAACTTCAATGATGTTGTACTGATGCTAACTGGGTATTTATTGTAAGAAAACTCTACCAAAGATAATTGATCTTTCCAAGATCCTCCAGATTCCAGGAGGCAAGATTCTTCAGCATGTCTTCAAACGTCTAGATTGACTTCTTTGATTGTCTGTCAGTTGGAACTTCATGAATCGGGTAGATGTGTCTCTTGCACATTGCCGCCAACTCTTTCGTGAATAAAGCAACTTCATAATGAACTGACTTGGCCAGTCAGTCCACAAAATCCAATTGATGATCTTCCCTCCTTAGGAACAAAGTAATCCTAACACAAGGTCCATTTATGTGTTCCTACTTCTTCTCCGAAATATCCAGCGTCTGCAGGAATCTTGCTAATTTCCACATGTTGACAGAATACCTAACCTCATTCTTGGAATTTGTCCTTCTTTATTACATAACACCATTTAATGGTACACACATCTCGATACATCTGGTTAGAGTGTGTGGGATACTGCGCTTCTTAGTTCACCAGAAGGTATACAACCTCGTACCATTCTTCAAAAGCTCCATCGTTGGCAATAAAGAAACTCCCAAATGTTCCTGCCAACACTTGATCTCTAAGTTTACAAGTGCCTTGTCTTGAAACTGCGTCTTCTTGACTTTGTTCTTCAGACTCGAGCTCACTTGCAGCTTTATTGACACTGAATCAGCATCTAGTTCCATCCTTCTATCTTCAGACAGTATGCTCTCCAGCCCAACTTCCTGATGTCTAGGTGCCGCTTCTTGGTCAAACCATCGATATCAGCTTCAATCGTCTTCGTTTACCCAATATTCCGCTCTTTCTGAGTAGAAATATATTTCAGACTTTTATAGTCCGTATATAATTTTACTCCCTTTCCATAATAATTCCATAGCCTTAAAGCAAGTATACTTACAACAAGTTCTGAATTATGTGTGGGATAGTTCTTCTCATGAGTCCGTAATTGCCTAGATATGTAGACAATTATTTTCCCATGTTGTTGAAGAATACAACCCAGTCTTTTTCCTGAGACATCTCTGTAGATGGTGAAACCACCGGATCCTGAGGGTAGCGCAAGGATTGGTAAGCTTTTTCTACAGCTTCTTAAATGCGTCCAGACAAACTCTTCATTCTTTCGAGTCAGCTTCATCATCGACTCAGCAATCTTGGCGAATTCCTACACAGATTCCAGTAGTATCCCATCAAGTCCAAGAAACCATTGAACTTAGATATACGACTTCTCCACAGCGACTATCTATCTAGAGTCTATCAAATTTTCTTCTCTTGTGACATTATGGCAAAAACCACATTGTCTAAGAAAATTCATGTCTTGATAGCTTACCAAAAACTTCTTCAAAGTTCCTAGAAATTTCTCAGATGCTCTTCATGTTCTTCTTCAGTCCTTGAGTATATCAGATTTTTGTTATCTAAAGAAAAGACAACAAACTGATTCAATTACTCATAAAAAGACTCTGTTCATGAGATTCATGAACACAACATGAGTATTCATCATTCCAAGAGACATGATCCAAAAATTCAACTACCAGTATTTGGTGTTGAATGTCGTCTTGAGAATGTACTCCTTCATGATCTTAATCTGATGGTAGTTAGTTCTTAAGTTAAACTCCGAAAACCCTTAAGTTCACTCAACTTGGATAGATCATCAGTCGAGAAAAAGTAATTTCTTCAGTGCCCTGATAGTCTACTCTCATCCATATTGTTTTATCCTTCTTGGATACAAACAAGACTGATGCTTCTTAGAGTGAAGCTCCGTCTTATATGAAACCCAACACCTTTAGTCCATTGATCTAATCCTTCATTTCCTTGGCTTCCTTCAGGTCGATTCTATAGTATCACTTAGTCATAGGGAAGGAGCTAGGTACTAGGTTAATGGAATATTTCTATGCATAGGGTAATCCAGAAACTATTAGGGAAAACTTCTATCATGAAGATGTAACTAAGATTTTTATTCATATAAGAGAATTACAACAAAACTCTCATAATTGATCTAGGGACATCTTGTTACAGCTTCTTAATAGATAATACTACTCAGCAGTCCTAAGTACTATTCTTCATGGTTCTGGTTCTTGCTTGGGCATCTCCATTTTCTTCCTCTTCTATGATCCTTGATTCTGCTTCATCCCTTCCTACGGTCTGTTGGATAGAGTCCTGAGGTTGTGGCATAATAGACGCTCCGATACGATGATAAGAGGCAGTCCTTAACTTGATGTTCAGCAGATCCACACACCAAACATTGCCTTAATCTCTTGCGACAAATGTTGGCTTGGTGACCAGGTCTCTTACAGTAGGCACAAGCCAAAAGCTTCTTGCAATATGGTTGTCGGACAGGGCCCAAATATCTTCTATTCTCATGGGTATCCCTCCTAGGACGAGGTTCCGCTCCAACTTGGTTTAAAATGGCTAAGGTTGCGTCGTTGATATTCTTCATGACTTCTCTCGAGATATCCATCTGTTCAGCTTGAATCTTCTGATACTCTAGGATTTCTTGAAATAGAGCAACCATCTGAGAGGTGTTCTCTGGTACTGGTGAAGCAACATGAGTGGGTACTTCCTCAAAGAAAAGTAACCCAGTTAGAGGAGAGGTAGGATTTGCCAGTGTGGGGAAAACTTCACTGGATGATTGGTGAGGATGATCAATCAGCTGGTTGGGTGAAAAGCTCTGACTTGACTGAAGAGGCGGGGTTCGATCCGGAGATGATACCACATCGCCAGCAGAGTTGGTTTTGTCAGTGGTCATTCTCTGAAAGGTTTAGGATGCAAGCATAAGCAAGGTAACCTACCAGTCTATAATAAAAATATTTATCATATATAAATCGGTCCTATGTTGTGGCAATTTTGATGTTCTAGTGTTCCTAATTGTTTCTAGTTTTCCTAAATTGTTGATTTAGTTGACCTGCATGGGCCACCACTAAAAACATGTCACGACCCGGTCCCCAAATACTTGGGTCGAATCGGATCATGCCCAGCCTGCACCGTTGATGAGACGGCGGCAGTAAGCTGTAATCCATATTGCAGGTCATTTCAACAACAAATTTAAATTTCAAAGTTGCCACAACATTTAATTTACGATAATAAAAAAACTTGTCTTTCAATACAAAGTTCATAAACTGGAAATAAAGAAACAACTAAACTCTCAACTAATGTAGCATCTATGGAGACGCCACAACATCATCATCAGCTGGGAGTACCGCCGGGTACAAGTCAGGATCATAATAGCTATTGATCATCATCTCCAGATCCTCAGTAATACCTAAAATGTTATCTCCAGTCAGGAGGGAGCAAAGTACAATTCATGCAAACTTTTAACAATTAAAATGACAATTTATAACATGCATTTTTAAACAGTTTGAAAATGAACAATTTTGAAATAGTACAGTACAGTGATATGAATAGGTAAAGAATATGACCGGTTTGGGTACATTTGTATCCTAGCGATACGGTATGGCTTATCCCCGTGTGAGAGAGGGGTAAGCTAACACATTCATTATCCTAAGTTTGGATTTGGTCATATCCAGTACACTATTCCCCCAGTCCCCAACAATACGATCAATGCTCCCGAAGGAGTTCGTGTATAATTGTGGTTTAAACTTGCAATGAAACAATTGTGAAAATAATTGTAAAATCTACATAAAATGTACTTGCCTTAAACTTTCGGTTGTCAAGGTTTTGCACTTCGGTATTCGGTAAATTACTCTCTTCCTTGTACTCCTACATTTCCGGGAAACTCGTCTCAGAAACAAACATAAAATGTCTAGTTGTCTTTCCTAGTTAGTTTTGATAGATTAGCTAACTAACACAACGTCAAAGCATTTAAGAGTTTGAATTTAGAAATTTCATTCTTTTATTCTGGTATTTTCAGAAAACTTGTAATTATCATTTAATTTGGTTAAAACTTGTATTTTGTACATAAAAATTATTATTTATTTAAATAGTGAGAAAATCATAACTTATCGATAATATATATAATCTACTATTTATATTACACTACAACATCCAGAAAAGAAATAAAAATCCTAATTATTACATTTTTCCAGCACAAATAAAGTAATTGGCTTATGCCCCTTACAACTTGATTTACATAAATTGAAATAAGACGGAAATGTTGTTAGTCTCAAAATTTAATAACTACAATTTTAACAAAATTAATAATTTCCAAAATAATATTAAAAGAGAATTTTAAGTCTCAGACTCTGGTCCAAAATTTCATTTTTAACTACTCTGCCTCAACGTCCGGTCGAACCGGTGCGTTTGCATTTCGCTGGGACCCAGTGACCGTTAAGGTCGTCGCCCAAAATAAAATAATATTTAACTCGAATAATCATTTCGAAAATCATTTAATAAATTCCCAAAAATTTCGGCAGCACTTCCTCTATTTTTGGTCGACCCAAAACTGGGAAAGTGTTCCGTAATTTTCCTGCAAATAATAAATCCCAAACCAGGGAAACCCAAATATATATATAATTTATACTCAGAGAATACGTTCCCGAGATGAATTCGGAAAACCCGAAGTATATCGGAAATCCCGAAAACTAATCCAGGAACACCACAACACCAAAAATTCAAATTATCTCAACAGAACCATAAAGCCAGAACATCGGAAAATCCACAGAACCAAGAACTAACAATTAGGAAAAATCCGAATCAAGCTAAAAGTTCACAGAAACTTTTCCGAAAGTTTCTCGGAAATTCCGAACCATTAGAATACTAAAACCACAGAGCAAAACAAATGGTTCCGAAATTTCCGAAACCAAAACGTAACAAAAATCCGAATTCCCAAAGAGAATTCAAGGACCAATCATCACAGACACGTTGGGAGGGACGAACTACTGTGATTAACAGAGATTACCCCAAACGACGGAATCCGAAGGGTTGCCTCGGACTCGAAACGGTGCTGGACCGGGCACGGACAGTTGGATCGGGAACCACGGAACTACGCTGGACAGCAAGCCGGGCACGAAAACCACGGACAGCGGAAACCGGAGAACGGATTTGAACAGTCGGGTGGTGCACGGGAGCGCACGGGGACAGCGGGCTGCGGGGGTCGCCGAGCCACGCGGGGTCGGTCGGCCGGGAACGGCGGGTTCGCCGGGGACAGCAGCGGCGGCTGGGTCGGGCCGGCTGGAGGGCGGCGCCAAAAGGAGCTGGAGGCGCTGGAGGGGGTCGGGTCGCCGAGGGGAGGCGGAGCTCCGGCGGTGGCTCGGGTCTCCAGAAATGGGTTAGGGCTAAGATTTGGGGTAGGGGAAGATGGGAAGAAGAGATGGTAATGGAAAGAGTATGGGGAGGAGGGTGATTATATAGGAAATGAGAGGTTGGGGGTTACCGGAGGAAGAATCCGAAAGGGCGGCCGGTCGGAAGTTGGAGTGTCGCCGACGGTTCCACGAAGAAGAAGGGGTCGGCTCCAGAGTTAAGAGAGAAAGCTAACAGTAAGATTAATTGCTCTTAATGAAAAGAGTTGGAAAGGAAAATATTCCATTCCATTCAAATGGGATAAAGTTGAGAGTGAGCTGAGTGCTCAGTGAGTTAAGAAAGAATTTAATGAGGATTAAAAAGTGGAAAGGAAAATCCATTCTTAATAAATTTAACTTTTGATTTTTTTTTTTTTATACGAAACCGAGTTCGGTTTCGGAAACTGATCCGAATCGGGTTCGAAACTTGGGAACGGGAATAGGCGCGGGTTCGGGACAGTCAAGCCAAAAATCCAATTATTTATTTTTGAAAATACATTTCATAAATTCACTAATTAATTACTAATAATATTTTAGCAAAATTTTAATTAACAAAATCACAATTAATTTAAAAAATGAAATCGGGAAATTGCGGGTTTCACATATTCTCTTCCTTACTTGATTCTAAGCCTCTCTAGAACTTGGCATTTTTAGATTTGATGGATGGATTCTTGAAGATCTAAGTTTGTAACTTTTCGGTTTTCTTGGTTTTGATCTCTAAAACTTACATATTTTCGAAAACTAATAGTTCTATGTTGTAGAGAATTCAATTTCATGCAGTTTTGGCATTTGTTTCGCTTGATTTCGACTTCGAATGAGTAAGTTATGGCCATTACAAGTTTTCGGAACTTTCATAGCTGAACTTACTGTTTGGGGACGATGACCCCCATGCGCCCGGGAGGCCATGCGCCGGGAGGCCATGCGCTGTGAAGTCCTGGCAACGCATCCCTTAACTCCGAGCGTGTCATGCGCGTAGGTTCCCTACGCGCATGTACTGAAGACGCAACGTGAGTTTTTCCCACGCGCCGATTGGTGCAGGAATCCCACGCGCCGATTGGTGCATGAATCCCACGCGCCGATTGTGCAGGAATCCTACGTGCCGATTGGTACAGGAATCCCACCCGTCGATTGTGCAGGAATTCCACGCGCCGATTGGTGCAGGAATCCCACGCGCCGATTGGTGCAGGAATACCACGCGCCGATTGGTGCAGAAATCCTACGCGCCGATTGCACGCGCCGATTGGTGCAGGAATCCCACGCGCCGATCGTGCAGGAATCCCATGTGCCGGAATTGCTCTATTTTACTGTTTTTGCATGTTTAAGTTGTTTTGTAGCTGGAATCTTGAAAAACTCAAAATATGAAAGTTGTAGATCTTTTCCTTAGCTTCAAGAATATGTCACTAGTTACTTTATGCAAGTTTCTCTCATTCACGATAATGTAAGAATAGAACCCGATAGTGGCCCGCCGTGGCGCACTCATGACAAGTAAACTGACATGATATATCATGACATGCTGTTGCGACAGCTAGCATGACATGACAAGTATGAATGACCTGGACACCGTGGTCGATTGTATTTTTTTACAAATAAACTGGTACTGTTTTGCATCATGTCTAGGATGGGGATCCCTGAGTACCACGGTCAGGGGTACCTACTGAAATTGACTAAGGCTAATAAATTAGAATAATTCAGTAGACATGAAGAGATTCCCAGCTACAGGCAATCCCGTTATCTGGGCGCATTTAGTGGACTTGTAGCCTACTGACGAGTAGGGCATATTTCCAGCACACAGTCACGTGTTGCATTCTTCATAAACGGACATTCGACCTGGATAACCAGATGGTCTGCAGGGCTTGTGGCTGTTGGGATAATCTCATTGCATCTTGCTAGTAACTCGGCCTGTGATAACCCTAGTTAGTTAAAGTATCAAGTCGTACTTATTGCTTGCCGTGATTGATTGGATGGAGTCCAGTCCAGTCTAGTTTGTCATGATCCTGTACAAGATTGTATCATGACATGATTTTTTGTATCGATAAATGATGGGATACCAAGTTCTGTTCAGATGAAGGGTTACAACCCCGGTCCTTATTTGGTTTAAGGGTTGTAACTTGGCTATCTGAATAGTTCCGTGGTTATCTTATCATATATCGTCCTGCTTATTGTGTATGTCTTAATAATAATGATCAGGGGTCCAGTTCTGTTCAGGCGAAGGGTTACAACCCCGGTCCTTGTTTGGTTTAAGGGTTGTAACCTGGCTCCCGGAGCAGTTCTGTGTCCTCTCTTCGTTTATTATCTTATTGTAACCCCAGGCCATGCTCGTCATATTTTACTTATTTCAACGACATGATTATTTATACTGGCCTTAACAATAAAGATCAGGGGTCCAGTTCTGTTCATGCGAAGGGTTACAACCCCGGTCCTTGTTTGGTTTAAGGGTTGTAACCTGGCTCCCGGATCAGTTCTGTATCCTCTCTTCGTTTATTGTCTTCATTGTACCAATAGTAATTGAGACGGGTTTCTATTCAAGTGAAGGGCTGCAACTCCGGTCCTTGTTTGGTTTAAGGGTTGTGACCTGGCTACTTGAATGGTTTCCTCGTACTCAGTTTACTGTTGTTATCTCTATTATTATCAGTTCTTTATTTATTGTCTATAATATTCTATTATGATTTGCTGGTTTTAGTTCCTAAGTGAAGCCTCCTTTGTGGCATTTGCTCTTTCTGGGGTCTGACCCAGCTAGTTTTGTATGGCCAGATTTCGGAGCAGCACCAGAGGATCTACCTGTCTTCCAGCCAGATGGTGACCACCAGGCGTAACCCTGGCAACGAATGGGTTTCTTTTGTCCTCTCACTTTATTGTAAAAATATTCTTTTGAGGCGTTTAGCCGACGAGCCCTTGTTTAGCTCGCATTGCACCTTTATTTACTGTCTGCCTACGGGCTGTAACATGATTGACAGATCCTAGGGTTGATCATGTATGACTAAACTCTTGCTAGTCCTGACATTTTGTAACGACTAGCTTCATGATCAGCTAAGTATGTAATGTTTGGGACGCCTTACTATTGTATATTTGGTGGTCTTACATCTTGTAACATTTACTTACTTACTTGTGATTGAGACAATAGACTTGTTCATGACCATAGGAGACTGTTGGCTTGTAGTTAAACCCTCATGTATCTAGACAGCCGTGACCGTATAGCAAGGTGGGTTGCACTTCAATATACGTAGCTGGCTATGTACGCCCCCGCTCTCCAGTATTCTGGTTCTGGGGCATTACATGGTTTTAGTGGTGGCCCATGCAGGTCTTGTAAATCAAGATATATGAGGGTTTACCGAATAGATGTCTCAATCAGTACTCGCCCTTGATCTCTACTCGTATCCTCTGAATCCCTGAATTCTTGACCTGATCACATGCTTGTATCGTTGATCTGTCCTGGTCCTTCCTTATTGTTCCCTATGTCGTCTTCTTCAGCTGCAATGTTCCTGGACCTGCCGATCAGCAAGACGGAGCACCTCCCGCAGACCAGCAGCAACCTGGAGATCAAGCCCAGCATTCAGGAGTAGCCTCCAGAGTCATGCCTGTTTTCCATAAATAAATTCACTTTATTTATTGTGTTTCTGGAAAAATTACAACTGTAGGAATCCGATCTAGAAGACGATCGCTTTATCCCTTGGACGATGCGAAGAAGAAAAGCTCTCAAAATTTCAACAGCAATTTAGATAACTATGTATCTGTACAATGAATGAGGAAAGAACTCTATTTATAGAGTCAAAAATAACTAAAAAGATAACTGTCTTCACAACCTGTGCATAGTTAAAAATCATGCAGGATCTAACATACGCAAGGTTATGAGCAGTTACTGGACGTGGCCTGTAACAGTTGGACACATGGCAATCATGCATGAGTCGTATGCAAGTTACAGGATACGCGGGTAAGAGATCAGTGGCATGGCTGCCACGTACTCCAATTTGATAAAATCTACGCAAACTTTATTGCAGACGAAATCCACGCAGACTTAGGTCGGAAAGCTTCAAAATCCACGCAGACTTGGGGCAGAAAGCTTCAGAATCCACGCAGTTTTGGGGCAAAAAGCTTCAGAATCCACGCAGACTGCAAAAAGCTTCAGAATCCACGCAGACTTGGGGCAGGAAGCTCAAAATACACGCAGACTTGAGAAAGGAACATAGAAGTTCAAAATACACGCAGACTTGAGTCAGAACGGCCAGCTGTCTTGATTCGACGGGCCTCGACTGACACAAAATCTCTGTCATTGATTGCCTTTTGTCAGTCGTATTAAATGACAATAAGCTCTTTTGGTACGCCAACTTGATGAAGGTTGAGTCTTGTTGAAGAAGATTTCGAAAGTCATGCAATAGTCGGCTGTGATCTCTCGAGTTCCGTGCATACGTGGCACGCGAGAAGATATTCTTTCACTGTCGTGCTGTCAGTCATAATGACACTCTGACAAATGATGAGCTGTCTCTCAGCGTGACTTTTAAACATTGTCTTGATCAACTCAGCGTGACTTTTAGAATTTGTCCTGATCAACTCAGCGTGACTTTTAGGCTTTGTTCTGATCAACTCAGCGTGACTTTCATTTTTTGAGGCCTACAAAACCCCCTTCAAAGTTTTCAAAAAATGATAAATTATTTCGAAATACTTTGAAATTGAGATGATAAAATGAATTTAGTCACGCTGAGATGACTTTAAAGAGAGATTTACTCCTAAATGATTGGACTGTTGGGATTCTGTGCAGTTAGGATCCCGTATCAAGCTCCTAAATCGAGGCAAATAATGATGTAGCCGTTTGGAATTCTTCATGAGCCTATAAATAAGCCATAAATCACTTCTTTCCTTCTTTACTTGCTTTAGAGAGAGAGAATCCACAAAAGAGAAACTTCATCTTCTCCGACGAACTTCATCTTCTCCGACTTCTTCTTCCCCTTCTCAGCAACAATGGCTCCCAAGAAAACCGACTCTCAGGCCAAGGGAAAAGCTCCTGCGACTTCCTCGCGTGCAACCACTGACAGACTCCCTCGACGTGAAGTCACGCATCCTCCTATGCAGCGTAAGTGATGGGGGGATACGAACTGTTGAAGATGACTTGATGAAGATGATTTTGATGAAGATGAACTCCACATAGAATTTTTTAGGATTCATAAAACAAATAATGAACTTCAGAAATATATCCTCCCCTCTTTAGGGCAAAGGATATTAATAAAGTATGCCCCCTCTTTAGGGTCGGCCATACTTCACATCTTCGTGTTTACGAAGCTCTGTGTTTCACGCAAATGAGCATAGCTCTCATGACTCTGCGTGATTTTTCACATGTTTGTTGACACAAAGTCACAATCAACCAAATATTGACAATATTGACTAAATAATATCTGTAATAATTCAATACGATACACGACGTCTGCATTAAGCTCAAGACAGAAGGCAGCTCAGCTTCCGTGTCTCAGTTGATTCGAGTCTGTATTTTACACTTTCTTTGAGTCTAGACTAATGTAATCTGAGTCATGCTGAGCTCTTGAAACTTAGACTATAGCCTACCCAAAAATCCCAAGCTCCACCAAACCAGAAATTCCCAAATGGTCCCCTTTGAACCACTCTGTGCTCTGGAGACAGAGTTCGGGCCGAACTCTGCCTCCACACAGAGTTCGGGCCGAACTCTGTCCCCTAGAAATCAGGAACCCTAATTTTAGGGTTAGCTGGTTGCTAGTTGTCCAACGGCCAAATATTTGAATTTTCCTACCCGAATTCTGGCAGAATTCTGCCTATAAAAACACTATAAATAGGGCATGAATTCTCTCATTCCAATCCATCCAATCTTCTCTTCTCTTCTCTCTTATAAGCTCAAAGAAGCCATATCCTTCCCATCTACTAGCCACAAGCCTCCTAAGTCTCGAGTGCTCAGCATCTCTCAGTTAGGATTCTTGTGCAAGAGTCGAAGAAGTCGCTTGGACAATTCCAAGGAAATCGCCACTGCGATCCTCTGTTAGAAGTTGACGTGCTCTTCTGAAGTAAAGGCACGGGTTGTAAACTACTATTTCACAAATAGTGGATTTAATCCTGAGCTAGAGTTCTCAGGCCTGGACTAGTCCTCCACGAGGGAAACCAGGTTAAAATTGCTGTGTTTGCGTATGCTCTTTTGCTCTCTATTTATTTTCCGCACTTTACTCTGATTATTTATTATTGGTGAAAGAGTTATTTTTAATTGGCTATTTTTTCTATATAAACTCTATTCACCCCCCTCTAGAGTTGCCAAACTGTTCTTCAATTGGTATCAGAGCTCTGTTCTCTTTACAAGGACTAACATCCTAAGAGCTAATCCATGGCAACCACACAATCCTTGATTTCCAATCATGGTGAAGGTCAGTCCACTCATAGGCCTCCTCTATTTGATGGGACTAACTACACATATTGGAAAACAAGGATGAGCTTCTATCTTAAGTCTCTAGACTTTGACCTGTGGACTGTCGTCACTGATGGTTACAAAAAGCCCGCCAGGATAGTTGTCGATGGTGACCTCATTGAGAAACCACACGACAAATATTCTGTCGAGGAGAAGAAACAGGCAAGTCTAGATGCTAGGGCTATTAATGCTTTATTCTGTGCTATAGACAGGAATGAGTTCAACAGGGTCTCTACATGCACCACTGCTCATGAAGTATGGAGACTTCTTGAAGTGACGCATGAAGGAACCACACAGGTCAAGGAATCCAAAATAAGCCGTCTCACTCAAGAATACGAAGCCTTCAAGATGAAGCCAAATGAGACGATCACTCAAATGTTCACAAGATTCCTCGACATCATCAATCCTCTATCCTTGCTTGGAAAGCAGTACTCAAACCACGAGAAGATTCGTAAGTTGCTCAGAGGGTTACCAAAGATTTGGAACCCTAAGGTGACTGCCATCATAGAAGGAAACGATCTCACAACAATGTCAATAGAGACCTTGATGGGTAAGCTCATGACTCACGAGCTTGACCTCAAGGACTTCGAAGAGCCTGCTCCGAAGACCAGGGAGATCGCACTCAAAGCTCATCAGCGAAGGGCTAATCACGATGAGACCGAAGAAGATAACTCGGATGATGAAGACCAAGCTCTCATGGTTCACAACTTCAGGAAATTCCTTCGCTTCAATCGAAGAAAGAAGGAATCACAAGAAGACGATGAAGAAGAGCCAACTTGTTACGGTTGCAAGAAGACTGGACATGTCCGAAAAGACTGCCCATTCCTGAAGAAGAGCAACCGCTATGAGAAGCCATACAAAAAGAACTCATCAAAGAAATATGCCAACACAGGCATTTGGCATGAAAGTGAAGCGAGTGACTCCGAGGAAGAAAAGGACTCTCCTCAAGATACAGCAAATGTGTGCCTAATGGCAACTTCCAACAAGGTATCTAACGAAACTCTAGATGACTTCTCTTTTGATGAACTTGGCGATACTTTTACTGATTTACTCGATGATCACAAAAAGGTCATCGGTAAATACAAACATGCCAAGGACAAAATCAAAAGTCTTGAAGATGAGATACAAAGAATTTCTTTACTTCTTGATAATGTTAGAAACACGACACCCACTAATGACACTGATGAAGTATCCAAGCTTAAATTAGGCTTACATGATGCTGAAGCACGTATTGAGCAACAAACTCAAGAAATCACTACACTCAACACGTTGCTTGCTGAAGAAAAGAGTAGACACAAGATTTCCATGACTAAGATATATGGCTTAAATATTAAGGGATGAACTGCAAGCTGCTTCTAAAAGATTAGAAACCAAATTGGGTAAACAGGTTGTTCAACCTCAAACCCAATCACATAGGCACAACACCACTCATGCTAGTCAACCACGTCATTCTCATACAGCACATAACCATGCATTTATATACACAAACTTTCACAAACCACGTGCACGTACGAATAATTCTCACTCAGTACACAATCATTATGCACAAAGACACAATCAACATCACTCCACACATAGGAATCATCATGCCATGCCATATAGACAAGATCATCATGCAATGCCATATAGACAAGATCATCATATGCCATATAGACAAAATCATCATGCCATGCCATATAGACAATATCAGCATGTCACTCATCATAGACAATACCATCATGATATGCCTCATAGACACCATCACCATGCCACTCATTCTATGCATAATCATCATCACCATGCTAACTCTTCACATCATGTTCATCCTCATCCTGTTGCTTATAGATATTATTCTCATGCTCCTAGTATAAATAAGAATGCTATCTGTACTTACTGTGGATCACATGGACACATCTCACCACAGTGCAAAGTTAGAAGACTTGTAGATAAAAAGATATATGCTTGGTTTCTAAAGACTAACTTTCCAGGACCCTCAAGAACTCGGGTACCAAAGGTCACATCTACTCTTGATGTAGGTGGACCTTCCCTCTTCAACTGAAAGTAAGTGGATTCTCGATAGTGGATGCTCGCGACATATGACGGGAGACGCAAATCTTTTTGCATCACTATCGATGAAGAGAGAAGGATATGTATCCTTCGGTAACAATCTCAAAGGGCACATAATAGGTAATGGTATCATTGGTCATCCTCCTTCTCCTGTAATAAAGGATGTCTGCCTAGTGACCGAGTTAAAGCATAACCTGCTCAGTATTAGTCATCTTGCTGATCATGGATATGATATTAACTTTGGACAAAACAGTTGCTACATCTATGATAGGTCAACATGAGACATTGCTTTTGAAGGGAAAAGAGAGGACAACATATATATTTTCTATCTTTCTATAAATACTAACAATGCAGGTAGATGTCTATATGCCCACAAAGACGAACGACTACTTTGGCACCAGCGTCTTGGTCATGCCAACATGGATGCTATATCCAGGCTATCTACCAAGAAGCTAGTGAGAGGATTGCCTAACATCACATTCGAAAAGGACACGGTATGTGCCAAATATGAACTAAACAAGGCAACTAAATCCTCATTTCATTCCATTAACTCTGTAAGTACCACTAGACCCTTGCAACTACTTCATATGGATTTATTTGGTCCTAGTAGAATAGCTAGCCTTGGTGGCAAACTTTATGCATTTGTTATTGTTGATGATTTTTTGAGATTTACTTGGGTTTTCTTTCTCGCCAATAAGGGCGATGCTATTTCTGTTTTCAAAGTTTTTGTAAAGAAAGTTCAAAACGAAAAAGGTTACATGATTACTCGAATCCGAAGTGATCATGGAGGCGAATTCGTAAATTATGATTTTGAAATTTTTTGTAATGCAAATGGTTTTGATCATGAATTTTCTTGTCATAGAACTCCTTAACAAAATGGTATTGTGGAGCGAAAGAATAGAACTCTCGGCGATATGGCCAGAGTCATGTTGAATAAATTTTCACTTCCGAAATACTTTTGGGCAGAAGCTGTCAGTACAGCATGCCATATTTTGAATAGGGTGCTGATTCGTCCCATTACGAAGAAAACACCCTATGAGCTTTGGTTTGGGAGAACCCCCAATGTTTCTTATTTTAAAGTTTTTTGTTGTAGATGTTTTATCCTTAACACCAAAGACAACTTAGGCAAATTTGATGCCAAAGCTGACGATGGTATCTTTCTTGGTTATGCCGCCAAGAGTAAGGGATATAGAGTTTTTAATAAACGCTCACTTATTGTGGAAGAGTCAATAAATGTGACTTTTGATGAAGATAACAGTGCAGTAAGTACTCTTGATGATGACGTTGAGCCATCAACTTCTACTCCAATGAATACTTCAACCGAAACTGATTCTCTGGAGGGTTTGCCTAAGAAATTCTCTTTCAAACCTTCTCATCCAGAAAATTTAGTTATAGGAGAAGTTTCACGTGGAGTAACTACTAGATCATCACTAAGAGACTCCGTTGCTAGCACTGCCTTCATTTCACAAGTAGAGCCTAAAAACATTTCTGAAGCTTTTAATGATGAATTTTGGATTTCTGCTATGCAAGAAGAACTCAACCAATTCGAGAGAAGCCAAGTATGGGAACTCGTTCCTAAACCGGTTAATCACTCGATAATTGGTACTAAATGGGTTTTTAGAAACAAAGTAAATGAAGATGGTTCAGTCACACGTAACAAAGCTCGTCTAGTAGCTCAAGGATACAACCAAGAGGAAGGTATCGACTACGATGAGACGTATGCTCCTGTTGCTAGACTAGAATCCATTCGGATGCTTTGTGCTTTTGCTAATTTTCAAAACTTTAAATTATTTCAAATGGATGTGAAAAGTGCTTTCTTGAATGGTTTTATTAAGGAGGAAGTTTATGTGAAACAACCTCCTGGCTTTGAAAATCATAAATTTCCCGACCACGTGTTCAAGCTAAAGAAAGCGCTTTATGGCCTCAAACAAGCCCCCAGAGCTTGGTATAAAAGGCTAAGTAGCTTCTTACTTGAGAAAGATTTTTCAAAAGGGAAAATTGATACTACACTGTTTATAAAATCTTTTAAAGACACTATTCTGTTGATTCAAATCTATGTTGATGATATCATTTTTGGCTCTACTGATGAAACCCTCTGTCAAGAATTTGCCAAGTGTATGCAGACGGAATTTGAGATGAGCATGATGGGAGAGCTCAACTACTTTCTTGGCCTGCAAGTGAAACAAATGGCTAATGGAACTTTCATCTGTCAATCGAAGTATACGAAGGACATGCTGAAGAAGTTCGATCTTGACAACGTCAAACCAATCAGCACTCCAATGGCTACTTCAACCAAACTCGAACCAGATGAGAGCGGCAAACCTGTTGATCAACGTAAGTATCGAGGTATGATTGGCAGCTTACTTTATTTAACTGCTAGTCGTCCCGATATCATGTTTAGTGTTTGCCTATGTGCTAGATATCAAGCTAATCCTAAGGAATCACACATGACCGTGGTTAAGCGTATCTTTCGATACCTTAAGGGTACGGTTACAGTGGGCCTATGGTATCCCAAGTCCACATCATTTGACCTTATTGGTTACTCTGATGCTGACTTCGCTGGATGCAAGGTCGACCGTAAAAGTACGAGCGGCACGTGTCATTTATTAGGAAAGGCTTTAGTCTCCTGGTTTAGCAAGAAGCAGAACTCTGTCGCACTATCCACAACAGAAGCTGAATACATAGCAGCTGGGCGTTGTTGTGCACAAATTCTGTGGATGAAGCAAACCCTTGAAGACTATAAGTTATCTTTCATACATATTCCTATATTCTGTGACAACACTAGTGCCATTAATTTGACTAAGAACCCTGTCTGCCACTCACGCACTAAACACGTTGAGATTCGACACCACTTTTTGCGTGATCATTAGCAAAACGGCACGATTAACTTAGAATTTATTGACACTGATCATCAGCTAGCAGACTTCTTTACTAAGCCTTTATCCGAAGAGCGCTTCAATTTTCTTTGTCGTAAACTTAGAATTTTAGATGAAGCGGTCATAAATTGAAACTCACCTGCGTAAATATCGAGTATAGTATGATTCTTTTACGATGAATTTGGTATGGGTACAAGCCGAAAGGGTCCTTCTGACAACAAGGCGTAAAAGCCTAAGCGGCACGGTGCACTAGTCCTCAGGACTACCGCTAGCTGGGATCTGGCCCCTGCAGCTAACCCATGGCAAATTCAAACTATTGAATTATATTATATTTCCTTGTTTATTATATGGTTTGTTTTGATTTATTATTGCTTATTTACTAATTTCTAAGTTCATTCTGATATTAGTCTACCTCTCTATCTATCTGATTGATTTCATCAAGTTTTTATCCTCATTTCTAACTCTTTTTCACCACTTAACCATTCTCTCTATTTTTTGGCCTGACTTATGTTCTGGGACATGAACCCAGAACTCGGGCCGAACTCTGCCCCTACCAGAGTTCGGGCCGAGTTCGGTCCCATTGTTTCAGCATCGGGAACAGCCTCCGCCGTTTGATCCTTTTAGATTGTACGGTTCAGATTCCCTCCGACCAAAGAAAACCCTCTCTTTATTTTCGAGTTTTCATCTCTCTCCTTCATTCTTTCCTTCTTCTCTACCTCTCCAAACTTTCTCCTACAAACCCTAACCCTAGTTTTCTATCTAGTGTGCTCCATTCCTTCTCAAAATCAAGGGAAAGGGGTTTCTCATCATTCTCTTTCACTGTTTGTTGCTGTTTTTAGGTATAACTCCTTTTTTTTCTCTACTTCTTTTTGTGAAATGGCTCCTCGTTTGTTCAACTGTGGAAAGAGAATTTGGATCGAGGGTGTTTCCTCGTCAGATTCTCCTTCTCTCGTTGAGCAACCATTTGAACAACTACAACCACCTCATCCGTTGTTCAATCCATCTCGTCCCCGCAATCCTAAGACTTATGACGACCGATTATTTATATCACTTGAAGCATCCAACGAGCGGTTTAATAATTTTCGGACTCGTCCGGTATTCGCGGGGCATCCAATTAATTTTTCTATTCAGACTATGCTCCGGGATCGTTTTGCTCTTGAGGACGATCGCTGGACACAGCTGGACTATCGTACTACTCTGCAGATAAGTGCCCTCGACAACTCTCTGCATGATATATGGTATTCCCTATCTCGTCATCTGCACATTCCCATGGAGCGGGATCCAGCGCGTGCGGGCCATCGCATTGATGATCCGTGGGTCATGCGTTACATGGATCCAGATGATGCTTTTGTGGACCCCCGTCGCTCCTTCCCTGGTCACTCAGACACTCCTGGACCATCTCGTGCTCCGTGATGGAGATTGGCTACTATCTGCCGCTGCTGCTGATGATGATGCATTTTGATTTCTAGTTATTTAGTTTTTATGTACTTGGATGTTCTAAAACTCTGGTTGTGTGTTTGACATTTGGTTATGCACTTTATGCTTATCGTAGTTTTATCTTTTATGCTAGTGACTCATTTTGTTTATTTATATACTGTTTCTTCTCTGCTTGGTGTGGTTGTATTACTATTATTGTCTACTGCGTTTCCATGTTCCTCTGCAGTCTATATTGCTAAATGCCAAAAGGGGAAGAACTATGTATATTCTGGCTGGATATATATTTGGTATCATATCTTTCGCTTTCGTATATCTATGCTTGTTTGTGCTTGTTGGAGATATTATACAGGTTCAATGCATTCTATACGTGGGAGCTATTTCTTCTAGCTCAGCACCGTTCACTGATCACGGGGGAGCTCTCATTTCTAGCTCGGCATCGATTATGGGGGAGCTATGTCGCTATAATCAACTGTGTCCAGGTATGAATGTTGAATATACATATATTATTTTGTCAATTATCAATATGGGGGAGATTGTTGACACAAAGTCACAGTCAACCAAATATTGACAATATTGACTAAATAATATCTGTAATAATTCAATACGACACACGACGTCTGCATTAAGCTCAAGACAGAAGGCAGCTCAGCTTCCGTGTCTCAGTTGATTCGAGTCTGTATTTTACACTTTCTTTGAGTCTAGACTAATGTAATTTGAGTCATGCTGAGCTCTTGAAACTTAGACTATAGCCTACCCAAAAATCCCAAGCTCCACCAAACCAGAAATTCCCAAATGGTCCCCTTTGAACCACTCTGTGCTCTGGAGACAGAGTTCGGGCCGAACTCTACCTCCACACAGAGTTCGGGCCGAACTCTGTCCCCGAGAAATCAGGAACCCTAATTTTAGGGTTAGCTGGTTGCTAGTTGTCCAACGGCCAAATATTTGAATTTTTCTACCCGAATTCTGGCCGAATTCTGCCTATAAAAACACTATAAATAGGGCATGAATTCTCTCATTCCAATCCATCCAATCTTCTCTTCTCTTCTCTCTTATAAGCTCAAAGAAGCCATATCCTTTCCATCTACTAGCCACAAGCCTCCTAAGTCTCGAGTGCTCAGCATCTCTCAGTTAGGATTCTTGTGCAAGAGTCGAAGAAGTCGCTTGGACAATTCCAAGCAAATCGCCACTGCGATCCTCTGTTAGAAGTTGACGTGCTCTTCTGAAGTAAAGGCACTGGTTGTAAACTACTATTTCACAAATAGTGGATTTAATCCTGAGCTAGAGTTCTCAGGCTTGGACTAGTCCTCCACGAGGGAAACCAGGTTAAAATTGCTGTGTTTGCGTATGCTCTTTTGCCCTCTATTTATTTTTCGCACTTTACTCTGATTATTATTATTGGTGAAAGAGTTATTTTTAATTGGCTATTTTTCTATATAAACTCTATTCACCCCCCTCTAGAGTTGCCAAACTGTTCTTCAATGTTGACAGAGATGTCAATGTTGAATAATCCACGCAGCTCTCATGATGACTCTGCGTGATTTTTCATATATTGGCAGAAATATCAATGTTGAATTATTCACGCAGCTTTCATGATGACTCTGCGTGATTTTTTATATGTTGGCAGAAATGTCAATATTGAATTATTCACGCAGCTTCTGAGAGTCATCCTCATTTGCGTGAATTAATCACCTGCGTGAATAAACCATTCAGCGTGTTTTGATAGTATATCTGTCTGAAGTCTGCGTGACACTGTTATTCACGCTGACAAATCTTCGCGTAATTCTGACAGTGCATCTATCTAAAATCTGCGTGATTTATAAAATTTCTTTCGAACACTGAAATACATCTGACCTTGTCTTCTTTTATTTTCTGTAGTGAACATCCGAAGTGAAGAGGCAGATTATAAAGGGCACTTGAGTTTTTCATTTAAACATGATTTATCTCATGTGCACTTTCCTCAGTTTGACCTTCCAGAAGCCAGACTGTCATTGTTGGCAAATCAAGACCATACAACTCTACTTTGTCTGATGAATGGTCAACCCTTTCAGAGTCTTGATTTGGTGTCCCATAAGAAACCAGCATTTTTGTTCGGGGATGCCATAGCACAGAAGTCACAACCAAAGGGTATCAGAGAGAAAGTCTGTTTTTATTTCGATGGTGATGCAAAACAACCCATGTACTGGCCGAAGGTTTCCAGGGGCTTATCTATCATGAGATTCATGCATGCCAGTTATCCGAGAAAGATGTCCTGGCACTTAACAGAATATCAGCAGGCAAAGGCGAGCCATATCATTTACAGGAAGGAAGGATTCTTCAGTTCCCCAGAGAATCATGTATCCGTGTTTCGGGGTTTGAAGCCGGGATGTATACCACCTGAAGACTCATCGATATTGATGCCATTCAGAACGCCTGTTTTCATAAATGAATTCATGGCAAACAAAAATGCTTTCTACCCCACCGATTCAACGCCGAGGATGAACGGCTTAATGAATCAGGAGAACGTGAGGTGGAGGACTTTGGTCCACTGGGCTTTGGAGAATTTTGAGAGTGAGCTGAAGAAGATAAACCTTTATGACGCCATCGTCAATTCATCCTACGGCTTCAGACCTAACCCCTTTCTGTTTCTGGCCTTGGTTGAGAGGTATAACCACAGGACGGGGACATTTATGACTCCAAAAGGGGAGATGGGCTTTGCCCTTCATGAGATGGAATACATCTCGCATCTGCCTTCAGGCTCACTGCCGTATGAAGAGTATGTGCCTACGACAGAAGAGCTGAACTTTCTGTCGGAGAAAAACCCAGAGATGGTACATCTATTTGAAGAGATGATGTACCATTTTGGCACATGTACTCTGTATTACAAGAGTTCAAAAGATGAAGCCGGCAACCACATTCAAAAATGGATGTCCTATCTTTTCATGAACCGTGAGAAGGATGAGAAAAAGATAAACGAGAAGAGATGGTACCAAATTAGCAACTTCAAGCCTCTCTCTGAGAGTGAAATCATTTATCTGCTGGAGAAGTATGACTGCAAGGATTTCACGATCGATGAAGACTAGTATGAGTTCAAAGCTGGAACCACCTTCAGCTCGTATGTGAGACAGAGTAGAAAGATTCTGTCAAGGAACGGTCATTTAGCCGGATTCCTATCTCTTTGGTTAAGAAGATTCGTCGTTCCTGGCTCCAGCTCTCTGGACAGGATACATAGAGGCGTTATTTTTGCAGCGGTGCACCTTATGTATGGTTATAAAATGGACTTATTATCAGCGATGACCTGTAGGCTGAACGCAGGTCTTCGGAATTTTGTAACCAACATGCTATCTGATCAGAGGAGGATGACTGATGAATTTTCCAGAATAGAGATGCCCTTCTCATATTTATATGGTTGGCTTCTCCTCCATCATGATGGTTTGATACCTCCAGGAGCAGGAGGGAGTGGCAGTCTCTTTTTGGAGAAGTACTCCGGAGAGACTTTCTGGAAGGTTCACACTCTTCCAGAATGCAGAAATATCTTGAATCGAGCTTCACATTGGTCCATTCAATGTGTCCCTCCACCATTGGGTTATGAAAGCATGCCCTTGAATATGATGGACGGAGATATGGGGAACAGGCTAGATGATGTAGCCTTTCAGTGGTTGCAGAGAATCCGGCCCTCTCATCTAGTATACCATCATGAAGAAATGACGTATCTGGAGCCGTATCAACCTAGCCGATTTGCCAGGCAATTCGGATATGACCAACTTCATGTTGGGAACGCCACCACCTGCCTTTCTGTTCGTGGAGGGCTTATTGACGGAGCTCGGGCCTGGAGATATTTTGTGGCTAGAGATACAAAAGCTGTATTCTCTATGCCTAATCCTTTATCCAGCACGGGGACGAAGATGCTTTACACATATGCTCGTTTCTATGTTTCGTCGAGCACCTTCAAGCTAAGTTTCCATCTGAAGACTTTTGTTGCGGAAGAAGACCCAGCTCCATCCAAGAGGTCGAAGAAGAAAATTGTTATTCAACAATTTCCTCCGGAACCTGAAGATGAGACAGCGGAGGTTGAGCCCCTATATGACTTATATCAGGAAGGAAATTTTCCTGATGAAGTTCTTCCTCCCATATTTGTATCCCTTTCTAAGAGGAAGAGAAGTGATGAATCTGAGACAGTCTCCAAAAAGAGTACTAAGTCTCAGACATCTAAGAAGAAGAAGAAAGGTGTCTCAGTAACTGCCACTTCATCTTTAGGTGGCATCTCAGTTGACGAGGATGACGCCGCTGATAAAGACGAAGATACCGATGAAGATGATGCTCCTTTGATAAGGAGGTCAAGAGGCAAGTATGTCAAGAAGACCGTCGGCAAATAAAGGACAATGAACTCCTAGAAACAATTATGAGTGGAGGAGTCTTGCCAGAAATCGATGAAGCGGCTTCTACTGAGAAAATAGAGTCTGATGATGTTCACCTTCCAGCAACTTCAATTGAACAGACTGAGACAGAGTCCGCTCGAGCTCAGGAAATGACTGCTCCGTCAACAAGTGGAGTAGCTACTAATCCCTCAGAGATGAGGATGATCCCATTTGAGCATGGAACAGAGGGCGTCATCCAGGCATTGGATGACCAGATTGAATATTCTGAAGAAGAACCAGCCCCGGCGAAAGTTATAGAACAACCGAAAGTTCCAGAAACTCAGGTTGAAGATAACATTTCTTTGGCCAGACGCGATGAAGATGTGCCAACGTCCGAGCTACCAGCTACTGATGACTTGTTGAGAAATGTTTGTAAAGACATTATTCTTCGAACTGATATTCCAGAAAAGACTGAACCGGCAGTCAATACTGAGCTTGCTATCATCACTGTTCCTGAGATTCATTCACCTCAAGGAATAGATGAAGATGTGAATATCATGAACTCCGTATCAGAGACTTATCCTGAAGCTGTGGATGAAAAAGAATCTGAAGAAGAAGAAGAAGCTGAAGAAGGAGATGATTGGCATGCTGGCACTTCTACTCTTTATGATGAGGACAAAGTCAGAGGGAACAGAATTGAACTCAGCCCCGAACCTGCTCAATCTCCAGACAATGCTCCAGTATCCAGTAATTCTGGAGCTGGAAGCAGCCACATAAAGCAGGTGTCGGACACCATCATGGACCGGCTGCGAGAAGACGCAAGACTCCCTCACCACATAGAATATGAACCTCAGCCTGGTAGAATTTTATTCCAAATTCTGTTTTTACTGTTTTTTTTTTAGATGCTGATTATTTTTTTCTTTGACTAGTAGGAACTGCTGCAGCAATGAGTTCAACTCATGCTCCACTTGTCCAGACTGATGCTGATGAAGGGAGCTCGCACTTGCCAACTTCTCCAGCAGCACATACTTCCGTTCCCAGGATCGAGAACGTTCAAGCTTCTTCTTCAATGATGACAGCGACTCCTGGGTTCGAGACGGGACTGGCAAGAACTCTGGGGATGTATTCAGATATCATCTATTCATATCTGGATACGTACTCCAAGCGTTTCTTGAAGGACGAAGCTATGCCCTTCTCTGAGCTTCGAACTATGGTCAATTTCCCGCTCATGGCGTTGCGACATGCTGGTTGCGAATCTCAGTGCATCTTCTTCGAACATCTCCTGGATGAGTTGGAAATAACTATCCGAAAATACTGGGAGACTAAGAAGGAAGACATTCATTCTTTAACGGTGGCTGAGATCAGTCAACTAGAGCATGAAGCCCAGTCCCAGCAAGCTGCATTAGAAGCATTTCTTGCCTCTTCTTCTGAGAAATTAGTAGAAAAGGGTGAAGAAATATTAGCTACTCATCAGAGAGTAGAGCTTCTGGAGAAAGATAAAGCATCCAAAGCTGAAGAGCTGAAGAAATTGAAAGAGGAGTTGGCTCGTCTTCAAGAACGAATTGCTGTCATAGAAACAGAACAAGCTGAGGTCATTACTGTTTATATTTCTGAAACCGAACGCTGTGAAACTCTTCAAAAGGAGCGAGAGCAGATGCAGACAGAACAAATTGAAGAAGTTAATCGTCTCCAATCTGCTATTATCATTTTTGATGAACAAAATGTCGCTGTTGAACCAGCAAAAAAAGTTCGAAAAGCTCATGAAAAGAAAATGAGTATTGTACTCGATCGTATTAAGGAGCTAATAACTCCTAATAAATAGATCTTGTAATCAACATTTTGATTTTGAATAAAGACGAATGAGAACCTTTTTTGATTTGATTTTGGACTTTGTTGTTTTGGATATGTTCAGAGGTAAATAATACATGACACGTTTCAATAGAATAGAATATACAAATGAACTTTGCAATTCTATCAGATGATATTAAACCAGAGATGATCTTAGTTTAATACTGATAAAAAATGAATGATAATGAACGGATGAACCGTCAGATGATGATAAATGAACGGATTAACCGTCGGATTATAATGAACGGGCGAACCGTCGGATGAATGTGATAAATGAACGGATGAACCGTCAGGCTTTAATGAACGGGCGAACCGTCGGATGAATGTGATAAATGAACGGATGAACCGTCAGGCATTAATGAACGGGCGAACCGTCAGATGAATGTGTCGCTTCGTTATTTGAGGAACTTCTGCCTATAAATATAGCAGAAATCTGACAAGAACGAACACTTCTATACTTCAACATAAAAAATGTCATCTGAAGAAGCATCAAAGAAGGCTGAAATCGCCCCGAAGGCTCAGAAGGGCACTGAAGAACGCCCTGCCGATCCAGTTCAGCCGAAGGAGGTAGAAGCAAGCGAAGGTTCATCTGCACCCAAGCCACCACGAGATATTCTGGACTTTCTGCTTGATCCAGGAAGGACTGAAGAAGAAGAAACCATGAGGATGGCTGCTTGCAAGTTCCTCGTGGGTTCCAGCAAGGAAGTTCTCAGCTCCTTTGCTGATCGCATTTTCGAGAAGGACGGCAGCGGTCCGCGTCAAAATGTAGAAAAAGATGATAGTGATCTTCCTTAGTATCATGTACTATCGTTCATGATGAAATAACATTTGAATTCATGAACTTGAACTTTGTCTGATGATTTACAAGTATTTATATTTATACATAATACTTTTTAAGGAATTTGACATTAATAGGCATTATAACAATTCGACCATCCAGTCCTGAAAGTTGATAAGCTCCATTTGAGAAGACTCGGCTCACAACATAGGGACCTTCCCACTTTGTGTCAAATTTGCCTTTGCTCATATGAGTCATAGTCATAGGACGTCTGACTGTTAGAACAAGTTCTCCTTTTTGATATGCTCGAACTCTGACTTTCTTGTTAAAAGCTCTTGAGATTCTAGCTTGATAGAATTCGATATTCTGTTGAGCAGATAATCGCTTTTCATCCAGAGCTTCTAATTCCTGAAGTCGAAGACGATCATTATTCTCGGTGGTAAGTTCATTAGCGATTGCCATCCTTAAAGAAGGAATTTGAATCTCTAATAGAAGAACAGCTTCGCATCCATACACCAGAGAGAAAGGTGTACATTTAGTAGCATTACGAACTGTAGTGCGGTAAGCCCACAAACATTCACCAAGTTTCTCACTCCAATTACGTTTGTTGGTAGAAACAAACTTCTTTAAGAGTTTGATGATGGTTTTGTTGAAAGCTCCTACTAATCCGTTAGCTGCCGGATTATATACGGTAGAAGCTACATTGTTGATTCGATGATCGTCACATAATCGAGTAAACTTCTGGCTGACGAACTGTGGTCCATTATCATGAATAATGCGTCAAGGAACACCAAATCTGTAAATGACATGGTGTTTGATAAAGTTGATGACATTGGAAGTTTTGACTTCAGATAAAGGAATAGCTTCGGCCCATTTGGAGAAATAATCGGTTATTGCGAGAATAAACCAATGACCTTTTGATGACGGCAGATTGATCAGACCAATAATGTCTATGCCCCAAGCTTTGATGGGCTATGATGCTGCCGTTGGATGTAGAAATTCTGAAGGTTGATGAATAAAATCTGCATGGATTTGACAAGCTTTAACTTTCTTGCATATTCGATGGCATCTGATACCATAGTGGGCCAATAATAACCCATACGTCGAATATGGTCTTGAAGTTTTGGTCCAGGCTGATGTGCTCCACAAATTCCATCATGTGCTTCGCGAATAATTTGTTGAGCCTCATCACCGGCAATACATCGAAGAAGTAAACCATCATAAGCTCGACGATATAGGGTTTTTGTAGTATAATTGTAATAGAATCTGAGTGATCGTCGTCTGATAGATGCTGCTTCACTCGAATTATCTGGAAGAATATTATACAATACGAAATCTAAGAAAGGAAGTCTCCAATCTTTATCCGTATTCTGATTCTCAGCTGAATTACTGAAGGTGAATTCCATACTAGAATCAGATGAAGATGATAATGATTTACGACTTAATCCAAATCCTCTTGTTGTGTTGACATCATGAGATGTTGATTCTTCAATGTCAACTGGAAGTCCTAAAGTTAGATTGTTTTTGAGATGAAATAATTCTCGATTGCAGACAACAATCATTTGTTGACGTCTAATCGGAATAGCCAATACTGCCGCGAGATTAGCAAGAGCATCAGCTTCTGTGTTACATGCTCGTCCAACATGCTCAATGAAGAACCCTTCAAATAAAGAAGCCATAGATATAGCCGATCTATGATAAGGAACCAGATCTTGATGGCGAACTTCATAAGTACCCCTTATCTGATTGACAATGAGTTTAGAGTCTCCATACGCCTCCAAATGTTGAATATTCAGATGTTTAGCGAGTTGAAGACCAATGAGCAGTGCATTGTACTCAGCTACATTGTTTGAATATGGTTGATCGAGAGAATAAGCTCTTTGGATAGCAAGACCTTCTGGTGATACAAGAACAATTCCAACTCCAGCAATAATGTCACCATTAGGACCTATTCTTGAAGCTTCGTCAAAGAATAGACGCCAAGTAGAATCTTCTTCATCAATTTGATTTGAGTCTAGGACTTCATCTGGAATTTCATCGTAGAGTTTTGAATTCTCTGGAATTGAATGAGGAGCCAGAAAATCAGCTAAAGCTTGTCCTTTGACTGATTTCTGAGGGAAATAATGCATGTCATATTGAGCAAGTAAGATTCCCCAATTAGCCAATCGAGAATTTAAAACACTTGGTTTCTTCATCATAACCCGTATATGATTGATCCTGGAGATGACATGAATGGTTTGGCCAATAATATAATGTCGTGTCTTTTGGACAGCGAACATCAGGGCTAGACATTCTTTTTCGACCGGTGAATATCGAGGTTCAGCTCCGGTCATAGTACGACTGAGATAATAAATGGCTTGTTCATGACCATTTTTATTCTTTTGAGCGAGCAATGCACCCAATGAATGACTCATTGCTCGAGTATATAGGAGGAACGGTATTCCTGAGACAGGAGGTACCAATACTGGGGGGCTCATCAGATATTATTTGATATCATCGAATGCTTTCTGACATTCATCATTCCAGACAAAAGAAACACCTTTCTTCATAAGTTTATTGAATGGTCTGCAGCGTCCTGAAAGATTAGAGATGAATCTCCTGATATAAGCGATCCTTCCTTGAAATCCTCGTAGCTCTTTTAAGGTGCGTGGAGGACGCATCTCTTGGATGGCTTTGATCTTCTCGGGATCCATGTGTATACCTTTCGAGGTAATGACGAAGTCGAGAAATTTGCCACTAGAGACGCCTAAGAAGGACTTAGTAGGGTTCATCTTTAATTGATGCTTACGCATTAGATCAAAAATAGTCTTCAAATCTTGGATGTGATCCTCTTTTTGTCGACTTTTGACTGCAATATCATCAACGTAGCATTCGACTATTTTTCGCAAATGTTCACGGAATATAGTGCTCATGGCTCGTTGATAAGTTGCTCCTGCATTCTTGAGACCAAATGGCATAACTGTATAACAGTATGTACCGATCGACGTTCTGAAAGAAGTGTGTTTCTCGTCATCTGGAAATATTTTAATCTGATTGTACCCAGAATATCCATCCATGAATGACATCCGTTCAAACCCACAGGTATTATCGATCATAACATCAGTAATTGGTAGAGGGAATTCGTCTTTAGGATATGCCGCATTGAGATCGCGGAAGTCTATGCATACTCTGATCTTGCCAGTCTTTTTAAGGACAAGAACTATATTAGCCACCCAATCGGGATGTTGTTCCTCTCTAATAAACCCAGAAGCCATGAGTTTATTGACTTCAGCTTCAATTGCATCCATGATGTCTGGACGAAATCGTCGCTGTTGTTGCTTGACCGGCTTTACATTCGGCATGATATTGAGTTTGTGAGTTGCAATCTATGGATCAAGTCCTGGCATATCTTCATAACTCCAAGCAAAGACATCGATGTATTCTCGAATAAGTTTAATCATGTCTTGCTTATCAGTTTCTGAAAGACTTTCACTGATGAATATTGGTTTGGGGGATCCCTCTTCACCAACATCTATTTGAACAAGTTTGTCTTCAGTCGGAGGTTCTTTTTGCTCGAATCGGAACTCCCATTGATTATCTAACCTTTGGGCCCATTGTTCTGATTCAGGTAAGATTTTAAACTCGTCTTCGTTTTCATCATCTTCTTCAGAACCATCAATGGAGACCATGTTGGAAGACAGAATGTTGTAATGGAAGTCACCGATACTTGTATCAGAATCCCATGAGGTAGTACTAGAAGAATCAGATCTCTTATCTTCGTCAGATTCGGGATCTTCATGGATAGTATTGATAAAAGGAGTAGGAGCAATATAACCTAATCCGCATTTTGTCCTCCCATATTTCAGAGGAGGAATCCGAACAGGCATTTTTCTTCCTTTTCCATTATTGAGGCCAGTTCTGAAGTCATAGCCCATATTTTTAATGATGTCTTTAGATTGCTGACTATATCGACGTAGTTGTAATCTTCCAGTATCATCATTTTTGTCTTCATCTTCTAAATCAGAAGGATTCTGGGGCCCTTTGTAGAAGAATATTGGAATGTCTCCTGGCTTCCTACTAGGAACCAGAAAGTATGAAGTTTGTACTGATTCTAGGGATACATCTGTATGAAAAGTCTGTACAACTCCTATGGTTATTGTTCTCAAGTCATCTAACAAATACAAATAACTATGAACATGATTACACACATCAATATACTGCAAAGATGGAGACTTTTCATTAAATTTAAAAGCAGTAGTATTTACATAGGGAGAAGGCTGGGCCTTAGAAATTTTAGCCAAATCAATGACTAAAGGGGGAGAAGAAGAACGAGAGGAAGTTTTGTTTCGATTAAGATCGATAACAAATGGTTCAGAAGAGGTGAGCTCCCTTGAAGCCTGAGATGGAAGAGTAGTCCGCCCTCCAAAAGGGATTACCAGAGTATCCTGTTTTATATGTGAAGATACAGGAACTGTAGTACGTCCACTGACAGGAATGATCAGTGTATCTTGAGTAGACGACTGAGGTAATGGAGAGATCCGTCCGCTTACTGGAATAATGAAAGAACCTTCTCCAGAGGGTTTAGGAGATTGTTGCTGAGTAGTTCGACCTTTAACAGGAATTATCAAGGTCTCACTTTGTGGATCCTCTTTCTCCATAGCTTGTATCACCCTCGTATACTCTTCTTTGTACATCCGGGAATCATTAAAATAAGCTTCAACCCCATGGAAGGGATTTATATTAGCAACTTCCTTTTGTACTCTTCCATTGCTGTCAATGTATTTAAAACACTGATGAAGAGTAGAAGGCACCACATTATTTTCATGAAGAAAGGGCCTCCCCAGAAGAAGATTATAAGATCCTACGATCTCGATCACATAGAAAGTGACTTTGGATCTGAAATCACCTATCTGAAGTTTCAGATGAATCTTTTCCGAAGGCTCGCTTCGGCTTTGATTGAATCCCAAGATAGTAGTAACCGTCTTGGAAAGCTTGTGAAGAGGGATTTTTAGTTCATCCAACAGACTCTTTGGCATTATACTTATAGCAGACCCTGGATCAATGAGGATACGATCTATCTTTATCGTATCGATATAACCGGTGTAGTAGAGAGGCCGATCATGTCGATTATCCTCCAGTAGCATGTCGTCTTGTGTAAAGGTGATATTCGGGATAATCTCCAATACACTGTTGTAATGTAAGCAAGTGGCAGGTTCTTCATCTGGCTTCTTTAATTGTGCAAGACATGAATCAGCCTGAAGAAGTGCTTCACTTAACGTCTCCCGAGTCTCTTTAGAAAGACGTAGAAGTTCAAAGAGAGACATTCTAGCTGGAGTATTAGCCAGTTGAGCTAGAATGTCAAAGTTATAAGGCTTCTGAAGTCCAAGAGGAGGGGACTTCTTGATTGGTTTATCAAATCGAGCCTGTTGTTTGCCTTTCTCAAGAGCTGTAGGCTTGGAAGGAGTAGGTACAACCAGTGCAGTTGAAGGAACAGGTGCTATAGATGATTCTTCTTCAAGAGAAACATTAGGAGCATCTTTGTCAGCATGAGGGATATCAGGAGTATCCTCAGGACTCTTGGAATAATCCTTTAGATAAGGTTTCCATGTTCTAGTAGCACCAGCAAGTGCTTCTTCCTTATCTTTCGGCTCTGTGTCGGAAGTGGATCCGATAGAAGTCATATGACATGACTTAGTTTTCCCAGCCTTCTTAGATTTTCGGGAAATAGTCTTTTGGAGAGAAGGAGATTCAAAATCTGCCACTAGATCAGGATGAATCCATATGATTTCTCCTGTTTCCATAGTGATTGGTACTAATCCTTCAGACTGTGGAGGAGGAATATTCACTATTTCAAGAGTTGCCTTGGGAATAGGAATGATCCCGCTTTCAAGGAGTTGAGGAGGGAAATCTCCGAATTGCATAGAGACGACGTTGGAGGTGACGGTCTTCTCTTTCGGAGTAAGAGAGATAGCTCCAGATTTAATCATTTCCTGGATCTTTCCTTTCAGTACATAACATGTACGAATTGTGTGACCCAACATTCTGTGGTATGAACAGTATTTAGGATGATCCGTCTTACCAGCTTCATCAGGTTTCTTGATTTCAGGTAATTGTATTTTATTACCTTTCAGCAGACATTCAAAGATACCAAGGACATCATCGTCATCAAAAGAGTATTCTTCTTTGGGACGAGGTGCTCTTGGTTGTTGAGTCGCAGAGGCAGGAGGAGTTTGAACAGTCGATGCATCTTTACTCTGAAGATTAACTTCAAGGGTTTTTTTTCCCTTGCGAGTATTGGATTTAGCATTATTGTTAGTACTTTGACCTGTTTCTTTGGGAGTCATCTGCACTCCTAAACCTTTGAAGGTTTCAGCACTAATTTCTGTGGCCTTGGCACTAACTATGAAGGAAGGCCAATCTTGAAATTGAGTAGATCCTGTCCACATGCTGATGATTGGCAACAAATTTGATTTGCATGTATCAATGGTGACAGCATCAGGAGTTCCAAGAGGCATCTTCAGAGCTTCTCTTCGAAACCGTTCAATGAATTCCTCTGTAGTTTCATTATTTTTCTGCTTAATTCTTATAAGAGCAGACATAGTCATGTCATTGAGCCCTTCATAGAACCATTCAAGAAACATTTGTTTAAAACCGGCAAATGAGGTAATACACCCATCCGGGAGACTTCTATACCATTCATAAGTCATTCCTTTGAGACATCCGACAAACACCCAAGTAAGGAGGGCGTCACTTGGTTGCAGCTGGTCAGTCATTACTTCAAAGTGATTAATAAACTGACTCGGAGAAGTGGTTCCATCATAGAATGAGATAGTAGGAGGTTTGTATTTAGGAGAATACGATACTTGCTTCCATTCTATTGGATAAGGTTGCTTGATGCCTAACCTTTGTAAACCATCCTTCTGTTTGAATGCTTCAAATTGAGTTCGGAGATTCCTCAATTCTTCAGTAACAACTCCGGAGGATTGTGGAGTTGTAGCTTGTAGAGAAAAGTTGGGAGGAGGAACAGCATTATAAGCACTACCCCCAGCTCCAGAGTGACTAGGAACTGGTTGAGCTTGCCCAGGAGTATTGGATTGTACTGCTGGAGGAACATGTACTGGACTTACACCAGTGTCAATTGGTATGGCGTCTGGAACAGTCTGTCGATTTTGCAACTGGGTTGCCATGAGTTTATATATCGACTTCATAGTGTCAGCCATAGACTTCATTTGCTGTTCCAAAGAAGCAATTCTTTGTTCTTGAGGAGTCAAGAAAGAAGAAGGTTCATCAGTATTCCCATCAACCATATAAGTCGTGACTGTACGAGGGATTATTGATGAACTGGTGGATGTTGTCTATTCTGAATCATTACTTTGTGTATCAAAGTCATTTGTAGGAGAACTACCCCCGGTAGGAAGAGGTGGGAAGTTGGATTCTCTAAGGAATTCAGAATAATCTTCAGAAACAGAAGTTCTTTGACTAGAGACCAGGACTCTTGCTCTGGTGCCTCTGTATACTCCATCTGGACTATCAGTTCTACCTCCAGTATCCCGAGAGGTCATATTAACAGAAGCAAACAGAGGTTCATCTTCATCAGGCATCGGTTCACACTGAATTCGGGTGAAGACAGATTATCGTTTAGTTTGACATCTGTATTGTATTATGACTCTCGGCTGAAAGTCACATTCATCATCAGCATGGTCCTGATCCATTGATTGACATCTACATTGAATTATGACTCTTGGCTGAAAGTCACATTCAGCATGGTCAAGATCCATTGACACAGAATTATTCCTTCTCTTCTGTTGAAGGTGTTCTCGTAAATCGGTTTGTGAAGATTGAGGTACATCAGAGAACATTCTTTGTGTATTTGTAGGAATGTATTTTCGGTTCTTGGGTCTTGATGGCTCTTGATTATATAGAGAGTGATTAATCTGAGCCACATAATTTCTAGCATACTCTATATCTGGATCTCTTGCTTTTGTTCCCGATTGGTATGGTTTTTTGACACCAGAAGTGCTTCCCAAACGGGTTTGATTAAGTTTTACTCTTAGATCAGTTGGAGGTAACACATTGGTTTTTGAAACTTGGAGTTTTCCTTCCGTTGATCTGGATATTTGTAGAGAAGGAAGAGTTGAACCACCCCCTTGATTAGGAGTTGGTAACAGACCCTCTTTTATAGACAAATTCTGTGCCCAATTCGAAAAAGTCGTAGAAGAAGACATTAAGAAATGTTTCTTCTTAGACTTATTCAAGTTTTGAGACATAGAATGTCCAGAAGGAAGAGTAGTCAAAAGACCATCTCCTTTTCTTTGACTAACAAAATTGTCAGTCAAAGCTGTTCCTGAAGCAAACATTACAGGAGCAGAAGAAACAACTAAGGAGTTATTTCTTTTCGAAGGGACTTTGTGTGCCATTTGTGAAGGAGCTTTAGCAAGACCACCCCCAGTTCTTGTAGAAGTTGGCAAGGAAGAAGGGATAGCTAAAGAGCTATTCTTCTTAGATGATGCTGGTGACAATTTGGCTAAGGAGCCAGTATTGTCAGCGTATAAAGTCTTGGCTAAAGAGCCAAATTTTGGTACGCACACTGAGTCAGAAAGAATTGACTTAGAAATACACGCTGGAACAGTTTTGGCTAAGGAGCCAGTGTTGTTAGCGTGACTTTTGAATTTAGAAATACACGCTAGAACAGATTTGGCTAATGAGCCAGTACTGTCAGCGTGATTTTTGGCTTCGAGATTGCACGCTGGAACAGGCTTGGCTAAGGAGCCAGTGCTGTTAGCGTGACTTTTGACTTTGAGATTGTACGCTGGAACAGGCTTGGCTAAGGAGCCAGTGCTGTCAGCGTGACTTTTGACTTTGAGATTGCATGCTGGAACAGGCTTGGCTAAGGAGCCAGTGCTGTCAGCGTGACTTTTGACTACTGTCGTCTTCGAGCACACAAGAGTGTGCGTGCTTGCAGTAGAGTCCTTGCCAGTGTTAGGAGTAGACACTGTGGCAGAAACTTTACCATTGGTTACCAAAAGATTCTTAGGGACGTAGACAGATCATCCCTTCGACTTGGCAGTGGTGATGGAGGCTGAAGTGGGCTTGCCACCCTTAGCCCGCTGCATTTCTTCGTAGGCGAGTTGATCAAATTGGATCGATATCACCTTCTTCGTCGAGCCGACTGACGAAGTGTCGTATTGAGTTGTTGCCATCTCAGAAGAGGAGATGGTTTTCTCCAGCAGAGTCGCCAATTTGTTTTCCATAAATAAATTCACTTTATTTATTGTGTTTCTGGGAAAATTACAACTGTAGGAATCCGATCTAGAAGACGATCGCTTTATCCCTTGGACGATGCGAAGAAGAAAAGCTCTCAAAATTTCAACAACAATTTAGATAACTATGTATCTGTACAATGAATGAGAAAAGAACTCTATTTATAGAGTCAAAAATAACTGAAAAGATAACTGTCTTCACAACCTGTGCATAGTTAAAAATCATGCAGGATCTAACATACGCAAGGTTATGAGCAGTTAATGGACGTGGCCTGTAACTGTTGGACACATGGCAATCATGCATGAGTCGTGTGCAAGTTACAGGATACGCGGGTGAGAGATCAGTGGCATGGCTGCCACGTACTCCAATTTGATGAAATCTACGCAGACTTTGTTAAAGACGAAATTCACGCAGACTTAGGTCGAAAAGCTTCAAAATCCACGCAGACTTGGGGCAGAAAGCTTCAGAATCCATGCAGTCTTGGGGCAAAAAGCTTCAGAATCCACGCAGACTTAGGGCAAAAAGCTTCAGAATCCACGCAAACTTGGGGCAGGAAGCTCAAAATACACGCAGACTTGAGAAAGGAACATAGAAGTTCAAAATACACGCAGACTTGAGTCAGAATGGCCAGCTGTCTTGATTCGACGTGCCTCGACTGACACAAAATCTCTGACATTGATTGCCTTTTGTCAGTCGTATTAAATGACAATAAGCTCTTTGGTACGCCAACTTGATAAAGGCTGAGTCTTGTTGAAGAAGATTTCGAAAGTCACGCAATAGTCGGCTGTGATCTCTCGAGTTCCGTACATACGTGGCACGCGAGGAGATATTCTTTCACTGTCGTGTGTCAGTCATAATGATACTCTGACAAATGATGAGCTGTCTCTCAGCGTGACTTTTAAACATTGTCTTGATCAACTCAGTGTGACTTTTAGAATTTGTCCTGATCAACTCAGCGTGACTTTTAGGCTTTGTTCTGATCAACTCAGCGTGACTTTCATTTTTTGAGGCCTACAATGCCTACCGGAGAAGAACCACCAATTCAGCCCGTCCAGCCTGCAGAGCCTGATGATGGCACTTTGGTGGGTCTCATCAGGACCTTATTAGCTTTCCAGGATCGTCGAGGAGATGCCTTGCACCAGGCGGTGGCAGATGCTTTGACCAGAGGAGGTCATCAGGGTAATAGCGTGGCCAACAGCTTCAAGCGCTTGAACCCTCCCTTCTTCGACGGCAGTGAAGATGCGATCGCTGCAGATGCATGGCTTCAGGATACAGAAGTGATTCTAGAAGAAGCCAGGACTCCAGAGAACGAGAAGGTGGCCGTGGTGCACCTACAGCTATTGGATCTTGCCCGCAGCTGGTGGGTGGCATATGCCATTGGATTAGTGGCCCCTATTTAATGGACAGTATTCAGGGAGAGATTCCAGACCAAGTATTTCGATGTTGTAGCTCGATACGATCTACAGACGAGGTTCACTAATCTGAAGCAGATGGGCAGGACGGTCGACGGATATGCGGCCGAGTTTTCGAGACTTAGTCGGTTTGCTCCCACCTTGGTAGCGACCGAGTTTGATAGAGCCCAGCAGTTTCAGCAGGGGCTTCATCTGGAGATTCTATTGGCAGTAGAGCAGTTTGAGCATCAGTCCTTTGATGCAGTACTGAGGGCAGCCCGAAGGCATGAATATACCTCCCAGAGGATCGTGGATAGGACCAGAGGTCGGAAGCGAACCCACAGTCAGATGAATCAGTCATCAGCACCAGCCCCGGCAGCCAGGGCCTTGACCATTGGAGCTCCGAGGCGGGCGGCCTCAGTGACGTCGGTTCAGCATTCTACCCCGATACACCCTCAGCAGCAGAAGCAGAAGCAGTCTTCCGCAGTGGGATGTTCACACTGTGGGAAGTCAGGACATGTGGTGTCAGAGTGTCGCATAGCACAGGGTTTGTGCTTGGTTTGTGGAGCCCCGGACCACAGGGTTGGGAATTGCCCGAACAGGGGGAGTTCATCATCAGCTTTCTCTAGTCCTTCAGTTAGAGGTCCAGCACCAGTCCAGCACCAGCTGCAGTACCCGTTTCCGAAGCCATTGCCGACGCTGGCCCAGGCATTCCAGCAGCAGAGACCGCAGCAGTATGCCCAAGCCCAAGCCCTGATCCAGAGCAGGCAGAGGAATTTTCAGCAGAGGGGACTCGCACCCAGAGGACATAGTCAAGTGCTGGCTTTGACCATGGAAGAAGAAGGAATAGCACCAGGTGAGGTAGTGGCAGGTACTATTCTCGTCAACACCTTTCCAGCTTCAGTATTATTTGATTCTGGTGCCTCGCATTCATTTATGTCTGCACAATTCGCGACATGGATAGGATTGGAGCCAGAGTCATTATCAGTAAGGCTCAATATACTTACGGATAACGGACTTGTGGGAGTAGATAGAGTGTTTTCTTCGTGTCGGATCATAGTTAGCGGTAGAGAGTTCTCCACTAGATTGATAGAGTTCCCGATGGCCGATTATGATGTGGTCTTAGGGATGAATTGGTTGAGGGACCAGTATGCTAGGATAGACTGCCATATCGGCAGGGTTGTTTTTAGCATTCCAGGCGAGCCGGAGTTTTCCTTTTCCCGAGGTGAAGTTGAACCTTCTCCTCCGGTGTTGCGGATGGCAGTAGCAGCAGTACAGTTACCTCAGATAGTTAAGAAGTTTCCAGACGTTTTCCCAGAAGATCTTCCAGGGATACCGCCAGAGTGGGAGATCGAGTTAACCATCGACTTGATTCCCGAAACAGCCCCAGTGTCAAAGAGAGTCTACAGGAGGGCGCCGTCAGAATTAGAGATATTATACAAGATGATTGAAGAACTCAGAACCAAAGGATTCATTCGTACAAGTGGATCGCCTTGGGGAGCCCCGATGCTTCTTGTGAAAAAGAAGGATGGTACGTCCAGATTATATGTAGATTATCGTACCTTGAACTCAGTGACAATCAAGAACAGATGCCCTCTCCCGAGGATAGATGACTTGTTTGATCAACTCAAGGGGGCAGCAGTGTTCTCGAAGATCGACTTGCAGTCAGGATACCATCAGATCAGAGTCAGAGAGCAGGATATCCCGAAGATAGCATTCAAATCCCGATATGGGCAATATGAGTTCCTTGTTATGCCATTTGGAGCAACCAATGCGCCGACTGTATTCATGGACCTCATGAATCGCATCTTCATGCCTTATTTGGATCAGTTCGTGATTGTGTTCCTAGACGACATCCTGGTCTACAACAAGAGTGAGGCGGAGCATTAGCAGCATCTCCGTGTGGTTCTTCAGATTCTCAGAGAGCACCAGTTGTATGCCAAGTTTAGTAAATACGAGTTCTGGCTCGATCGTATTTCGTACTTAGGCCATATCATCACCAAGGGAGGAGTAGAAGTGGAACCCCAAAAAATTATGGCCATTGAGACATGGCCAGTGCCCAGTACGGTTGCAGAAGTTTGCAGTTTTCTTGGATTGGCCGGCTACTACCGACGATTTGTTTCAGACTTTGCTCGAATTTCAGCGCCATTGACCCAGTTGACCCGCAAGGATGTGCAGTTTGCTTGGACAGCAGAGTGCCATAATTCTTTTAAGAAGTTGAAGTGAGGCTTGATGACGGCTCCTATTCTCACGCTTCCAGATGGAGCTGGAGAATTCTCAGTATATTGCGATGCTTCAGGCAGAGGTTTAGGATGTGTTCTGATGCAGCATGGGAAGGTAATAGCTTACGCATCACGATAACTTCGTGATCATGAGAGAAATTATCCAACCTATGACTTAGAATTGGCAGCAGTAGTGTTTGTACTTAAGTTGTGGAGGCACTACTTGTACGGAGATAGGGTGGAGATTATCACCGACCACAAGAGCCTGAAGTATGTTTTCACTCAGAAGGATCTTAACATGCGTCAGAGAAGGTGGCTAGAGCTACTTGTAGATTATGATGTCAACTTGTAGTATCACCCAGGGAAGGACAACGTTGTAGCAGATACATTGAGCAGGAGAGCCGAAGTTTATTTCCTAACAGCGCAACCAGAGCTGTTAGCAAATCTTCAAAAAATGGGAATAGAAGTTGTTCTCCCTTCCAATATTGCATTGATGGCCAGTATGCAGGTTCATTCCACTATAATTGAGAGGATCCGGTTGGCGCAGTCGGCAGATTCCAAGCTTCAGCGACTCAGAGGAGAGTGTGAGGCAGGATGAAGACCAGAGTTATGTATCCATAAAGACGGTACACTTCGACATGGGAAGTGTCTTTGTGTACTCAGTGGAGATATCAGACAGGAGATCATGACAGAGGCTCACAGTTCGCAGTATTTCATTGATCCCGGTGGTACGAAGATGTACCGTGATATCCGTCAGCACTTTTGGTGGAATGGCATAAAGAGAGAGATAGCCCGGTTTGTCTCTCGATGTTTGGTTTGTCAACAAGTTAAAGCTGAATATCAGAGGCCAGCTGGACTTCTTCAGCCCTTGCCAATTCCAGAATGGAAGTGGGAGCATGTAACCATGGATTTCGTGACTGGATTACCTAGATCCTCGGCTGGCAGAGATACTATTTGGGTTATTATAGACAGGCTCACGAAGGTGGCCTACTTTCTCCCGTTCAGAGTTGGTCAGTCGAAGGCTCAGCTGGCAGAGATGTACCTCAGGCAGGTAGTCAGGATACATGGAGTACTAGTCAGTATCACCTCGGACCGAGATTCAAGATTTACGTCGCACTTTTAGCGCAGCTTGCAAGAGAGTTTGGGAACTCACCTCCAGTTCAGCTCAGCTTATCACCCGCAGATAGATGGCCAGTCGGAATGCACAATCCAAACTCTTGAAGATATGTTGCAGTCATGTACACTCGACTTCGGTGGTTCGTGGGAAGATCACATGCACCTGGTGGAGTTCTCGTACAACAACAGTTTCCAAGCCAGTATCCAGATGGCACCGTTCGAGGCACTGTATGGTAGGAAGTGCCGATCCCCGCTAGCATGGGACGATGTCGGAGAGAGACAGATGCTCGGTCCAGAAATAATTGCTCAGACAGTTGAGGTGGTTAGAAGAGTCCGAGATCATCTTCGAGTTGCACAAGATCGTCAGCGCCATTGGGCCGATTCTCATCGGCGCCCTCTTGAATTTTCTGTCGGCGATCATGTACTTCTGAGGATTTCGCCTAACCGTGGCATCATTAGTTTCGGCGTATGGGGAAAGCCTAGTCCTAGGTATATAGGACCGTTCGATATTCTGGAGCGAGTAGGAGATGTATCCTATCGTCTTGCTCTTCCGCCATCGCTATGTGAGGTACATAATGTGTTCCATGTATCCCAATTGCGACGGTATATCCCGGACCCGAGCCACATCCTAGATCATTCAGAATTGGTTGTTGGTACCAACCTTTCGTATGAGGAGAGGCCCGTGTCTATATTGGACCGAAGAGAGAAGATACTCAAGAACAAGACTATCAAGTTAGTCCGAGTTGCTTGGGGTCATCACTCTTTGGGTGAGTCAACATGGGAGCATGAGGATGATATCCGATCGCGATATCCCGACCTGTTTGACTCGTGAGGTATAATATCTTTCTTATGCCTCATGCCTTCGATTCCTTGCTTGCATGAATAATTAATTGATTGCTTGATTAGTATAGCTTGTCTGTGAATAGTATAGCTTGTTCTTGTCCCTCTAGCCTCTTAATTAAATTCTGAGGATGAAATTCTTTTAAGGTGGATAGAGTTATAATACATGTGGTTCGTATTGCGTATCTTGGTATACGTATATGTAATTTGACCCGTATTGCATGTCTTCCTGCTTGATTTATTCTAGCATTTCATTGATTGGTTTATTCTTGGATTGGTTCGGCTTGGCTTGGTTTGCTTTGGTTCATCATGAACCAAAGGTGAACCCTACTACCTACCACCACCCTCCTTATTTATAACCCCTTTCTTTTCTCTCTCATCATTATTTCCTTCCTTCTTCATTTACTCTCCACCATTACTTCTTCAACCACCAGGAGGGAGAGAGAGAGCTTAGGCAAGTATAAACTTGTTTCATGATGGATCTCAAGTTTTATTATTCTATTCTCTTCCTTACTTGATTCTAAGCCTCTTTAGAACTTGGCATTTTTGGATTTGATGGATGGATTCGTGTAGATCTAAGTTTGTAACTTTTTGGTTTTCTTGGTTTTGATCTCTAAAACTTACTTATTTTCGAAAACTAATGGTTCTATGTTGTAGAGAATTCAATTTCATGCAGTTTTGGCTTTTGTTTCGTTTGATTTCGACTTCGGATGAGTAAGTTATGGCCATTACAAGTTTTCGGAACTTTCATGGCTGAACTTACTGTTTGGGGACAATGACCCCCATGCGCCCGAGAGTCCATGCGCCGGGAGTCCATGCGCTGTGAAGTCCCAGAAACGCATCCCTCAACTCCGAGCGTGTCATGCGCGCAGGTTCCCTACGCGCATGTACTGAAGACGCAACGTGAGTTTTTCGCACGCGTCGATTGGTGCAGAAATCCCACGCGCCGATTGGTGCAGGAATCCCACGTGCCGATTGTGCAGGAATCCTATGCGCCGATTGGTACAGGAATCCCACACGTCGATTGGTGCAGGATTCCCACGCGCCGATTGGTACAGGAATCCCACGCGCCGATTATGCAGGAATCCTACGCGCCGATTGGTGCAGGAATCTTACGCGCCGATTGTGCAAGAATCCCACGCGCCGATTGGTGCAGAAATCCCACGCGCCGATCTTGCAGGAATCCCATGCACCGGAATTGCTCTATTTTACTATTTTTGTCTGTTTAAGTTGTTTTGTAGCTGGAATCTTGAAAAACTCAAAACATGAAAGTTGTAGATCTTTTCCTTAGCTTCAAGAATATGTCACTAGTTACTTTATGCAAGTTTCTCTCATTCACGATAATGTAAGAATAGAACCCGATAGTGGCCCGCCGTGGCTCGCTATTAACAAGTCAACTGACATGATATATCATGATATGCTGTTACGACAGCTAGCATGACATGACAAGTATGAATGACCTGGACATCGTGGGCGATTATGTTTTTTTACAAATAAACTGCTACTATCTTGCATCATGTCTAGGATGGAGATCCCTGAGTACCACGGTCAGGGGTACCTACTGAAATTGACTAAGGCTAATAAACTAGAATAATTCAGTAGACATGAAGAGATTCCCAACTACAGGCAATCCCGTTATCTGGGCGCATTTAGTGGACTTGTAGCTTACCGACGAGTAGGGCACATTTCCAGCACACAGTCACGTGTTGCATTCTTCATAAACGGACATTCGACCTGGATAACCGGATGGTCTGCAGGGCTTGTGGCTGTTGGGATAATCTCATTGCATCTTGCTAGTAACTAGGCATGTGATAACCCTAGTTAGTTAAAGTATCAAGCCGTACTTATTGCTTGGCCGTGATTGATTGGATGGAGTCCAGCCCAGTCTAGTTTGTCATGATCCTGTACAAGATTGTATCATGACATGATTTCTTGTATCGATAAATGATGGGATACCAAGTTCTGTTCAGATGAAGGGTTACAACCCCGGTCCTTGTTTGGTTTAAGGGTTGTAACTTGGCTATCTGAATAGTTCCGTGGTTATCTTATGATATATCATCCTGCTTATTGTGCATGTCTTAACAATAAAGATCAGGGGTCCAGTTCTGTTCAGGCGAAGGGTTACAACCCCGGTCCTTGTTTGATTTAAGGGTTGTAACCTGGCTTCCGGAGCAGTTCTGTGTCCTTTCTTCGTTTATTGTCTTATTGTAATCCCAGGCCATGCTCGTCATGTTTTACTTATTTCAGCGGCATAATTATTTATACTGGCCTTAACAATAAAGATCAGGGGTCCAGTTCTGTTCAGGCGAAGGGTTATAATTCCGGTCCTTGTTTGGTTTAAGGGTTGTAACCTGGCTCCCGGAGCAGTTCTGTGTCCTCTCTTCGTTTATTGTCTTCATTGTACCAATAGTAATTGAGACGGATTTCTATTCAAGTGAAGGGCTGTAACCCCGGTCCTTGTTTGGTTTAAGGGTTGTGACCTGGCTACTTGAATGGTTTCCTCGTACTCAGTTTACTGTTGTTATCTCTATTATTATCAGTTCTTTATTTATTGTCTATAATATTCTATTGTGATTTGCTGGTTTTAGTTCCTAAGTGAAGCCTCCTTTGTGGCACTTGCTCTTTCTGGGGTCTGACCCAGCTGGTTTTGTATGGCCAGATATCGGAGCAGCATCAGAGGATCTACCTTTCTTCCAGCCAGATGGTGACCACCAGGCGTAACCCTGGCAATGAGTGGATTTCTTTTGTCCTTCCACTTTATTGTAAAAATATTCTTTTGAGGCGTTTAGCCGACGAGCCCTTGTTTAGCTCACATTGCACCTTTATTTACTGTCTGCCTACGGGCTGTAACATGATTGACAGATCCTAGGGTTGATCATGTATGACTAAACTCTTGCTAGTCCTGACATTTTGTAACGACTAGCTTCATGATCAGCTAAGTATATAATGTTTGGGACGCCTTACTATTGTATATTTGGTGGTCTTACATCTTGTAACATTTACTTACTTGCTTGTGATTGAGACAATAGGCTTGTTCATGACCATATGAGACTGTTGGCTTGTAGTTAAACCCTCATGTATCTAGACAGCCGTGATCGTATAGCAAGGTGGGTTGCACTTCAATATACGTAGCTGGCTATGTACGCCCCCGCTCTCCAGTATTCTGGTTCTGGGGCGTTACATGTCCGAACTCATTTTTATTAGCGGACCAAACACGGACAGTGGACTATCCGTGCCCGTCTGGTCCGTTTACACCCCTATGTGTGTGTTTGTGTGTTGAGTAGATAGATAGATAGAAATGAGGGTGTGTGTGTTGGTTTAGTGTCTAGTAGAGGAGGGGCTATCATTGTGTCAGAGTGTGAGATGTAGGAGTAGTAGGGGGAGCTAGCTGTTGTCCAAAGGCAGCATTAAGAGCAGCAGTGGCAGCAGCCATATTGCTGCAGCAGTGGCAGCATATAGAAGAGCAGCAATGGCTGTAGTGGAAGGGGCAGCAGAATGCAGCATAGCAGCAAGTAGCAGCAGCCATAGCAACAATTCTAGCTGCAGCAACAGTAAGAGCTATGGCAGCAACAGCTGTAGCAGATGTGGCAGCAAGGGCAGCCCCCAAATTGCCCATTTTCCATTGCTTTAGCCCCCACTTTGTTCCCATGAGAGGGTGTTAGCATAGATGTTAGTGTGTGTTAAATATCTTAGTCTATGATAGTGAGTTAGTATAAGTGTTAGAATTTCTAGTTAGGATATGTTAGAGTTAGTTTCTAAGTTAGGAATGTTAGCTTCTTTGTTAGTAGCTAAATAGTTGTTAGTTTGTATGTTAGATAATAAATAGTTAGTATTAGTTAGTTCTATGTTAGAAAGTTAATGAGTTAGTCTATGTTAGTTGTAATATAAGATAAAAGATGTGTTAGAGATGGTTAGATAAGTTAGTGTCTAGGTAGTTGGTATCTTGGGATATTTGAGATTTACCTTTTACCTACAAGGTAATGGTTTACCTTACCTCAAGGTATAGGGGTTTACCTTATTACAAGGTAAGGTATTGAGTAACCTTCAAGGTAAGGTATTCGGTTTACCTTCAAGGTATAGGGGTTTACCTAGATTCTAAGGTATGAGATATCTAAGATATTGGTAAGCTAGTAGCTTGGGGTATATAGATAGGTACTAGATATCTAAGTATGGGTATTGGGAGACTAAGGTATTTATACCTAGACTAAGGTATTGGACTTCCAACCAAGGTATTGGTATTGGGATGCCAATAGGGGTAAGGTATATAGTATCTTGGTAGGTAATGGTTAAGAATATGATATTTGACTTAGATTAGACCTTATTTGACCAAAGTTGACTATATTGACTGAAAGTCAAAGTAGAGTCAACATCTAGCCTAGATTGGACTAGGAGTTGACCAGTTGACCAAAAGTCAACTGTAGGTCAACCTTTGACCTAGTGTGACCTTGTTTGACTTTGTTTGACTTAGCTTGACCTTGTTTTACTTTGTTTGACGTAGCTTGACCTAGTTTGACTTAGTTTGACCTAGATTGTATGGCATGCACTAGAAAATCACGCCTAACACTGTTAAACCCTATTTAACTCATGTATATCTTATCTTTAGGTCCGTGACTTCACTCTGAGCCTCGATTCACTGTTGACATTTTCTACCGGATCTCATGCGAGTATATTCTCTGATAATATTTCTGTTTTATGATATCGTCTATGTTTCTTGTATTTAGTGTAGATATCCTAGTTCTCTTGACACATTGTTCACACGGATTGATATTTGTCTGAATTTCGTCATAAGATGTTATTTCTTGTATTCCTTGGTATATCTTGTGCAAACATTGTCCTTGTTCCTTGTGCATTGTATAGAGATGATTCATGTGAAGGCTCACGACCTTTTCAGAGAATCCGTGTTGTAACGTATCATGGTTGGATCCACTATACTATTCGGGGGTGGGGGAGTATTAGCGTAGATATATGATCAATACCCTCCTTGTATCAAGTCTTGAACCTTGAACAGTGTTAATCATACACCGCACGTATGATTAACCAGGTCAACTCTTGTATCATGTTCCTAAGCCGATCTGTCACTCCCCATTCCCAGAATACGTATTTTAATACGTGTACTGCTTGAATGTATTTATTTAATATTTATCATACACTTGTTCTATATTTAATTCCTTTAATTTTATGCTAATTATTTTTCTGTATTTTATTTTCTGCTTTTGCTTAGCTTTTGGTTTATTTTGAGTTGGGTTCGGCTTGGGTTGGTTTGTTTTGGTTTAGGGTGGTTCACCATGAACCCAACCCCTACCTACAACTATTTTCATTTAAAGCCCAACTACTTTCTCTCTCTTCACTTATTCTCCTATACTCTCCTTCTTCTTCCTCATAACTCTCTCCACCTATCAAGAGCTTAGGCAAGTGCATTTTGCTTCCACATGACAACCCAATTTAATGGTTTATTTATCTCCCTCTCGTGATTCTAAGATAATTTAGAACTTGACGTTTTGCATTTTAAAGTTTTATTTTTGTAGATCTAGAAATTTGCCATTTTCGGATTTTGGTGGTTTTAATCTATCAAACTTCCTTATTTTCAAGTTTTGATCGTTCCAGGTTGTTGAGATTTGTGTTATACCCCATTTTGATCTATGTAAGTCTCATTTTTGGCTTATATTGAAGGTTTCATGAAATTTGGAGTTCTGGAGGAACTTTATGTCCACGTTTATACGTGCCTGCGTAGTATCAAACTTTACGTCCACGTGTATACGTGCCTGCGTAGTATCAAACCTTACGCCCACATTTATACGTACCTGCATAGTATCAAACTCTACGCCCACGTTTATTCGTGTCAGCGTAAAATCTGGATTACGCAAGTCAAGACTGTTTTACGCGTAAAACAAAGTCTACTCTGCCTTGGCGTAAAACAAGCTTCACGCATATTTCCTTTACCCGTATTTCCTTTACGTGTATTACCTGCACGCGTATTCCTTCACGCGTATTCCTTCACGCGTATTTCCTTTACGCGTATTTCCTGCACGCGTATTCCTTCACGCGTATTCCTTCACGCGTATTCCTGCACGAGTATTCCTTCACACGTATTCCTGTACGAGTATTCCTTCACACGTATTCCTGCACGAGTATTCCTTCACGCATATTTCCTTTACACGTATTTCCTTTACGCGTACTCCTTGACTTGGCGTACTCCTTTGGCGTACTCCCCTGCCCGGAGGCTTCCTAGCACTAGCGTATCTTACCCCCTTGCCCGGCGCAGTATGGCCTTGGCATCCATTGCCCTAAATTCACCTTTATTGGGCGCATAGCACCCCTTATTATATCCTTACGCCTTTTTGACTTGAACTCGATATACTCATGATATGTTAATATTTTAATACATATTGTTGTATGGAGTGTGCACTGTGTCTCGATTGGTTTAAGGATGCCCAGTATGACTGGAACTTAACCCTGAGAGTTATAGACTAAACCATACTAAATACTAGTTTGACTTTCATGCTTTGTCACGAATTGACATTGACTGTTACCTTGACTAATGACTGATCATGCGTTCCTAGTTGGAACTAAAAGACTGGCTAGTCGTCTTGTTGAATTGAATGAGACACGTTCATATACTAACCATGAACCATCGCAATCGATTAGCTGATCCCAAACATTGGCATATTGATATGTGCAAACTTCAACTTATTTCTACAAAAGCAGCATGTGTACCTTACAGTCAAGGCATGATTATTCCGTGGCTAGGTTTGATTGTTGCATTACGCTATGTAAGACCTATAACCTAACCGCACGGGCATCGTTGTAGAGTTATGCATATCGTACTCTGTACGAAAGTACTCATTCTGAATGACCATGATCCACGATATGAGATTTCAATTAACATAGGGACTATTAAGTTAAATAAGATAACGATTGCATGGAGAGAATGGATTCCCGAGTTCTTACATGGCAGCCATCTCGGAACAATTAGTGCCCCGACATGTCGGCTGGTTCCCACAGATACTGCAAACCTGCCACACGGGCAGGTTGTGGTATCTGTTTATATTTTTATATATTGATGACGGGCATCCTGCTTGGACACGTCTAATTCATGATTGGCGTAATTGATTATTGGATAGACTAGCCTTATTTGTACATTGTAAGAACTGAGGAATCTCTTATTGCATATTGCCAGGGCAACTTGGAACTTACAGTTAGCAAGTCGTAGTAGTTGTATTGCCGTTTAAATTGATTTGTTTGTGTGTTGCACCTACTCTGTTAACTACTGAGATGATCAGAATGTCAGGACATGACGGGTCAACTTCTGTCCTTGTTTGGTTGGGAAGTTGGCTTGAAGTGTCGTGATGTTGTGTGAACCCCAATAGCAAGCAGAGACCTATTTACCATATTCTTAACTCTTAACACTGGTTCTAATTCTTTATGTCGTGCTTCCTTTGTGGTACTTGCTATTTGAGGACTAACCTCTCTGGTTTTGTATGGCCAGATTTAGAGCCAGCTCCCGAGGACTCAGCTTCCACCTCCAAGATGGTCAATACTAGTGAGATGATCGCAGGAGGACACGAGTGGGTTTCTTGCTTCCCTGCTCATTTTACTACTTACTTTACTTCTTATCGCTTGGCACCGACATGTTGGTCGAACTGTCTTGCACTTACTTTTATATAATTGTAACTAAGTCAGACTGCAGCTAATAACGATTGTGTATACCTTGTCATATCATCTGGCTATGTTTTGTAAAGCCAGATCTTAAGAACATTTTGACTGAGCGTTTGGGACGCCTTACTGCTTTATCTTACATGTTCTCTATTACTGCTTCTTGTTTGAATGATTAAGACAATAGATGTTGAGTAACCCTAGTGAGACTTTCATATAGTATGCACCCCCTCGTCTTTTAGACAGCATTGATCGTATTATACGGTATTCATCTACCCGTAATACGTAGCTGGCTGAGTCATTCCCCCGCTCTCCGGTATTCTGGTTCTGGGGCGTGATACGATCACATGTTGAAACTAGTGCTAACTCACATAGATAGTAGTTTTTATTTTATTTTCGTACATGATATACACTGTTATCTTGCTCTTACTTCATTTACAATCTTGATATGCCTTACCATGCTCATGTACGTATCACTTTACCATGTATATTCTCTCTATTTACTGCTACATATTCTTTATCGTCTAAATAGAACTGTTATTGGAGATTTGTGCTCGTTCCATCCTGATTGGATATGTTGACAAAATTTTATAGATTATGGCGAGGACGAGTGTCCTACCTACTATGGTCCTCATGACGTAGTGGGCGTAGACCGGGAACCCTTGTTCAGTAGGGGTTAGTTCCAGCCGATGAGGCTTTAGGTGTAGCTCAGCTAGATTAGTTTGGTACTGGACTTTGTCTCCAGATTACACTTTGGCATGTTATTATTTTTAGTATTTATATTTGAGATTGTTGACTCTGGACTTGTACTATTTCTGTGTCGAATTTTCTGGATGATATTTTCATATCTTGTTGTCTTTATCTTTCAGTATCATCTATCTTTCTTAGAATATTGTGGTTGAGTATATTATATTGTCAATGCTTGTCCTCCGTTTGGAGTTGACCATTCTCGACATGTTTTGATATTATAATTGTTGTTAGATAATAGACCTAGACAGCGTTCTATGCCATTTCTGCGGCGTAGACTGGGACGCTGTCATGCACTCGTGCCTCCACTCCGGGTCCGGGTCGTGACAGATGTCCTTCATGGAAGGCAGTCCAGTCCCATGTACTATTGCCCGGTATTAATCCACTATTGAAAATAGCACTACACCATGAGCTACGATCCGAAGTGCTCGACCACTTCTTACAAACATAAGCTTTGATCTTAGAGCTGGAGGAAGGAGTTAATTCAAGAGCGACAAAAAACTGGGTCTCATGGGACCGAGTTCGATCAGGGATCGAGTTCGTCCGAATTCGATATCCTTTAGACCAGTGTGGTTCTTGACGGATTTGGATTTGGGCCATTATTTTTGGGTTAGAACAATGGGTTTGGGTCTAGTTTGAGTGGACTTGAGCTTCTTCTAGTTGCCAATGCGACTTGACTTACAACAGTTATAGACTAAAATAAAATTTAAAATACATAATAAAAATAAAATCAATAGCACTTTGATAACGCCAATCTTTTGACATTTGAGCAGACTTGAAGATGCCTTTTTTCTTGACGTCAGTTGTCCAAAGGTAAATAGATCTGGAAATATGTATTTGATTTGAGGCTCAAGAGATGTCGTAGACGGTTCAGAGAAATCTTACAGTATAACACGTCTTTTGCACAACATATTTTCTTCATTACATATGTCCATATTTTATCTTTTTTTCTATAAATAAATGTTAAACGAACAAAACAATATACATTAGCAAATATGATAACATTTAATATATATTTAGACAATGCTAAGTTTACTATAGTGATTGCATGATTATCATAATACTAAACTTAATCGATTAGCCATATCCAGAAACTCAAATTAATCATTCGGCTACAGTCCCAACCTTTATTTGCGTAAAATAATAGCCTCTACTCAACCTGCAGAACTCCGTTGCATACTCATCGAAGGTCCTCTCTGCCTGCTTGAGACTGATGAACTTTTGATGCAACTCATATTGGGCTACCATCCCAAAAAACTTGGTCTTGAATCGAGTCTTGAAGTTGTCCCAAGAGATAGAATCTCAAGACTGCTCTCCACTGATGCCCACCAATCCCGTGCAAGGTCCTGCAACTGAAACCTCACCAGATGCACCTACTCCTCCACTATTACCTCGACTGCCGCCAAGAAAAACTCTATATCATGCAGCCACGTATCTAAAGTGATGGCATCCTCCGTGCCATAGAAATATCGAGGGTTGAGCCGACAAAATCTAACTAATGTCCAGAATCTGACCTCTCGTACCTCTCAAGGGCTATCTATAGTCTCTGTTTGAGTAGAACATTTTGCTTATGTTGTTGGTGCTACTGATGTTGATGAGTAGTCAATAACCCAAGAATAATCCAATAAATTGTGTGTGTCGACCGCTACTGTTGGAGCCACTCGACCTATTGTCTTGGCTCCTCCAATGGAATTTGAGTCGATAGATGTGGAGCCTCAAGCTGATGCTCTGTCGACTGATTCGCCATACATGTGGCCCCAACAAATGAGGATGAAGTGTTCCTGAAAGAAAATGACACAAGGTATCAATAACAAGATGAGAATGAGCAAGAACACAAGCAATTAAATAGTTCAAGCATGATATAATAGAGATCTGATCATAATATCAATGGAACATGTTGGATTGAGACTCCTATAATGTATATCACCCCACATGTTTGAGAAACATACATGCATGGGCCACCACTAAAACCTTGTTATGCTAATTACCGAAATACGGAGAACGGATCTATGACATGTCCCGATTCCAGAGAATCGAAAACTAGCTGTAGGAGGAAATAATAGGATGATTATTATTGAAGGAGAGATTACATATATATAGGAGAGGCTAGCCTCCTCTCCTATTATTCTAAGCAATGTGGGACTAAAGTCCACTAACTCATAACTTCTAATATAACACTTAACACCCTCCCTCAAGCTGGAGCATAGATGTCAATCATGCACAGTTTGTTACATAAAAATTGAACCCGATGACCCATAAGAAGCTTTGTGAATATATCAGTTATCTGGTCACCGGTCCTCACATGTTGAAACTTTATCACTCCTTTCTTATATTCATCACGAACAAAATGAATGTCAATTTCAATATGCTTTGTCCGTTCATAAAATACTGGGTTGGCAGCAATGTAAATAGCAGACTGGTTATCACACCATAGATCTGCCACTTGAGACCCTGCATCTTCTTCCAGTTCTTCTAGGAGATGCTTTATATATAATATATCTGACGTACCATGAGCAATAGTTCGATATTCTGCTTCTGAGCTCGAGCGTGCTATCACACTTTGTTTCTTGCTCTTCTATGACACTAGATTTCTACCAATAAATACTGAGTAGCCAGAAGTAGACCGTCTATCTGTCAGGCTTTCTCCCCAGTCAGAATCAGTAAAACACTCAATGCGAGTGTGTCCATTATTCTCCATTCGAATTCCTTTTCCTGGATTCTTTACTAGATAACACATAATTCTGAGAACTGCCTGCCAGTGTGGAATTCTTGGAGAAGCCATAAATCTACTTGCAACACTCACTGCAAAAGAAATGTCCGGACGCGTCATAACCGCCAAGTAGTTGAGTTTTCCAACTACTCGACGATACTGATCTGGATTGGTCATCAGGACCGCTTCGTCTGGAAGTAACTTCGCCCCTGGATCCATAGGTGAGGTTGCTCCCTTTGCTTGCATCATTTAGTATGTCCAACACATACTTTCTTTGAGACATTACAATTTCTTGCTTACCCCGTGTGACCTCAATACCCAAGAAATAGCTCAAGGATCCCATATCCTTGGTTTGAAATTGTTCTCCAAGAAACTTTTTGAGGCTTGTAATACCCTGGCTGTCATCTTTCGTGATTACAATATCATCAACATAGACTCCAAGAAGTATTCTTCCAGCAGATGTGTGTCGAAAGAAGATTGAATGGTCCTTCTTCGATTGACACATGCCAAATTGAGTAACAACATTCGTAAATCGACCAAACCATGCACGAGGCGATTGTTTCAGACCAAAAAAAGCCTTCCTCAGATGACACACTTTGCCCTCCCTTGCAACGAACCCGGGAGGTTGTAACAGATATACTTCTTCATCAAGATCCCCGTGGAGGAAAGCATTCTTTATATCAAGCTGGAGTAACGACCAATCATATCGGATGACCAAGGTCATGAGGACACGAATGGATGTTATTTTGGCCACAGGAGAGAATGTCTCGAACTAATCCTTATCATAGGTTTGAGAGTATCCTTTGGCCACCAGCCGAGCCTTCAGTCGATCAAGGGTGCCATCCGGTTTGACCTTAATCGTGAACACCCATTTGCAGCCGAATGCCTGTTTACCAGAAGGTAAGTCGACTACATCCCAGGTATGATTCTCCTGGAGAGCTTTCATCTCCTCGTTCATAGCGGCACGCCAACCAGGATGTCGGAGACCCTCCTCAGCGGTCTTGGGAATCTGAATCCTATCAATAGTAGCCACCAGAGACTGAGTGTGGCTGGTAAGACCTTTGTAGCTGTCAACATATAAGGGATGATCATGACAGGCACGACGAGAACGTTCCAGAGGCGGGACCACCAGAGCTGCTGGCAGAACTGGTGGAGCTGCTGGTGGAACAGAATGAGGCAACTCATTTGAGCTGGAACTGCTGATCGAACCTGAGGAGGATGAATCTGCGGGCGATGATGGCAATGGCTGAATCGGTGTATGTGGACCATCTGACTGGAACACTGGCTCAGTAAGGGAGGGCACCCGTACGGGGGGCTGTTGTGTTTGAGGAGAAAGTAACAAAAAATCATCTTCGGGATAGACCAGAGGAGCCGGACCCTTTGACCGTGGGAGTGGTAGAAATTCAGTTTCGACAAAGGTAACATCCCGAATGAAAAATAGCACTTTAAGACGGGAGAAACACCGATACCCTTTTTGATCTTTAGGATACCCAAGAAAAATACATTGTATTGCCTTAGGATCTAATTTGGAAAGGGTCGGTCGGATATCCCGAACATAGCATAAGCAGCCAAAGATTCGGAGAGGCAGAGGAAATGGCTCTCGTCCAGAAACAAGTCTAGAAAAAGGAGTGTTACCATTGAAAACTGACGATGGCATGCGGTTAATAAGATAACAAGCAGTAAGAACCGCATCCGACCAAAATTGCTTGGGAGTACGTGCATGAAACATAAGAGCACGTGTAGTTTCCAATAAATGGCGATTCTTGCGTTCAACTACACCATTTTGTTGTGGTGTGTACGCACAAGAAGTTTGGTGGATGATGCCATGGAGGGCCAGATGTTTATCGAGATCACGTGATAAATACTCATGGCCATTGTCACTCCGAAAAATTTTGATGAGAAGACCAAATTGTGTTTTTACTTCGGCATGAAAGTTGCACCAAATTTTAAATAATTTAGAGCAATTTTTTAACAAATAAATAAAGGTGACTTGTGAGTAATCATCGACAAAAGTAACAAAGTACTTAAAGCCCATGACAGATTCAATCGGACAGGGTCCCCATATATCAGAATGCACCAACTCAAAAGGAGCAGAAGCAATTTTATTTGGACTTACCGGATAAGGAACCCGATGATGTTTAGCTAAACTACATGGCTCGCAATGAAAGGAAGAGGGAATATCTAAAGATGTGTACATTTTCTGGAGAGCTTGGGACGATGGATGGCCTAACCGACAATGTAACTCAATAAGATCGAGTTTCTTGCTGGCACAGACAACGGAAGGAGTTGCGTCAAACAGGTACAGGCCTCCAGCCACATGCCCCTTACCGATAGTCTTTCCAGTTTTCAGGTCCTGAAAAACACAACCATCAGGAAAAAATGTTACCGAGCAATGTAGTTCACGAGTAATTTTACTAATAGAAATTAAACTAAACGGGTTCCCAGGAGTAAGAAGTACAAAATTGAGTGACAGTCCGAAAGCAAGATTGACACTTCCACGGCCTCGGACTATCAGGGAATCTCCATTAGCAACAGTAATGCCAGAAGCACGACGTACAGGTACATAATTATGTATCATATCTGCTATCATGCCCCGATCCCGCAGAGTCTTTGGTCCTCGCTTCGGAATCTTTGAGACCGATCGTCCTCGCTAAGGTGTGATGCCGTGCAAGCCTAAGTTGCGCTTGCACAAGGCCAAGACCTGAAGCAAGACAAAATAGACAAGATTGATAATACGCAGCAGAACATATCGCAGATAATTGAAGCAGCAGCGGACATATTTCAGAATACAAGTATTGAACACAATGGTAACAAGAAACAATTCTCTTTATTAATTTCATTTGAACAGATTATAAGCTCTCGATTCTCTATGATATAATGTTATATTCTCTCAGAACTTTACAGATTATAATGATACCGTTCCCATACATTATATCCATTTATATACAAAACCACTCTTGTAACAGATGTCATCTCTTGGCATCTCTTCTGATTTCTGGCTCCTGAGGATGAGGCTCGGGCTATCGCTTCGGACTATCCTTCTCGATGCATAGTGCACCTGCATGCAGACTGATGGTGGGTCAGTATATCAGCATACTGGTGATTGTGAACAAAGAGCTACATTTGTCTGAAACGATCACTGTTCAATTAGTGAGAAAACGTTTCTTGTGATGTGATCTTGCTACTTTTTACCTATGTATATTTCATCCATACAGAGTCAGTTTACAATCTTTTGAAAACATTTTTGAAAAACCAACATTTGTTTTATTTCATTTCAAGCATATAAGGGACTCTTTTGATCCATCTTAGCCGCTGTGCCTCTCCTATGTTCAGCTCGTCGCTAACCGATGTGACTTGCATGGGTTCAGCTCGTCGCTAGCCGCTGTGACTCCCTTGGGTTCAGCTCGTCGCTAACCGCTGTAACTCACACGGGTTTAGTCGTCGTTAGCCGCTGTGACTCATAAGGGTTCAGCTCGTCACTAAGTGGACACTCTATGCACCGAGGCAATAGCTTCTCTGTTTTCTTTTCAAGGCAACATGTGGATTCTCTTATAAGCATACTCAAAGTCTAGCATCTTGTTATTAGCAACAACATTCATTCAAAAGCTCAGATTCTTATTAGGCGCAAGCGTATCATAAAATGAGACTTTGTCCACTCACCCAGATCAATCGTCTTCTGTTGCAGAGCCAGCAAATCCGATCTTTCTGTTTATCTAGTGCCTTCACAGAACGGGACACTAAATAATTATCCACCGAAAAGAAGTTTTGTCCTCGAAACTTAAGAAGAAACTTACGATATCCTTAGCTGCGATAGTCCTCATCCTTCGCCATTATCAATCCATGAAATCACAATTCAGATCATATCAAAACTCTTGTTTAATAAAGTATTTCAATCTCAATCAATCAAATCGATAAAATATATGCCGGCATCATAAAAATATTTACGGACTTATTGTATGGAACGTTCATCTCATTGACGATATCAAGCAGGCAAGGAAATTTTTCGATGAGGAGAACTTCTTTGAATTCAATCGAATCAATTGGCCAGAGGATCGTGTTGCTCTGATACCATTATGTCACGCCCCGATCCCGCAGAGTCCTTTCGTCCTCGCTTCGGACTCTTTGAGACCGATCGTCCTCGCTAAGGCGTGATGTCGTACAAGCCTAAATTGCGCTTGTACAAGGCCAAGACCTGAAGCAAGACAAGATAGACAAGATTGATAATACGCATCGGAACATATCGCAGATAATTGAAGCATCAGCGGACATATTTCAGAATACAAGCATTGAACACAATGGTAACAAGAAACAATTCTCTTTATTGATTTCATTTGAACAGATTACAAGCTCTCGATTCTCTCTGATATAATGTTACATTCTCTCATAACTTTATAGATTACAATGATCCCATTTTCATACATTACATCCCTTTATATACAAAACCACTCTTGTAACAGATGTCATCTCTTGGCATCTCTTCTGATTTCTGGCTCCTGAGGATGAGGCTCGGGCTATCGCTTCGAACTATCCTTCTCGATGTATAGTATACCTGCATGCAGACTGATGGTGGGTCAGTATATCAGCATACTGGTGATTGTGAACAAAGAGCTACATTTGTCTAAAACGATCACTGTTTAATTAGTAAGAAAATATTTCTTGTGATGTGATCTTGCTACTTTTTACCTATGTACATTTCATGCATACAGAGTCAGTTTACAATATTTTAAAAACATCTTTGAAAAACCAACATTTGTTTCATTTCATTTCAAGCATATAAGGGACTCTTTTGATCCATCTTAGCCGCTGTGCCTCCCTTGGGTTCAGCTCGTCGCTAACCGCTGTGACTCGTATGGGTTCAGTTCGTCGCTAGCCATTGTGACTCTCTTGGGTTCAGCTCGTCGCTAACCGATGTGACTCGCATGGGTTCAGCTCGTCGCTAGCCGCTGTGACTCGCAAGGGTTCAACTCGTCACTAAGTGGACACTCTATGCACCGAGGCAATAGCTTCTCTGTTTTCTTTTTAAGGCAACATGTGGATTCTCTTATAAGCATACTCAAAGTCTAGCATCTTGTTATTAGCAACAACATTCATTTAAAAGCTCAGATTCTTATTAGGCGCAAGCGAATCATAAAATGAGACTTTGTCCACTCACCCAGATCAATCGTCTTCTGTTGCAGAGCCAGCAAATCCGATCTTTCTGTCTATCTAGTGCCTTCTCGGAGTGGGGCACTACACCTGCGTCACCAGTCATGTGAAAGGATGCACCAGAGTCAATTATCCATTGCTTGGGTTTCACTATGCACGTGGCCGAGTATCCGGCTGTGGAGCCAGACGTGGATGCTTCACCACGACGTTGAGCCTAGAAATCAAGGAACTCGGTATAGGAGTCCGAAGTCATCTAAACAGATCGGACACCATTATCAGGTGCGTCAGTGGTGATATTAGCAGCAGGTGATTTAGTGCATTGCCAATAGAAATGGCCAAGCTGACCACAATTAAAGCATGTGCGCAGTTTTCCTCCATCACGACCGCCATTGCCTCGTCCTCCATCACGACCAGCATTACGGCCACCCCGTCGGCCACTACGACCACCACGAAATCCTGTACGAGCGGCCCGGAGAGCAGAATGATCAGCAGGAGTATCACCCGGAGTTGTCTCAACGACTTTGGCAGCCCGAAGGACACGATAGTGTACTTCCAACAGGGATGGTATATCAGATCCAGCAATAATATGAGAACGAGCAGAGTTCGCATCAGGACGAAGAGAGGCGAGATAAGCCATGACATGAAGCTGCTCACGTTGAGCTCGTGCTTCATTAATATCTGACGTAATAGGTAGTACGCGGTCGATCTCATCCGTCATAGCCTTGAAGGCCCGAAAATGCTCTTTATGAGATTTATCTCCTTGATTTGCTCGGTACACACCAACGACCGAGTCATATATACGAGATAAATCGCGTTTACAATCAAACGTCGCCGCCAACATTTCCCATAAATCCTTCACGGAGTCTGTATTTTGAACCATGTCTTCCACCGATGGTTCCATGGAGTTCATCAACTGTGTAAACAGTCAACTATCATCTGTCTTCCATTGCTCAAAGATGGGATCATCGTCTGCTGGAGGGTTGTCAGTCAGATATTTGGACAACCGCATTCCCCGAAGTATCTTCTCGACCTTCTTTCTTCATGTCGAGTAGCCCTCTGGTCCTTCCAACCGTCGATCGACAAGTCGAATGGAGGAAATCGTCGTGCTAGTGCCCGCTAGTGTGTTGTCGACACTAGTATCTATGGTACTGCTATTCGCTGTACAGTCTTCCATTTGTCAGATATTCGACTGTCGATGTGTTTTTTTCCACTTGATAAACACAACAACTCTGCCAATGCGCTAAAAATGGAGCCAGAATCGGCATACGTGCAGCAGAGAGTGTGGATCATAAGCCAGGACAGAGATATAACCCATGGTAACCTCTGATAGATCCTGGTGTGAAGATCAAGGAAAGAACCAAAGATTCATGCACAACAAACCATATGTGTGCTCTTTGTTAAATATCCAGCATTGATGGGCAGAGGTTCATGCAAATGTTTCCCCTCTTAGTATCCCAACAATGAGTTTTTTTGGGCTTAATTGCACTTTGCTACCCTCAACTATTCCGCTTTTTTAACTTGATACCCTAAACATTTTTTTGTAACAAGTTGATACCCAAAAAAATTTTGGGACGAAAATACTCCTGTTCAAACCTTAAAATTACCCCCCTCCCCCCAACCCCCTCCCCCAAACCCCCCCTCTCCCCCACTTCGGCTACCCCCTCCCTCCCGTTCCGCCTCCCCTCAGGCCACCCCCCTCTCCCGCGTCCGGCCAACCCCCTACCCCCACCGCCGTCGGCCGTCGCGGTAGCGTCGGAAGCGGGAGGGGGGGGTTGGCCGGACGTGGGAGAAGGGGGTGGCCGGAGGGGAGGCGGAGCGGGAGGGTGGGGATGGCCGGAGTGGGGGAGGGGGGAGGGGAGAAGGAAAGAGGGAAGGGATAAGGGCATTTTGGGGTTTTTTGAAAAATTAGGTATCAAGTTGAAAAAAATAATAGTTGAGGTATCAACTTGTTACAAAAAAAAGTTTATGGTATCAAGTTGAAAAAGCGAAATAGTTGAGGGTAGCAAAGTACAATTAAGCCTTTTTTTAGATTAAACTAGGGTTTGGAGGGAGAGGATGGCGGCTGAGGGCAGGAAATGGTTAGGGTTAGGGTTAGGGTTTGGAGTCATCGGGGGGGATGGGGGCTGACAGGAGGCCGGGCGTTGGGGGGATGACTGGAGCGGGGGGGAGGGGGGTACTTTAGCAGCGCCGGGTGGACGGGTACTGTAGCAGGGGGCACGGGTTCTGTAGCACCGGGGGGGTACTGTAGCAGCGCCGGGGGGGGGGGGTACTGTAGCAGCAACGAGGGGGGGGAGAGCGGCGGCGGGAGGGGGGGTGGGAGGGCGGCGGGGGAGGAGGCTAGGGTTTTTATTTTTTATTTTTGTGTGTGGAGAGGCTAGGGTTTTGGCTCTGATACCATGTAGGAGGAAATAATAGGATGATTATTATTGAAGGAGAGATTACATATATATATGAGAGGCTAGCCTCCTCTCCTATTATTCTAGGCAATGTGGGACTAAAGCCCATTAACTCATAACTTCAAATATAACAGTTAACACTAGCCATTGGACGTGATGCCGTACAAGTCTATGTTGTACTTGTACAAGGCAAAACTATTAGAGTCACTGGTAGTTTTTTGGAAGACAACAACGTTGCAGCGGAACTAAACAAATAATATTGAATAACATGAAATATAATTATATCACTTTTCAGTGATTTCTTACCGATGGTCGACTTCCCACGCCTGCATAAGATACAAGATATTATACTTACCACCTGCATAAGACATCATTAGCCTTCATCATGACTACATAGTCATTAGTATCTTTCCACCATGAGGACCCAATGCCCTATAGGATTTCATAAGGTAAGCGATGCTCCATTCGAAGCAGGTAGCTAGCCTCAATGAATGTCCCACAATATCTTGCACCACCAAAGCACGCCAATGTTTTCCCTAAGTTGAATTGGTCCCAATGCCCCAGGTACCGTTCGAGGAAACTCATCTCAAACCTTGTGCACAAGTTGTCCATGACCATGCAAATGCATATATGACTCGATAAGCATAAAGTGCATGATAAAATATTGAAAGTAAATAAATGCAATGTTCCTTATCTCGTGTCATTCAAGTCGTATTCATCGACTCATCACTCTCATCATTCCACTTGGTGATCTATCGATCCCAAGCCTTATCATTTCACATTAGTACTCACCATTTTATCACATCTCAACATTTCTCACATCATTCATTTCTCATAGGGGCATACAACATCTTATCTCTTTGTGTCAATAGTATAGACAGTTCATTATTCAAGTGTCTCATTCATTTCAGCAGCATTAAACATGGGCAACATTATCAATTTATTTTTCGTGTATAATTCACATTGGCAGTTCATGTGTTATTCATTTCAACAGTATTCAACACAAGGATCATTATCTTGTGCAGCAAGTAAAGCATGGAACATTTTAGGGACACATAGCAACCCAATAATCTATGTTATTAAGCGTGAAGGAGTAGAGGAGAAGGGACAGTTCCATTCACTTATATAAACAGTCTTCCTGCTCTGATCACATACATGATTAACGGGCCCTCCAGAGATGATTTGACACAATGCATTATCTTTTTTTTACTGACATAACCATACAAGTGAGACACGCTCCATAACTCATCCCATCTGATCATTTAAGAGAGACTACATTATTCTCAATTCATTTGATTTCCAATACGAGTCACAGTCCAACATTCTGATGAAGTCCAACAAGCCAGCCAAATGCCTCCGTACGGAGTAATGTATTACAAGCTACGCACTACAAAATACGTCAGTACCCTGCAATAAAATCATGGTTATCACTATACATGCGGGTATATACAAAAATATAAGTCACCTATGGTCTCACAAGAATATATTATTATCAATAATTCAAATAAGAATAGAAATATATTCATATAAGATAAAGAAATAATGTCCCCTGACACTATATCAAAATAATCATGATGCTAGCTATACAAAACATAAAGCTAGCACAGTACAAAATATACATGATCATATCATCAGCTGCTATCTGAATATAATACAATCATGTCGTAGGAATAAGTCTCCGAGACTATATAGGCTAACAAGTGCCTAGTGGCTAAATGCCTAAAAGAATTAAAATAATATAACAAACGGGGAAGAAAAAACCCACTATATATATATATATATATATATATATATATATATATATATATATATATATATATATATATATATATATATATATATATATAGTATCTTACATCGTCTCGATTCGCGTACACGCCTCGATTTGCGTGTCGTGTTGATTTGTGCGCCATCCTGATATCCATGATACTTCGATCTATGTGCATGTCTCGATTTACATGCACATTATGTTTCCCATTCGTCTCGATATTCATGTCATCTCGATTCTCGTGCACGTCTCGATATACGTGCACATCTCGGTTTGCATGTCCGTATCGATCTGCGTGCCTCAATTTTCGTCCCCGATCGCTGCAGTGCTTACGGGACCTACGCGGTATAGCCTCCTGCCATCCTCCGTGATATATATATATATAATTTTTTAATTATATATATATATATATAATATATTAAATAAGGGTCCATATATATATATATATATATATATATATATATATATATATATATATTCCATATATATATATATATATATATTTTTTTTTTATATATATATTTTTTTATTAAATAAGGGTCCATATATATATATAAATATATATATATATATATATATATATATATATATATATATATATATATATATATATATATATATATATACCCTTTTAGCTTAAATTCACGAAAAATTGAAATCAAATAAGCGTGTGTGTGTGTATGTGTGTGTGTGTGCACACACGCTTATTTGATTTCAATTTTTCGTGAATTTAAGCTAAAAGGGTATATATATATATATATATATATATATATATATATATATATATATATATATATATATATATATATATATATATATATAAACCTAAACTGTTCCATCCAACGAATGTGACACTTGACTAGAGCAACTCGACGAGTTCCTCAATCACCTACAAACATTCCCAGCGCGAGTGCAACAACATCAACAGTTCACAGTGACAACAAGCATCCACGTACCCTACTTTGTAGCAATGTTTCTATCCCTATGTTCAACAAATTTTCGATCTAGAAATTCATGTGTGTAGCCTATATGACCACCTAAAACCCATCTATTAGTTTTATTTTTGTTTTAATACACATATATTTCTAAAATATTTCTCTGAAAATCATGAATTTTTTCCTGAAAAGTATTCTTAATGATGATTTTTATAATTGAACAATCTTGTAGACAACCTATACTACATCAAAATCCTGTTTTCAGTTTTAATTTTTATCAATATATAGAAAGAAAAATCGGATTAAAAATCAAAGAAAACTGTTTTCAAACACTTAGAAAAACACCGATATAGAGTCCGTCCCGACAAATCGGACGACTTGGTCACGAACCAGTTGCATCGAAAGATGCCTAGGATTCGTGAACGTGTGGGATTTGACAGAATTCGAATTAGTTGCACGTGCACGACGATTTCGACATGTATCCGTCAAAGAACGCCGTATTGAATATTTTCTAAATTTTTTAATTAATTTGTACGTGCACGCTCGTTACATCGCGACGAAACTTGCGCCATTTGATTCGCAGCTTTACGCTGGTCCTGTGAGCCATGTTTGGTCTGATCCTGAGATAGTTGACCGGATCGCTGTTTTGCGGTCCTCACGATCCAATTCAACGGACGATTTTGTACACGGCTATTCGAAATCCAAATTTAGACATACCCTGAGTTTGTATCAAAAAACTGGACTTATAGACATATAGTTTATTGACTTTAGAGACCATAGAATTTGACACAATTTTCAGTACAAAGCGAGTCGAACGACAGACATCGTTTTGACCCAAAATTATCGTTTTGCTTTTGTGTCCAAAACTGGACTTATGGGTAGTCAATCTTAGTCATTTCTCTTAATCCAAAAGCATTGGTGATGTTTGTTTGAGCACCTGAAGACGTTTGCAGAAATTCCACTCTTGTAGCTTCCATCAACTTGACGTATTCGCTTTCAGAATGTAGCCAAATCATCACACCACCACCAGGCAAGTATACTTGTCGTTCATGATTCAGTTTATATAACATATTTACATTCCTTATATTATTCTACATTTTTGTGATATTTGATACTTGTTTATCTTGATTCAGCATAATGATTGTCGTATTTACATATCTTTAATACATGACATGTGCTAGTATGATATATGTTTCATCTGTTAGTAGCCAAGGAACATGGACTGTCATGATACGTGATCTAATCCATGTCCTTGTTTGGTTGTTGGGTTTGATTGTTTGCTACGACGGGCTACGGACCGAAGTTGCAAAGTAGAAGTCATTAACCTGACCACGATTATAGAATTTTCTATGTTATACCATGTTGTTATAGTCAACTGTGTCGTGGGGTGGGGAGACATGTGCGTGATGTTGAACTGCATATTCCTTCTATTCTCATTCATCCTTTTGACCTAAGAGGCCGACGAGGGACTATGGTTTTGTTTTCTTTGTTAATCTAAGAGGCCCACGAGGGGCTATGGTTTGTTTCTTAATGTAAGCCCCCTGAATTTCAGGGTTTATTTTTATTTTTCTGAATAAATTATTTTCGATAAATGTTTTATTATTTAATTGTTTAGATCATTAATGTACCTTTCCGTGATTTTGACTTCTGGAGCAACAGGGATGCCAATCTCTGGAAACTCTCTTCACGAGTTTTGAAGTAGACAAGATTATCTTCGTTTTGATATATCATGTCCCACTTGAACTCGTTTCCTTGTGCTCTTTTTGTATCGCACAACTCCGGGTCAACTTAGACCAATTAATCGTTGAATAATTATTCCCACTTTTATTTTTGATCTTCGTCTGCACGTTACCGTGACTTTTAATTTAGGAGCACGAGACCAGTCATTTTCTCAGAACCAACTTCTCATAAATGATCTACTCGAGACGCTCTTCACCCATGACCTTCGTGTCCCACTCAGACACTCCATTTTGTGCTTCATTTTTTTCGCACAACTTTTGGTTCAATTTAGGCCGATTTATTTTCTACCGTAAAACCTGATTTATTTTCCAATTTAATTTTGGGACCCGGCATCGATCCAACCTGTCAACCCGAAGTATGGACGTGGCCCACATGAAGCCTACTACCCACATGAAACTTGTGTCCTATTTATTGGAGTCCCCGTATATTATTTATTAACCCATGATTATAAATCCCTATTTTAATTCAATTATTGCACCCGGTCCGATTTTGACCCGACCCTGCTCGACCGAACCCGAACCCAAGCCCCATGTTGTTCTCCCATGACTGTCCAAAACCCCCACATAATTTCCCCTATTTTTAACCTATTTTAAATATTTATTTTTCTCTCTCCACTTTACAAATATCTATATATATATATATATATATATATATATATATATATATATATATATATATATATATATATATATATATATATATATATATATATATATATATATTTTTGTTATATATATATATATATATATATATATATATATATATATATATATATATATTTATATATCTCTCTCTTACTCTCTCTCCAAACAAACACTCACACACCCCCATCCCTCCCTCACAGCACTCTCCCCCCCCTTTGGACCGACAGCCCCCTCTCTCTCTCACAAATATCTTTTTCTCTCTCTCTTTTATATTATACACACAAACATACAAATATCCCTCCCTCTCCTTAAATCAAACCCACACTCACACACCACCTCACTTTACACCTACACACATATTCCCCCTTGCAGCCGACAGTACAAGCCCCCCCTCTCTCTAATATCTCTACATATCAACTCTCTCTCTCTATTCCCTCTCTTTATTCTCATACTCTCTCTCTTTCTATTAAACTCAACACACACACATACATCCCTCTCCCTTTCTCTCAACACACACACCAGCCGACCCCCACTCCTCCCTGGCCGGCCCAGCTCCTCGAGCACCTCCCTCTCCTCCTCCTTCCTCCTCCTTCTTCATCATCACCATGCATCATCCTCCTACTCCCCACCATCACCATTCACCAAAACCACTTCCACCATTAATACCACCACCGTCCGCCGCCTGGCCCCGCTCCGGCAACCGTCGCCGTGCCCCGGCCTGGCTCCCCCCAACAGCAGCAGTGGGCAGCAGCTCCTCCGTACGCCGTTGCCGGCAGCCGTGCGCGCCGTACGCGCCACCTCGCGCGCGCGCATGTGCGTGGCCGTGCGCCACCACGTGGCCGGCCCGCACCACCGCGATCTTCTCCAGCGTCCAGCGACCTCCGGCGAGCCACCCCGTGGCCAACGCCCGCTTCCTCGACGCGCCGAATAGGCTGTTCGTGCGTTTTGAACGAGATCCCGTCGGCGCGCACGAGTTTGGAACTCAGAATTCGCGTCCCGTCGCAGCAACTTCGTACAGAATTTTTGGGAGATCCGACCGTTGGATCGGCGAACTCCTTGCTCCATCGCAATCTCGGTATATCCATCTTCACTCCTATCAATTTTCGTCCGTTAATTTCGTCGTTTGATACCTCAAAACTGGCCACCAAGTTGACGTTTTAAATTGAACTGTTTTTGGACAGTTTCGTGGAGCCGACTTCGTCAGTTCGTAACTTCGCCATCGCAGCTCCGGTTGGTGCACTACCAGTTCCTGTGCACAGCTGGTATAACCCTCTTCCTGCCTCCTTTAGATTTCGTTTCATTTTAAGCACGTTCGGTTGGTCGAATTCGATGCCAAAGTTGGCCGTCCGAATTCTTTAATTTGCACTTGTAAAATTTCATTTTTGAACCCGGGACTCCGGATTCAATTTCTGACACCACCAGTAGACTCGTGGCATCGTTCTGGCATGTTTTCATATAAAGTTTGTTTGATTTGGAGAACGTGGGCCCTGGCATGCATTTCGGTGCAAAGCGGGTCCCACTTTTCGAGTCAACGGGTCACTTTGAGATCGGCTCATCGAAATCCAATTCCGGATATACCGTTGAGTTCGTATTGTCATTCTAGACTCGTTGACATATAATTTGCTGAGTTTTGAAGATATTTGCTCCGGCACGTATTTCGGTGCAAACTGGATTCCAAGTGTCCGCGTCAACGTATCATTTTGAGATCGGCACATCGGAATTCCATTTCGGACATACCGTTGGATTCGTATCATCATTCTGGATTCGTGGACATATAATTTGCTAGGTTTTGTAGACTTCTATCCCGACACATTTTTCGGTGCAAAGTGTGTCCAACGGCGGACATCATTTTGACCCGAAATTATCGTTTTGCCCCTGTGTCCAAATTGGACTTATGGGTAGGCTATCCTAGCTGATTTGACCGTTCTAGACACGTTGGTGATATTTATTTTATCATCCGACAACATCTGTAGATTTTGATTATGTATTATCCTTAATTTATAATTAATTATTTTTCCAAAAATTGTTACTTTCTGTTTTTGAATTTTTATATATATTTTAATTTCTGTAAAAATCTGAAAAAAATGGTATTTAAATATTATGTTAATTTAGCTAATTTATTATAATTTTTCTAGCATTTAATAAGTACTTTTGGTATTTTATAAAAATGGGAAAACAGAACTCATTTTCAGGATACATGTGTTTACTGATTTTTAATAAATATTTATGAGGGTTTAAAAATCCCAAAAAAAATAGTATAAATTTCTATAATTAACAAGGATCATTTTGGTACTTTATTTTATATAATATTGATCTTTTTGTCTATCTCAAAAATTGTTGGAACTCAATGTACAGTTTGATTTATTTATTGAATAGTTACGACTTTCAATATTTTGTGTTGTTTTGAGTTATAGACGTATTGGACCTCACCCCGCACTAGTGTAAAGATCCTAGGAAGTTAGTTTGTGTATAGGGGCACTCCACATTAGACTTTTTATGCTGGGTCCCCACTTGACTAGTTTGACTAAAATGTTTGATTAGAGTTAACTTTGACCTAGATTGGCTTAGAAATCATATAGATTGTATTAGTTCTTTCGTTTACTTTCATTTTGGACATGTCATAACTGTATTATTCTATTTTAGGAAATTGTGACCCTGGTACAGACATCTGATATTGCACTACTCTTTTCAGAGTATCAGGCGAGTACATTCTCTGATAGTTCTCTCATTTATTTGTCAATTACTGTATTTCAGTTCTAGTTAGTTCTATGTGATTCTCTGTATCAACACGTATGGATATTTCTGGATTCATGTATGCGACACATACCTTACTTGCTGACCTCTATTACTGGAATCGTTGGAATCATTCTGGAATCATTTCTGGAATCATCATTTGGTCGGACTCATCTCGATTCTTGTGTCTTGTACTGGATTCACTTGTTGGGCGGGGAAATATTGAGTAAGACATGTAGACATACCCCAAATCCGGAATCTCCCACAGGAATCTACCGGAAGCATAGCCATCTCTTGCCTGATCCGTAAGAGATGTGCCTGATACCTACAGCCGTTTATATGTCGACCTCGGTATTTTAAAACACACTGTTAGATCATAGTTGGACTCACCCTGGATTCATTGATCACTGTTGGACTCATCTTGTACCGGAAATTATCTGGTATCGGATTATATGGACTGGACTCACACTGGGATTACATTAGACTTATATTGTACTGTCTGGACTCATACATGTTATTCTAGTTCAGTTAGCTTTTATTATCGTCATCATTGCCATGATTCTTCTCTTGTTTAGTTACCTTTCTTTTCTTGTATCTTAACTGTTTCTCTATACCATCACCTGAATATAAACTACCATGTTCATCAATAAAACTGTCTATAACTGCTTTAGAGTTCTCTGTCATTTACTTGGGTTTTCTAGATGGGTTGTACTCGTTCCTGTCCTGATTGGACCTGTTGAAAATATTACAGATGATAGTCCTGAGGATACATGCCCTACTTACCATGGACCTGGCCTTAGCTTCAGAAGAGGCCCCAGCGAAGAACCTTGCTTAGTTATCTTTTTGTATTTTGAGACTTAGACTTTGTCTGTACTTATATTTGGATACTGGACTTTGTCTCCAGTTAGATACTTGGAAGTGTATTATTAAATCTGTGTTTGTTTACCTTCGCTTATAGATGCTGTGTTGTGATGAACATTTAAATGTGATTTTAGAACTGTTAGTAGCTTAGATCCTTTATTGTCTATTCTTAGAACAGCTTACTACGCTTTAACAAGCGTAGGCTGGACATGGCTCGGCCCGGCCCAATAATTTAGGTAACGGGTCGTGACACTTAACCTAAGAGGCCCACGAGGGGCTATGGTTTGTTTTTATTCATTCTTAACCTACGAGGCCCGCGAGGGGCTATGGTTTGTTCTTATTGTTCTTAAACCTAAGAGGCTCATGAGCAGTTATGGTTTGATTCTTCAGCACTAGTTCATTGATCTCCGGTAATTCATATTCTCGTAGTTATTCTCACATGCGCGATTATATATGTAGATGTTGTAGTAGTTAGTTGTAGTGGTTAGCACATGTTATATGCTTTTATATTCTGTTTTATTTTATATTCTGTTTCATAGGCATGTTATTATGTATCTTGTTACGTCCCACTGAGGATTGGTGATCTCTCCAGGTATAGACGATTGGCAGTATCCCGAAGAGTACGGATTCGGAACCAGACTATTCCTTTGTATACAAGGGGATCTCACCCTCTGATCCTACCGTATTTCTCTTAGTTGTTATTCTTTATCTCATGTATTTATTCATATTCCTTGCAATCGCTTGGTCATGAATTTGTATCCACCGGGCAAATACTTCATTTTATATTTTGGTTGATAATTTGATTAGTTCTTCCTTCATTGTGTTGTGGATGAGATAAAGATATTGCATGTGACCATAAAATATTGTTATGAGCTGGTGTTCATATAATACAGCTTATGTCTGTTCGTAGGTTCCATATATTGGAGTAGCCTACGTATACATACAACTAGCATGTTACATATTCCTAGTCCTACGTATATTGGAATTGGGGCGTTACATTAGTCCTGATTGGATTCGGAGAGCATTCTGGTAGGATATTTTAGTTGTAGTAGGATTCCTATTTTATGGTTTACTATTTAGGAAATTCTATTATTAAGTAGAATATAATTTTCTCATCTTATATATAAGGGGTGAGGGTGGAGACAGAAAGCATAGCACAAAATTGAGATTCGGGGTCCTCGTCCACAGGAGATCTAAGAGAAAGTTTGCACTTTGCTCTTAGGGCTTCGCCATACAAGATAAAAGGAAAGAAGAGATTTCATCGAGGAGTTGTCAACTTCAGTTACAAAAATTGCTATGGGTTGGTTAGTGATTTTATTGTAATCTCTGTCATTTCTTCTTAAGTGTGGTGAGGGAGTTGAACCTATTATGACAAATGGTTCAAAATTGGTTTTGTCAATCTTGTAATTTTATCTGAGTTATATAGATTGAAATTTGTCCAGGTGATGTAGTCACCGCCATATACTTGTTTTTACCTGTGCTTGGTATTCGTTAGACAAGGGTCGGTTATTTCAGGTGGGTTGGCCTAAGTTTCTACTACGACAACGTTTCAAACACGGTATCAGAGCGCTTGTATGACGTGTTCGATTCCCAACATCTTGTATCAGAGTGAATGTTCGATTTATTCTTGTCTGTACCAACATCTAGTATCAGAGCTTTTGGGATTCTGGCAACCATGTTTAGCGAGTAGATGGATCACCCTCACAGAGGAGAAATGGAGATTTAGAAGCCAATGATGAAGAATCTACTATAGGGCAATGACTTGCATGGTCCGTTGGAGGGCGACAGTGCAAAGCCATCAGACAAAGCTGTTGAAGACTGAAAACGACTAGATCGGAAGGCCGTTGGATTCATCCGCCAATGATTGGATGATTCGATGTTTTACCACGTGTTCTTGGAGAGTTTGACAAAAGCATTGTATGAGAAGCTGCATACACTGTGCAAAAAGATGACGGCTGACAACAAGACATTCCTTATTCACCAACTCGAAGTACGCAGAGGGTGCCTAGTGGCACAACATCTGAACGAGGGTCAGGGTATCATCAATCAGTTGTCTGCGATAAACATGGTGATTGATGATGAGCTTCAGGCCCTAGTGCTTTTGAGTTCTCTGCCGAAAAGCTGGAAGAAGTTGGTGGTATCGATGAGCAACTCCGCACCAGATGAAATTGACACAATGGAGACAGTCAAAAGTAGCTTGTTGAATGAGGAGGTCCGGCACAAGCAAGTTGAATCATTGCATGAGTCCGCTATGGTGGCTTCCTACGGGAAAGGAAGACCCGAGTCACAGACGAGGACAATGGGAGTTCTCAAAAGCTCGCAATTGTGGATCGCAAGAGGGCTGCTATCACTGTGATAAAATTGGTCATATCAAGAGAAACTACATGAAGCTCAAAGCTGAGAAGGCCAAAGGCAAGGACGATTCGGAGGATCTCACAGCAATAAAAAATATCATCATTGCAGCGACCGATGCAGAAAAACCTTGTGGCATGTGTCATATGGCGACTTGGTCATGAACACAGGGCATCGTATCACGCCACTCCGTAGAGGAGGATCTTCACGTCATACTAAAAAGTTTACAATATATAAAACAATAAATATGCCACTCCAGACTAGGAATCTTTGGAAGAATGATCATGAACAAGGTCTAAACCTTAATAAGAGCCAAAAGCCCAAAATCATCGATCTTGCTTAATCACAAAACTATAAAACAAAAAAAATGAAACCCAACATGCACACAATCACCACAGTCCACTAGTATGGCTTCAGTACATCATACACCAATCCTCATAAAATTAATATGGTAAAATAACCATATACATCCAATACATATGCTACAAGAAATGAGTCTATCCTAATTGTCTCGAATGTCATCCAACCCAAAAGTGCTATCTCTATGTCATCATTTGAAATATCAACTATCCAGTCAAGATAAGAGCAAAATACATCTACAAAAATTAATTATATAATAATGCAATAATGAACATGAACTACCTGAAATACCAAAAGATCATGAAAGACTAAAACATGCACAAAAACCAATTAAGACTCGTGATTGAAATATCGTTTTCAATATGTGACCGGCCAGTAAAAGTACATGAATAAAAGGTACGTCTCAATCATGTGTCAAGTGCACAATTGAGTTATTAACATGACCTAGCTAGCGATTTTGGGTTTGATCACATACCTAGTATTTCCTTCTCCAAGTACCAGAACCAGGACAATGAGCACATGAAGTACAAGTCCAATCGTGTCTGAATCACATCCAATATAAGTCTTGACTACATGTATCAAGTAAAGAAACAAAGTCGCATAGTACTTGCCTCAGGTCCAAAGCTATTGGAGGTTCGCGGTCTAATCCAAACTATAAATATAAGCTTATGTATTAGGTTCTCAAAGTTCTAGAAATTCCTTATATCCTCTTAGAATCCTTGCCCCCAAAACTCCATTATAACTAAGCCCAATTTTATACATAATTGTCATAAGCTTACTAGAAGTCCATTTCATACTTCTTCGGAGTGAGATCCTTATGTTATATTTTAAACTATAGCAATTAGAACCCAATCAAGAACTATTAAATTTGGGAACCCGTAGTAAGTTATACATGGGAGGTCCAAATGAAGCCAATAACTTAACCAATTAATTAATTCCAAATGCTGAAAATTACTTTAGTTATACTACAGGCATGGTCCGCTAGAGTTCAATTTCAAATATTTCCAGCCTGGATCACTGGCTCGGCCTGCTTTTAATTATTTAAATTGATTCTAAGCTGAGCCCACTAAGCAAATATCTTATTTGATTTGAGTCCATCACTCAATAATTATAGAAGAGAGAGAGAATGACTTCATACCTAGGGATTGGGATTTGCTCTTGGCAAGAAGAGGGAGTGATCAGGAGAGACTGGTATGGAGGCGTGGTGCTGACCGAAAAATCCATGCGTCGGTTGGAGTTCGTGGGTGGAGACACCGGGCGGCCACGAGTCCGGGGCACGGTGGAGGAGAGGCGGTGCCGGGGAGGCACGCCTGGGGTGTGGTTGTGGAGCAGCGGATGGTGTAGGCGATGGGGCGGTGCTGCAACAAGGAAACTCAGCCGACGGTCGACGCGAGGGTGGCGATGCTGTCGTCGGCCGGCGGAGACAGCCGTTCAAGGTCAGGCGAGGGAGGGATCGGCCAGCGACGGCGGTCGAAGCCCGGATCTGTTCCGGAGACGTCGACGGAGAGTTTGGATGTGTCTGTGTCTTCGGGGTCGGACCGGAGGATGTTGGTTTTGAATTGTATAAGATGCTGTGTTGTGTTTTGTGGAGACGCGACACTTTGGGGTCGGTCCTGGAGTGGACACGATGAATTTTGTGTGGTCACGAAAGGGATGGGATTGGACACAACAAGGTAGATATATACAAGGTTTTGGACACGAAATATTTGGACACGAGATTGGGTTTAGGCTGGACACAATCTTTGGTGGTGAATACAAGGTTGGGTGTGTTCGGACACAAAGACACGTGACTGGATGTTGTGGGCTGGAAACAAAATGGGCTTTGTTTGGAAATGGATTTAACACAAGAAATAAGGGGTATGTATAGGGTTGGGTCCCAAGCAGTAGGGCCCAAGAACACATGGGTGTAGAAAAATCTGGAAATAATTAGTTATAACTACCTACCCCTAAATCACATGCTTAATCAATTAACATATGCTAATTAAATATATACTTAATTAATTAATTCTAGAAATTTCACACCTTAAGTAGGATATTTATCACTCTTTTTTCGCCAGTTATTAAATTGTCATCCCCTTTTCAATTTTTTTTTTTTTAAATGTAGGGACTTAGAAATTATTAATTTGGAATTTGAAAATAATAATAATATGTATAAAATTGGGAACCATGGAGTTACATATTAGTCGTTTTCTCACCTCCGTAGGCACCATAGAACTCGGGTAAGAATAGTCCTGCAAAGTTGTCATGTTTTGTTATCCTGTAAAGTTGCCATGTTATGTTATTATAGACAGGATTGTGATAAAGTATAATACTAGCACTAAAGATTATACAACATGTATAAAACTTGACTAGAATATGAAGAGGAAAGAAAATGAACTATGCTCTATTGTAGTGACAATATGCACATCTAGAATAAAACAAATACTAACATAAATGACAATATCAATAAAGACTAACAGGTACATGAACAATGTCTTTTAGAATACAACACCCGAGCATGTGGATGGGTTCAGAAAATCATGAGTGAGGTGCATGACTGAATTCACAATATTTTAATCAATATTAATGTAATATGTAGACCATATGTTACTAAGTTGTATTCCTCCACCTAACTTTTACTAGTAACATTATCACGATAGAAATGCGAACAATAATAGATGAGAATGACACGTGAACATGTCCTAGAACAATATTCAGGACCGACTACAACATTTTGGATGTTCTAGACAAGTCCAAAAAATGAGGCCCTTATCCCTCTATGTAATTTTTATTGTTTTATTTACAAGTGACAAAGATATATTTATTTTGCGATCTCCTCCACTTAGGCACCAAATCTCTAAATAATTAATATTAGAAGCTTCACAAGACAAAAAAGACATTATAAACTAGAAAGGACAAAAAAAAAAGGCATTGACACATTTGTTGAGGGAGGGAGAGACCGTTACATTTTTTCGTTGGAAAGAGATTTTTTGTGGAAAAGTGAGAGAGAATGAAGATGCTGCTTAGAAATATGTACAACATTTTTTTTTTTTTTGAATGTTTTATTTGATTCTTCTCGAGATAGCCGTAGACTTCTCCAGGTCCATAATTTTTTTTGTCCAATACAAAATAAATAAGTAAAAATAGAGGCCCCCGAGGGTAGGAGGTTCTAGGTGGCTGCATAACCCGTCTCCCGTGGAGCCGGCTACGATAATATCATAACAAACACTACCCCCTTGTGCACAAGGGTATGATAATATGAATCAATAACTACTTTCTAGAATCGAGCGTGCTAGAAATGTACAATAAAACACTAAGTACGTGTACTTGGATCGGTAACCCAAAAACTACCACAAGTTCTATTTGTCTCATAATTTTGGGGTCCAAAGGTATTGACAAGCAAAATGAGCAAAATGAGGTGAAAGACAACACATAAAAAATAATCGTCACGAAACCACGATCCAGCTAGCCAAGATTGACTATCTCAACGTCACAAACTTTCTTGAATTGATTCCTCGTCAATTTGACACACAGATAGCAAGATATGACTCTGATACGGTACAAACACGAAACTTGAGGGTGAATTGATGAGTCGAACGATAACGAAATCCATCCAAGTGTTTGTGGTAAGAATTTTCCAACAGAATAATGTGACATGTCCCGATGGTTCCAGTCCGACCAGATAGACCTATTACTGTAAAGGGACACTAATAAATATTACTGTAAAGATTGGAAACCTAAAAAGTACATGAATTATTACATGCAAGTACGGAACCAGAAATTTATATTTAAGGGATGTTTGGTTGATGACAATTAGTCCGAATGCGAGCATAAATTCAGAAGTGGGGATGGCCCTCTACAGATCAGCTGTTTTACTCATTTCTGCAAAGAAGTGAGAATTAACATGAAAAGACGGCTACAATAGTTCTGCTTGCATCTATTTTCTATTTTAAACTTCATAATTTTTAACTTGGATTTGAGCAGAAGTAGAAAGAGAGGTATTATTTAATTATTATTATTATTTATTTAATAATATAAATATGAGACTAAAAAAGAATACTTATTAATAATAATAATAATAATAATAATAATAATAATAATAATAATAATAAAATTTTTAATTATAAAAAATGAATAATACTTGTTAGAAATAATCCTACCATATTCAAAAGTGAAAAATTATATCACTTATCAACTACCACTACAACAACCATCATCCAAATCAAGGAACTACAAAAGTTATATTTTTCAACTCACTTCAATAACCATCCAAATGAAAAATAACTAATAAAATTCGTCGTATATACATAACGTACATACGCAATACATACGCAAATTTTTTTACTGGGTTAATTAGTTGTACCCCCTATGGTTTGTACGTATTTTGGTAATTGTTTATTTTGTTTCAAAAATAAAGAACACCCCCCTGGCTGTTTAATTTTTCACTCATTTTCTTCTATGCACCAGGAGGGTACAACTAATTAACTTTATAAATCAGGAGGGTGTTCTTTATTTTTAAAACAACAGAAACAGTTACCAAAATACGTACAAACTATAAAGAATACAACTAATTAACTCTTGTTTACTGATTTTTTATTTCGTTCTACTTCGATGAACCAAACGGTCCTTTAGGGTCTGTTTGGATCACCGCAAGTGCAGGGAAACTGAATGGAACTGCCACTTCTCGCTGAAAGTGATAGCAGTTTTGGTGTTTGGTTTGCATTGCAACTGCAATGCAACTGAAGGTTTTCTGACAGCTATGAATTACTGTCCCCTACTTTTTTTCCACAATCTTTTGCAACCCAAAAATGCCGCAACTCTCTTGAAAGTGAGAAGAGAGAGAGAGAAAAATGGAAATGGGTTCTCTGGACATCGACGACGACCCATCGCGGCCACCGTCGGCCTCCGTGCCTGAGATCGAGGTCCACGGGATGGAGCCGACGTTGGAGGAGCTCGACGGTGAGCGACGGGGCCAGATGGCGGATCCAGGTGAAGCACCGCGAAAGGCCGAGCACCGCCGCCACGAAACTTCGTCGACGCCGCCGACCGCCATGAAGCTCCGTCGACGACGACGCGTGGAGCAAGAGAATGTTGTCGTGGAAGCCGTGGAGGAGCTCCTCCGGATCTCCCGCGGTAGAGGGAGGGGTTGGCAAGATCTAGATGAGAAGGCGGTGGTGATGGTGGTGGTTGGCGGTGGTGGAGTGGGATGTGGATGAGATGTGGTGATTAGAATTATTTATGTGGATGAGATGAGATGTGGTGAAGTCTCTGGATGGTGAAGTCTCTGGATCTCTCCAGATGACAAAATATTTTATGATGATATATAATTATCATAATCTGTGTAATTATGTTATGGAGGGTAGTTAAATTATGGTAATTAATTTTATTAATAATAATAGTAATAATTATTATTATTATTAATTATAGTAATTATAAATTATATTAATAATAATTTATATTACAATATTTAGGGTTAAATTAGAATTATTTATCACTTTTTAATTAATATTTAGTAATTTTTATCACTTTCAACATCCACTCTCAACAACCATCCAAACAACGAATTCATTTTTCTTCCACTTTCACCAGACAAAAAGTACTCTATCCAAACATATTTTGGAAAGTGCCACTTGCTGCAAGTCCACGGAAACTCAACTTGCTGCAAGTGTCACTTTCACACTTTCAAAGAGTTACATCTATCCAAACAGTCCCTTATTAGACGAGCTGGAGTCTATCCAGTCCCTACGTGGGTACGCAACCATGAATTTTGAGTTCGGATGGGATGGACTGGAGCCTACGCTCTTGATTGCACGGAAGCAATTGCTTGCCCTACTCGTAGTCGGTGTGAGCAGAGGAGAGCTGGACATTAATTATTGTCCATGTCCAGTTGTGATTAATTCTAGGCGCGAACTCAACGGAACATCACAATGAAATGATCCCCCACCACCTTTTGTTCGTTAGTGACACCGCAGCCGTGCCCATCACGGGAAGCCAATTGCTTGTGATCAGTCACTGCCATCCCATCCCCCTCTCTATTATCTTCCTCTTTCAATACTATTAACATTTATTCCTTATCATTCACTGCAGTACCATCACTCCTCTATTATCATTTACCATTTTAACAGTAATAGCTTCTTCTTTTTTAAGTAATAGCTCGTATATATCTAGAATATAAAAAAAAAAACTTTATTGTGAATTTTTTTCTCAAAAAAATTTCTCATCTACGTTTATTAATCAAAAATATTCATTAAATTTAATATAGTTAGTTATGTAATTACATATCATTTAAAAAAAATACTATTATTTGATTTTCGTAAGTATGATAAATTACATGCAAGACACACACACACACACACACACACACACACACATAATGGGATGGGATCTCCTGTAATGTTTCGTTCCGTACGGTGCATTATGCTGAGTCGTTGACTCGAAGAGTACGTTAACCCAAGAAATGCATCGAGTCGGATCGATGCAAAGAGTTACGTTGACCCGATGAATACATCGATTATTAAGTTGGCTCGAGATAAAGCATTGAGTCGGTTCGAAGATTTTAAGAAATCGAATCGGCGCAAGGCATTAGTCCGATTCGGACAAGTATGGATTTTAGTTGGTTTCGTGTGCATGCTATACGATTACGCTGAAATATAAGAGGTCGACATTTTTTCTTATTTGTAATGGTGTCCGCGAAACCAAATCGTCGCCTTGCCACTGACTGAAGCATAGGCACGGTAGGCCAAATCGTTTGGATAATTCAACGTAGCATGAAGTGTTCGAATGATCAAGTCAGAAGAGTTGGCCGTGCAAACAAAGTTATGAAATTGAGCCACATCGACTCGGCGAAACGACAAGGCGTATTGGCTAAGGTGGGGGGGGGGGGGACTTTGACTCTTCTTTCTTACTCTGTCATACCTAACTAAAATGTATCATTGTATGCTAAGTTAACATATCGAGACCACAGGTCTGGCTCGATCGAGAGGTGAACATAGTGCATGTCGAACACTAGATAGAACAATTGAAATAAAACGTACATCAAATGTACGAGTCACTATTGAACATTGAATATTGCAAAAGCAAACGCCTCGGTGCGCAAGCCATAAGAACATGGGATAACTGTATCGGCAAGTGCCTTAGTGCACGAGTCGTTTCTTTCCCCCTCGCACGAGTTAGAAGGATAGAACATTGAAAGACCGTATCGACGAGTGCATCAAGTGCACAAAGTCATGTAGCATTGAATACCCTATCGAGGCGTGTCTCAGTGCACAAGTCGGAGGAAATGAACATAAGTCTAGCACATTGAAAGATCGTGTCGAGCATGCATCGAATGCACGAATCGCGTATCGTTGAACATTAAGTCGTAGTATGATTGCTTGGATTGTTTGGGACCTTTGAGTCGTTCACTCGGATATTGAATCAAGGCGTTGAAACATCGAAAGAACGAAATCGCACAAAGAATGTGAGAACATAGAAAGAATGCGAGAAATACGAAACGATGCAAAGTCTGAGTTTCAGACTTAGACTATGTTTGGTTGTATGCTTAGATGCGAGTTGCATGATCAAATATATTTGACAAGTTCCTAGACAAATATATGGTAAGTTATTGTATATCAAATCTTCTATGGAATTTATATCTATTTAAATTTTTTTCTAAGTCATTATATTTTTATTTGTCCACACGGAAGCCATCTAGGATGGCTCATATAAGAATATGAGCCTATGGCTCATATCCCGTTTTCCTATATATATATATATATATATATATATATATATATATATATATATATATATATATATATATATATATATATATATATATATATTGGAACCAGGTAAATTGTTTTTGGAATCGCTCCTTCTGGGATTCGAACTCCTGACCACTCGGGCCGCATGCATCTCTCTTAACCACTAGGCTAGAGGACATCTGCTATATATATATATATATATATATATATATATATATATATATATATATATATATATATATATATATATATATATATATATATTGTCACGCCCCAGAACCAGAATACTGGAGAGCGGGGGCAGACATAGCCAGCTACGTATATGAAATGGAATCCATCTCACTATACGGTCACGGCTGTCTAGATACATGAGAGTTTATCTACAAGCCAACAGTCTCTTAAGGTCATGAACAAGCCTAGTGTCTCAATCACAAGCAAGTAAGTAAAAGTCACAAGATGTATGATCATTAAATATACAATAGTAAGGCGTCCCAAACATTACATATTCAGTTGATCATGAAGCTAGTCGTTACAAAATATCAGGACTAGCAAGAGTTTAGTTATACATGATCAACCCTAGGATCTGTTAATCATGTTACAGTCCGTAGGCAGACAGTAAGTAAAAGTGCAATCGAGCTAACACGTGCTCGTCGGCTAAACGCCTCAAAAGAATAATTTTACAATAAAGTGGGAGGACAAAAGAAACCCACTCGTTGCCAGGGTTACGCCTGGTGGTCACCATCTGGCTGGAAGTTAGGTGGATCCTCTGGAGCTGTTCCGATATCTGGCCATACAAAACCAGCTGGGTCAGACCCCAGTAAGAGCAAGTGCCACAAAGGAGGCTTCACTTAGAAACTAAAACCAGCATATAGTAAGGAACATTAAAGTTAAATTATCAGAAATAACAACAATAATTGAGTACGAGGAAACCATTCAAGTAGCCAGACTACAACCCTTAAACCAAACAAGGACCGGGGTTGCAATCCTTCACCTGAATGGAAATCCGTCTCAAATACTATGGATAAGGTAATAAGACAATAAATGAAGAGAAGACACAGAACTGCTCCGGGAGCCAGGTTACAACCCTTAAACCAAATAAGGACCGGGGTTGTAACCCTTCGCCTGAACAGAACTGGACTCCTGATCTTTATTGTTAAGGCCATTATAGATAATCATGTTGCTGAAGTAAGATAAAATATGACAAGCATGGCACGGGGTACGAGTAAGGCAATAACCGAAGGGAAGGCACAGAACTGCTCCGGGAGCCAGGTTACAACCCTTAAACCAAACAAGGACCGGGGTTGTAATCCTTCGCCTGAACAGAACTGGTCCCCCGATCGTTATTGTTAAGGCAAGCATCAATAATCGTGTCTTGTCACGATCTTGCACATGATCAGGATAAGACTAAGCTAGAATAACTTCATCCAAACAATCACGGCCAATCAAGAGTACGGCTTGATACTTTAACTAGCTAGGGTTATCACAGGCCTAGTTACTAGCAGATGCAATGAGATTATTTCAACAGCCACAAGCCCTGCAGACTATCCAAGTTATCCAGGTCGAATGTCCGTTTATGAAGGGTGCACCATATGACTGTGTGCTGGAAGTGTACCCTACTCGTCGGTAGGCTACAAGTCTACTTAATGCGCCCAGATAACGGGATTGCCTGTAGCTGGGAATCTCTTCATGTCTACTGAATTATTCTAGTTCATTACTCTTAGTTAATTACAGTAGGTATCCCTGACCGTGGTACTCAGGGATCCCATCCTAGACATGATGCAAGACAATACTGGTTTATTGTGCAAACGCAATCATCCATGGTGTCCAGGTTAGTCATTCTTGTCAGGTCATGTCACGTTAGCCGTCGCAACAGCAATTCGAGATAATCATGTCAGGTATGCTTGTCCTGCCATGCCGTGTTCAATTATTATTAACAAACCTATTAAATAAATTCATGATTATCAAGTTCATGACAAAAGGCGTAAGGATATAAAATGGGCGTAAAATATCTAATAAAATATCAATATACAGGGCTATAGAAGAGCCAAGCTTAAGGAAAATAAAACCAAAGTGACATGCTGACATAAGACCAAGTCAGCCAAGGCCATACGCTCAGTGCAAAAGTCATACGCTCAGGTCAGGCTACGCTCAAGTCAAGCTACGCTCAGGTAAGCCTACGCTCAGGTAAGCCTACGCTCAGGTAAGCCTACGCTCAGGTTAGGGTAAGTCATACGCTTCCAAAAGGCAGCGTACGGGGTCCATACGACTCCTTGTCAAGCAAGCGAGCGTATGCGAGTCATACGCTCCCAAAAGACAGCGTATGTACTCCATACGACTCCTTGTCAAGCAAGCGAGCGTATGCGAGTCATACGCCTCCAAAAGGCAGCGTATGGACTCCATACGACTCCTTGTCAAGCAAGCGAGCGTATGCGAGTCATACGCTTCCAAAAGGCAGCGTATGGGGTCTACTGCACTGCGCTAAAGAGCGCGCACAGCTCAGTGACGCAAGCTAAAAAGCTCGTGCACTGCTCACTGTCTTCTCCAAATCAGCAGGAACTCCAAGGTTGAACCCAAAGCTCCAAAGCCCATAACTTGGTCAAAACAAGTCCAAATCCAACTTTTCAAAGGTTAAAATTGGGTAGAATAAAATTCTCTACCACATGGAACCATCATAACTTGAAAACAAGGAAGTTTAATAGATCAAAACCATAAAAATCCAAAAATGACTAAATTCTAGATCTACAAAAATCCAAGCTTCAAAGTCGAAAATGACAAGTTCTAATGTGGATTAGAAAGTTACAAGGAAGAGGTTAGAACAATAAAATGGGGGGGGGGGGGTTTCCTCATGAAGCAAGATTGTAATTGCCTAGGCTAGGGTTTTCTTGGTTGATGGTGGAGAGTAATGAAGAAGAAAGGAAATAATGAGGAGAGAGAATGGGAAGAGGTTAATAAATACAAATGGTGGTGGTAGGTAGGGGTTCACCTTGGGTTCATCATGAACCCAATCAAAACCAAGCCAAGCCGAACCAACCAACCCGAACCAGGAATAAACCAAGCCAAGCCATGAAGAAAAACTAAACAAGGAATCATGCAATACAAGAATAAATACGTATACGTACTCCAGAAATACGTAATACAAACAACAGGCATTACATATATATATATATATATATATATATATATATATATATATATATATATATATATATATTGCCCCTAGCCGAGTGGTTGTGATGAGATATATGGCCGAGTGGTCAGAAGATCGATTTCCAGTGAGGAGGCGTTCGACACAATTACCATTTTCAAAATAAAAAAATAACAATAAAGATTATATGTGTGTGTGTGTGTGTGTGTCTGTGTGTGTGTGTTTTGATCATTTTATAGCTGCCTCTAAGATTATTTTAAAATATTAAAGAACAACCCTTTGATGTAGCGTGGATCCCAAATCCTTTTAGGATTTTTTTTTCTTTCATTTTTTTAGCTTTATCTTTTTTATAGAGTTGTTAAGAATTCTATTTCTTTAGAGATTCTTGTTTTGACTTTATCTTTTATTAGGATAGGTTTTTATCTTTATTTGATTAGAATTATGTTGTTATAAAAGTCCAATAAAAGGTACCTTCTATGTGCAATTGAGGAACAATTTTTTAATCAATAAAATTTTTCTTTAAGTTATGAGATTTGTTCTCTTTTTTTGGTCATGAACTCGACTGTTCCGTAGATTTGGAAGCCCTTCGCTTGAGGTTCTCAAGCAACCTTCGTACGGACCTTTCACAAGACCATCTTCGGAGTTTTTGCGGCACCACTTCGCTCTTACCAAACAACGGTGGTCCAATTATCATCATTACCGATCGACCTGGTCAATGCCAAGAACGAAGGTAAGTCCGTTTTGCTATCACGCTACGTCAAGTGGTATCAAAACCACACATATCCAGGATTCCAAAACCTTTGGGAATCTTTCTTTTTCAAAACAACAATAATTAAATCTGTCACGCGCAAGAATTTTAATGCCCTACCTGGCAACGTAGAAACCTTGTCAAGCAAGGTTGATACCCTATCTGGCAACATAGAAACATTGTCAAGCAAAGTTGATGCTTTGTCTGAAAAATTGGACAGAGTACTAGATTTTTTTGGTATCAAATATAACGTCGCGGTTAATTTCACGAGGATACCACACACAGAGACAAGAAGCACAAACGTTCGTCCTACTACCATCACCCAAAAAAGGGACTCGAGTTTGTCCACAACAGTTGTCCCTTCAGAGCACCAATGGTCGTTGTCACGCCCCAGAACCAGAATACTGGAGAGCGGGGGCAGACATAGCCAGCTACGTATATGAAATGGATTCTATCTCACTATACGGTCACGACTGTCTAGATACATGTGGGTTTACTACAAGCCAACAGTCTCATAAGGTCATGAACAAGCCTAGTGTCTCAATCACAAGCACGTAAGTAAATGTTACAAGATGTAAGATCACCAAATATACAATAGTAAGGTGTCCCAAACATTACATATTCAGCTGATCATGAATCTAGTCGTTACAAAATGTTAGGACTAGCAAGAGTTTTAGTCATACATGATCAACCCTAGGATTTGTCAATCATGTTACAGCCCGTAGGCAGACAATAAGTAAGTGCAATCGAGCTAAACAGGTGCTCGTCGGCTAAATGCCTCAAAAGAATATTTTTACAATAAAGTGGGAGATCAAAAATAAACCCACTCGTTGCCCTGGTTACGTCTAGTCACCACCATCGGGCTGAAAAGTTGGTAGATCCTATGGAGCTACTCCAAAATCTGGCCATACAAAACCAGCTGGGTCAGATCCCAAAAAGAGCAAGTGCCACAAAGGAAGCTTCACTTAGGAACTAAAACCAGCAATTAGCACAGAAGATAATAATATATAGTAAAACTGGAGAAAATATAACATCACGAGGATATACGGTAAGATAACCATGGGACCATTCAGATAACCAGGTTACAATCCTTAAACCAAACAAGGACCGGAATTGTAACCCTTCATCTGAACCGAACTTGGTCTCTCACCATTTATCAGCAAGATAAATATAAGAAAATCAGAACATGTAACAATTTATACAGGATCAAGACTAGACAGATTATTCCTCATTCAATCAATCACGGACAAGCAATAAGTACGGCTTGATACTTTAACTAGCTAGGGTTATCACATGCCTAGTTACTAGCAAGATACAGTGAGATTATTCCACAGCCACAAGTCCTGCAGACCATCCAGGTTACCCAGGTCAAAAATTAGGTGTTGAATTCAAGTGGGTACATCGTCCAGGAAACGTATGTACCCTTAGGTAGCTTGAAGGGTGCAACACATGACAGTGTGCTGGAAATGTGCCCTACTCGACGGCAGGCTACAGATCCCAGGCGCGCCCAAGTAACGGGATTGCCTGTAGCTGGGAGATCTCTTTATGACTAATGTATTAATCTAGTTATTAGCCTTAGTCCATTTCAGTAGGTACTCCTGACCGTGGTACTCAGGAGTCCCCTCCTAGACATGATGCAAGACAAGACTGGATTATTTGCACAAGCACAATCGCCCACGGTGTCCAGATTATTTATACAGGTCATGTCATGTCAGGTAGCCGTCGCAACAGCTTATCAAGATATATCATGTCAGGTTATTATGTCAAGTGTACTGGTCAGGAGTGCGCCACGACGGGCCACTATCAGGTCATGTCATGTTCACTTGTCAGGAGTGCACCACGACGGGTCACTTTCGTGTTTAGGTACATGTGCAAGGCATCATAGTACAACATTCAATCAGGAGACCCAAGTTGATCTGAGGTTACAAGACATGAATTAACAGTAATAATCAAGTAATAATAATAACTAATCATTAAAGCAAGGTACAGGGAGGGGCCATGCGGCTCAGGGTCCAAAGCCCATACGGTTCAGGAAGAAGGAGGCATATACGGCTAGCGGTGTAATGCCCCGCTCCGCACGAGGCATTTGGTTGGCTTATTGGATGGGATCAGAATATTGGACCGTGACTTATGTTGGGAATCAGAAGAATTGAGACTGATGCAGTCTCTATTAGCTGGCTAGACGGAATGAGTATTGGAACGTGGCTCGCTGGTGGAGCTACGCTTAGTGGAATGGTGTGTGATCGGAACAGAAAGACCCTTTTATGCAAGTGAGTGGAACTGTCCTTCCTCCTTCTTACTCCTTCTTGCTTAATAAATGAAGTAATGAAATGCTATAAATTGTCCCTAAATATCCCATATTTTAGTTGCTGAATAATAGAGATGCCTATGTTGAGAATTATTGAAATGTACAACACATTGAACTGCTAATGTGAATCGAGGCCTGAGAATGAATTGATAACATTGCCCCTTATGTTTAACGCCGTCGGAACAAGTAGACACTTGAATAATGAGATGCCTTATGAATGATAGAATAAAAAATGAACTGGCTATGCTATCGAACCAATAAACTGAATGAAACACTAGAATCGTGTACTCTCTGTATATCTGTTGCAATAATATGAAATGTTGCCTGTCCCTTATAAGAAATGAATGAATGAATAAATGTCCCTATGAAATGAATAAATGTTAAGTTCCTCTTAAGAAAGGAATGATATGAGATACGTTGCAATGAAGCAATGAATGAGAAATGATAAAGCTGGGATCGTTGAGATCACCAAATGAAATGATGGTAATGATGAAATGAATAAGTCATTGAATATGACTAATGATGCACTGTTGCCTTTACTTTCCTTAATATATTTTACCATGCGATTATGTTCACAATCGAGTCGGACACGAATTCGCATGGTTATGGACAACATGTATACAAGGTTGGAGTAATAATTTCCTCGAACGGTTCCTAGGGCCCTGGGGACCGATTCGGCCTAGGAGAAAATAATGATGAGTGCTATGGGAGCACGGATAAGGCAGGATGGCATAGAGGCTCGCCACCTACTATGCTGACCGCATTATCTTGAAATGAAATAAAATGAAAAGAGTCCATATGGTTTAACAACACCAGTGACCATGTAGTCGGGATGCATGCTAATGAATGTTTTGTGCAGGCAGAGTAAGTATATCAGATAACCTATATTTGATGCAGGTACGAGAAGTCGGCTATCGGTAAGAAATCACATAATTGTGATATTGTATAAGTTGGTTTAACTTGGCTGCTTAACATGTTCCATTCAAGTATGCTAGAAAGATGCTTTATTTTAAATAGTGCTCAAACATAACATCTATGCTAAGTGATGCTTACAGTAAGAATTGTCATAACATGTTTAAGATGTTAATGTTAACGATGCCTCAATGACGCCTTTGCATGATAACACCAAGAATGCTAAAATGATATGTCGACATGAATGTTACTAAGAATATGTTTATATGCTTCACTCTGATTATTGCCCATGAACTGTAAACTGATGTTAGGCCTAAGTAGAAAGATCACTCTAATAAATGCTTGCTTAAATGATCACTTTAATGTTGGTTTATGCGAGTGGGTTGGATTCTGCTCGCCAGTACATAGATGATGTGCTGACCCACGTTTTGTGGGCAGGTGCTCGTGCTTGGGACATTCTACACACGAAGAATGGCTTGATTGGTCCCGCAGCATCGAAGATTTGTTGGGCATACAGAAGCCATCCTTGCACAAGATGTAATGCCTGTAGTTCGTATTACGTATCTTGGAATACGTGTACGTATTTTATTTTGTATTGCATATCTCTTGGCTTGGCTCGGTTCGTTTTGGGTTGGTTCGGCTAGGCTTGGGTTGCCTTGGTTCATCATGAACCAAGGGAAGAACCCCTACCTACCACCACCATCCCCATTTATTAACCCCTCTTCTTTCTCTCTCTTCATTATTCTTCTTCTTCTCCACATTTACTTCTACACCTACCAGGAGGAGAGAGAGAGAGAGAGAGAGAGAGAGAGCTTAGGCAAGTGCAAACTTGCTTCATGATGGATCTCATGTTTTATTGTTTCATTCTCTTTCTTACTAGATTCTAAGCCTCTTTAGAACTGGAAGTTTTCGGTTTTGATGGTTATATTTTGTAGACATAAGTTTTAAGTCCCTTCTTGTTTAGTTTTCTTGGTTTTGATCTCTAAAACTTGGTTATTTTCGAAAACTAATGGTTCTATGTTGTAGAGAATTCAATTTCATTCAGTTTTGGCTTTTGTTTCGCTTGATTTCGACTCCGGATGAGTAAGTTATGGCCATTACAAGTTTTCGGAACTTTCATGGCTGAACTTGCTGTTTGGGGACGATGAATCTCATGCGCCCGGGAGGCCATGCGCCGGGAGGCCATGCGCCGTGAAGTTCCGGCAACGCATTTCTTAACTCCGAGCGTGTCATGCGCGTAGGTTTCTTACGCACATGTATTGAAGACGCAACGTGAGTTTCTCATGCGCCGATTCGTGCAGGAATCTCATGCGCCGATTCGTGCAGGAATCTCATGCGTCGATTCGTGCAGGAATCTCATGTGCCGATTTGTGCAGGAATCCCATGCGCCGATTTGTGCAGGAATCCCATGCGCCGATTCGTGCAGAAATCTCATGCGCCGATTCGTGCAGGAATCCCATGCGCCGATTCGTGCAGGAATCCCATGCGCCGATTTGTGCAGGAATCCCATGCGCCGATTTGTGCAGGAATCCCATGCGTCGATTCGTGCAGGAGTCCCATGCGCCGATTGTGCAGGAATTTACTGTTTTTTGCCTGTTTAAGTTGTTTGTAGATAGAATCTTGAAAAACTCAAAACATGAAAGTTGTAGATCTTTTCCTTGGCTTCAAGAATATGTTATTAATTATTTTATACAATCTTTATCATTCAGATCCTGTAAGAATAGAACACGATAGTGGCCCGCGGTGGCGCACTCTTGACAAGTAAACTGACATGACAAGTATGAATGACCTGGACACCGTGGGCGATTGCGTTTGTACAAATAAACCAGTACTGAATTGCATCATGTCTAGGATGGGGATCTCTGAGTACCACGGTCAGGGGTACCTACTGAAATTGACTAAGGCTAATTAACTAGAATAATTCAGTAGTCATGAAGAGATTCCCAGCTACAGGCAATCCCGTTATCTGGGCGCATTAAGTGGACTTGTAGCCTACCGACGAGTAGGGCACATTTCCAGCACACAGTCACGTGTTGCATTCTTCATAACGGACATTCGACCCGGATAACCGGATGGTCTGCAGGGCTTGTGGCTGTTGGGATAATCTCATTGCATCTTGCTAGTAACTAGGCCTGTGATAACCCTAGTTAGTTAAAAGTATCAAGCCGTACTCTTGATTGGCCGTGATTGATTGGATGAAGTTTATTCCAGCTTAGTCTTATCCTGATCCTGTACAAGATTGTATCAGGACATGATTCTTGTATCGATAAATGATTGGATACCAAGTTCTGTTCAGATGAAGGGTTACAACCCCGGTCCTTGTTTGGTTTAAGGGTTGTAACTTGGCTATCTGAATAGTTCCATGGCTATCTTATCATATATCGTCCTGCTTATTGTGCCCGCCTTAACAATAAAGATCAGGGGTCCAGTTCTATTCAGGCGAAGGGTTACAACCCCGGTCCTTGTTTGGTTTAAGGGTTGTAACCTGGCTCCCGGAGCAGTTCTGTGTCCTCTCTTCGTTTATTGTCTTATTGCAACCCCCTGTCATGCTCGTCATGTTTTACCTTTACTTCAATACCATGATTATTTATACTGGCCTTAACAATAAAGATCAGGGGTCCAGTTCTGTTCAGGCGAAGGGTTACAACCCCGGTCCTTGTTTGGTTTAAGGGTTGTAACCTGGCTTCCGGAGCAGTTCTGTGTCCTCTCTTCGTTTATTGTCTTGTTACCTTATCAATAGTAATTGATGCGGGTTTCTATTCAGGCGAAGGATTGCAACCCCGGTCCTTGTTTGGTTTAAGGGTTGCAGTCTGGCTACTTGAATGGTTTCTCCGTGTTCAATATATTATTGTTATCTTAGCTATTATCACTATCTTTTAATTACCTTTACTACTTAATTGTGATATGCTGGTTTTAGTTCCTAGGTGAAGCCTCCTTTGTGGCACTTGCTCTTTCTGGGGTCTGACCCAGCTGATTTTGTGTGGCCAGATATCGGAGCAGCACCAGAGGATCTACCCACTATCCAGCCAGATGGTGACCACCAGGCGTAACCCTGGCAACGAGTGGGTTTCTTTTTGTCCTCCCACTTTATTGTAAAATTATTCTTTTGAGGCGTTTAGCCGACGAGCACGTGTTAGCTCGATTGTACCTTACTTACTGTCTGCCTACGGGCTGTAACATGATTGACAGATCCTAGGGTTGATCATGTATGACTGAACTCTTGCTAGTCCTGACATTTTATACGACTAGCTTCATGATCATCCAATATGTAATGTATGGGACGTCTTGCTATTATATATTTGGTGCTCTGACATCTTGTAACTACTATTACTTGCTTGTGATTGAGACAATAGGCTTGTTCATGACCATAGAAGACTGTTGGCTTGTAGTTAAACCCTCATATATCTAGACAGCCGTGACCGTATAGTGACGTGGATTCCATTTCATTATACGTAGCTGGCTATGTCTGCCCCCGCTCTCCAGTATTCTGGTTCTGGGGCGTGACATGGTTTTAGTGGTGGCCCATGCAGGTCTTGTAAATCAAGATATGTGAGGGTTTACCGAATAGATGTCTCAATCAGTATTCGCCCTTGATCTCTGCTCGTATCTTCTGAATCCCTGTAATCATGACCTGATCACATGCTTGTATCGTTGATCTATCCTGGTCCTTCCTTATTGTTCCCTATGTCGTCTTCCTCAGCGACATTATTCCTGGACCTGCCGATCAGCAAGGCGGAGCACCTCCCACGGACCAGCAACAACCTGGAGATCAAGCCCAGTATTCAGGAGTAGCCTCCAGAGTTATGCCTACCGAAGGAGAACCACCAGTTCAGCCCGTCCCGCCTGCAGAGCCTGATGATGGCACTTTGATGGGTCTCATCAGATCCCTATTAGCTTCCCAGGATCGTCGCGGAGATGCCTTGCACCAGGCGGTGGCAGACGCTTTGACCAGAGGAGGTCATCAGGGTAATAGCGCGGCCAACAGCTTCAAGCGCTTAAACCCTCCCTTCTTCGACGGCAGTGAAGATGCGATCGCTGCAGATGCATGGCTTCAGGACACAGAGGTGATTCTAGAAGCAGCCAAGACTCCAGAGAACGAGAAGGTGGCCGTAGTGCGCCTACAGTTACTAGATCTTGCCCGCAGCTGGTGGGCAGCGCAGGCCGATGGATTAGTGGCCCCTATTTTATGGACAGTATTCAGGGAGAGATTCCAGACCAAGTATTTTGATGCTGTAGCTCGGTATGATCTACAGACGAGGTTTACCAATCTGAAGCAGATGGGCAGGACGGTCGATGGATATACGGCCGAGTTCTCCAGGCTTAGTCGGTTTGCTCCCACCTTGGTGGCGACCGAGTTCGATAGAGCCCAGCAGTTCCAGCAGGGGCTTCATCTGGAGATTCTATTGGCGGTGGAGCAGTTTGAGCATCAGACCTTCGATGCAGTACTGAGGCAGCCCGGAGGCATGAGTATACCTCCCAGAGGATCGTGGATAGGACCGGAGGTCGAAAGCGATCTCACGGCCAGATGAATCAGTCATCAGCACCAACCCTGGCCGCCAGGGCTTTGACCATTGGAGCTCCGAGGCGGGCGGCCTCAGTGACGTCGGTTCAACATTCCACCCCGATGTACCCTCAGCAGCAGAAGCAGAAGCAGTCTTCCGCAGTGGGATGTTCACACTGCGGGAAGCCAGGGCATGTGGTATCAGAGTGTCGCAGAGCACAAGGTTTGTGCTTGGTTTGTGGTGCCCCGGACCACAGGGTTGGGAACTGCCCGAACAGGGGGAGTTTATCCGCCTTCTCTAGTCCTTCAGTTAGAGGACCAGCACCAGTCCAGCAGCAGCAGCAGCTACAGTACCCGTTTCCGAGGCCATTGCCGACGCAGGCCCAGGCGTTCCACCAGCAGAGGCCGCAGCAGTATGCCCAAGCCCAAGCCCTGATCCAGAGCAGGCAAAGGAATTTTCAGCAGAGGGGACCCGCACCCAGGGAACATGGTCAAGTGCTGGCTTTGACCATGGGAGAAGAAGGAATAGCACCAGGTGAGGTGGTGGCAGGTACTATTCTCGTCAACACCTTTCCAGCTTCAGTATTATTTGATTCTGGTGCCTCGCATTCATTTATGTCTGCACGATTTGCGACACGGGTAGGACTGGAGCCCGAGTCATTATCAGTAAGGCTCAATATACTTACTGGTAACGGACTTGTGGGAGTAGATAGAGTATTTTCTTCGTGTCGGATCGTAGTTAGCGGTAGAGAATTCTCCGCTAGATTGATAGAGTTTCCGATGGCCGATTATGATGTGGTCTTAGGGATGGATTGGTTGAGGGACCAGTATGCTAGGATAGACTGCCACATTGGCAGGGTTGTTTTTAGCATTCCAGGCGAGCCAGAGTTTTCCTTCTCCCGAGGCGAAGTTGAACCTTCTCCTCCAGTGTTGCGGATGGCAGTAGCAGTAGTGCAGTTGCCTCGGATAGTCGAAGAGTTTCCAGATGTTTTCCCCGAAGAGCTTCCAGGGATGTCGCCAGAACGAGAGATCGAGTTTACCATCGACTTGATTCCCGGGACAGCTCCAGTGTCAGAGAGAGTCTACAGGATGGCGCCGTCAGAGCTAGAGATATTGTACAAATGATTGAAGAACTCAGAACCAAGGGATTCATTCGTGCTAGTGGATCGCCTTGGGGAGCCCCGATGCTTCTTGTGAAAAAGAAGGATGGTACGTCCAGATTGTGTGTTGATTATCGTACCTTGAACTCAGTGACAATCAAGAACAGATACCCTCTCCCGAGGATAGATGACTTGTTTGATCAACTCAAAGGGGCGTCAGTATTCTCGAAGATTGACTTGCGGTCAGGATACCATCATATCAGAGTCAGAGAGCAGGACATCCCGAAGACAGCTTTTAGATCAAGATATGGGCATTGGGAGTTCCTTGTGATGCCATTTGGAGCAACCAATGCGCCGGCTGTATTCATGGACCTCATGAATCGCATCTTTATGCCTTATTTGGATAAGTTCGTGATTGTGTTCCTAGACGACATCCTGGTCTACAGTAAGAGTGAGGCGGAGCATGAGCATCATCTCAGAATTGTCCTCCAGATTCTCAGAGAGCACCAGTTGTATGCCAAGTTTAGTAAATGCGAGTTCTGGCTCGATCGCATTTCGTACTTGGGCCATATCATCACCCGAGGAGGAGTAGAAGCGGATCCCCAGAAGATCGTGGCTATTGAGTCGTGGCCAGTGCCCAGCACAGTTGCAGAAGTTCGCAGTTTTCTTGGATTGGCCGGCTACTACCGGCGATTTGTTTCAGACTTTGCTCGAATTTCAGCGCCATTGACCCAGTTGACCCACAAGAATGTGCAGTTTGCTTGGACAGCAGAATGTCAGGATTCTTTTGAGAAGTTGAAGCGAGGCTTGATGACGGCTCCTATTCTCACGCTTTCAGATAGAACCGGAGGATTTTCAGTATACTGTGATGCTTCAGGCAGAGGTTTAGGATGTGTTCTGATGCAGCATGGGAAGGTAATAGCTTATGCGTCACGACAACTTCGTGATCATGAGAGAAATTACCCAACCCATGACTTGGAGCTGGCAGCAGTAGTGTTTGCACTTAAGTTGTGGAGGCACTACTTGTACGGAGATAGGGTGGAGATCTTCACCGACCACAAGAGCCTGAAGTATGTTTTTATCCAGAAGGATCTTAACATGCGTCAGAGGAGATGGCTAGAGCTGCTTGTGGATTATGATGTCAACTTGCAGTATCACCCAGGAAAGGCCAACGTTGTTGCAGATGCATTGAGCAGGAGAGCCGGAGTTTATTTTCTGACAGCACAACCAGAGCTGTTGGCCGATCTTCAGAAGATGGGTATAGAAATTGTCCTCCCTTCCAGTGTGGCATTGATGGCCAGCATGCAAGTTCAGTCCACTATCGTCGAGAGGATCCGGATGGCGCAGTCAGCAGATTCCAAGCTTCAGCGACTCAGAGCAGAGTGTGAGGCAGGACGAAGACCAGAGTTATGTATCCACGAGGACGGTACACTTAGGCATGGTAATCGTCTTTGTGTACCCAGCGGAGATATCCGGTAAGAGATCATGTCAGAAGCGCACAGTTCTCAGTATTCCATCCATCCCGGTGGCACGAAGATGTACCGTGATATTCGTCAGCACTTTTGGTGGAATGGCATGAAGAGGGAGATAGCTCGGTTTGTCTCTCGGTGTTTGGTTTGCCAACAAGTTAAGGCTGAACATCAGAGGCCAGCTGGACTACTTCAGCCCTTGCCAATTCCGAAATGAAAGTGGGAGCATGTAACCATGGATTTTGTGACTGGATTGCCTAGATTCCCGGCTGGCAGAGACGCTATTTGGGTTGTCATAGACAGGCTCACGAAGGTGGCTCACTTTCTCCCGTTCAGAGTTGGTCAGTCGACGGCTCAACTAGCGGAGATGTATCTCCGACAGATTGTCAGGTTGCACGGTGTACCAGTCAGTATCACTTCAGACAGAGATTCAAGATTTACGTCGCACTTTTGGCGTAGCTTGCAAGAAAGTTTGGGAACTCACCTCCAGTTCAGTTCAGCTTATCACCCGCAGACAGATGGCCAGTCGGAGCGCACGATCCAGACTCTCGAAGATATGTTGAGATTTTGTACGCTCGACTTCGGTGGTTCGTGGGAAGATCACCTGCACCTGGTGGAGTTCTCGTATAATAATAGTTTCCAAGCTAGTATCCAGATGGCACCATTCGAGGCACTGTATGGTAGGAAGTGCCGATCCCCGTTAGCATGGGACGATGTCGGAGAAAGGCAGATGCTCGGTCCAGAAATGATTGCTCAGACCGTTGAAGTGGTCAGGAGAGTCAGAGATCATCTTCGAGTTGCCCAAGATCGCCAGCGTCATTGGGCCGATTCCCATCGACGACCCCTTGAATTCTCGGTCGACGACCATGTATTCCTGAGGATTTCGCCTAACCGTGGCGTCATTCGTTTCGGCGTACGAGGAAAGCTTAGTCCTAGGTATATAGGGCCATTCGACATTCTGGAGCGAGTAGGAGATGTATCCTATCGTCTCGCTCTTCTACCGTCGCTACGTGAGGTGCATGACGTATTCCATGTATCTCAACTACGACGGTATATCCCGGACCCGAGCCACATCCTGGATCCTTCGGAATTGGTTGTTGGTACCAACCTTTCGTATGAGGAGAGGCCCGTGTCTATATTGGACCGGAGAGAGAAGATACTTAAGAACAAGACTATTAGTTTAGTCCGTGTTGCTTGGGGTCATCACTCTTTGGGTGAGTCAACGTGGGAGCGTGAGGATGATATCCGATCGCGGTATCCCGACCTGTTTGACTCGTAAGGTACAATGTCTTCCTTAAGACTTATGCTTTCAATTCCTTGCTTGAATAAATGACTGCATGATAGACTGCTTGTTATAGCTTACGATTATTATAGCTTGTCCTTGCAATTCTAGCCTCTTGATTAAATTCCGAGGACGGAATTTTTTTAAGAAGGGTAGAGTTGTAATGCCTGTAGTTCGTATTACGTATCTAGGAATATGTGTACGTATTTTATTTTGTATTGCATATCTCTTGGCTTGGCTCGGTTCGTTTTGGGTTGGTTCGGCTAGGCTTGGGTTGCCTTGGTTCATCATGAACCAAGGGAAGAACCCCTACCTACCACCACCATCCCCATTTATTAACCCCTCCTCTTTCTCTCTCTTCATTATTCTTCTTCTTCTCCATATTTACTTCTACACCTACCAGGAGGAGAGAGAGAGAGAGAGCTTAGACAAGTGCAAACTTGCATCATGATGGATCTCATGTTTTATTGTTCCATTCTCTTTCTTACTAGATTCTAAGCCTCTTTAGAACTGGAAGTTTTCGGTTTTGATGGTTATATTTTGTAGACATAAGTTTTAAGTCCCTTCTTGTTTAGTTTTCTTGGTTTTGATCTCTAAAACTTGGTTATTTTCGAAAACTAATGGTTCTATGTTGTAGAGAATTCAATTTCATTCAGTTTTGGCTTTTGTTTCGCTTGATTTCGACTCCGGATGAGTAAGTTATGGCCATTACAAGTTTTCGGAACTTTCATGGCTGAACTTGCTGTTTGGGGACGATGAATCTCATGTGCCCGGGAGGCCATGCGCCGGGAGGCCATGCGCCGTGAAGTTCCGGCAACGCATTCCTTAACTCCGAGCGTGTCATGCGCGTAGGTTTCTTACGCGCATGTATTGAAGACGCAACGTGAGTTTCTCATGCGCCGATTCGTGCAGGAATCTCATGCGCCGATTCGTGTAGGAATCTCATGCGTCGATTCGTGTAGGAATCTCATGCGCCGATTTGTGCAGGAATCCCATGCGCCGATTTGTACAGGAATCCCATGCGCCGATTCGTGCAGGAATCTCATGCGCCGATTCGTGCAGGAATCCCATGCGCCGATTCGTGCAGGAATCCCATGCGCCGATTCGTGCAGGAATCCCATGCGCCGATTTGTGCAGGAATCCCATGCGTCGATTCGTGCAGGAATCCCATGCGCCGATTGTGCAGGAATTTACTGTTTTTGCCTGTTTAAGTTGTTTGTAGATAGAATCTTGAAAAACTCAAAACATGAAAGTTGTAGATCTTTTCCTTGGCTTCAAGAATATGTTATTAGTTATTTTATACAATCTTTATCATTCAGATCCTGTAAGAATAGAACACGATAGTGGCCCGCGGTGGCGCACTCTTGACAAGTAAACTGACATGACAAGTATGAATGACCTGGACACCGTGGGCGATTGCGTTTGTACAAATAAACCAGTACTGAATTGCATCATGTCTAGGATGGGGATCCCTGAGTACCACGGTCAGGGGTACCTACTGAAATTGACTAAGGCTAATTAACTAGAATAATTCAGTAGTCATGAAGAGATTCCCAGCTACAGGCAATCCCGTTATCTGGGCGCATTAAGTAGATTTGTAGCCTACCGACGAGTAGGGCACATTTCCAGCACACAGTCACGTGTTGCATTCTTCATAACGGACATTCGACCCGGATAACCGGATGGTCTGCAGGGCTTGTGGCTGTTGGGATAATCTCATTGCATCTTGCTAGTGACTAGGCCTGTGATAACCCTAGTTAGTTAAAAGTATCAAGCCGTACTCTTGATTGGCCGTGATTGATTGGATGAAGTTTATTCCAGCTTAGTCTTATCCTGATCCTGTACAAGATTGTATCAGGACATGATTCTTGTATCGATAAATGATGGGATACCAAGTTCTGTTCAGATGAAGGGTTACAACCCCGGTCCTTGTTTGGTTTAAGGGTTGTAACTTGGCTATCTGAATAGTTCCATGGCTATCTTATCATATATCATCCTGCTTATTGTGCCCGCCTTAATAATAAAGATCAGGGGTCCAGTTCTATTCAGACGAAGGGTTACAACCCCGGTCCTTGTTTGGTTTAAGGGTTGTAACCTGGCTCCCGGAGCAGTTCTGTGTCCTCTCTTCGTTTATTGTCTTATTGCAACCCCCTGTCATGCTCGTCATGTTTTACCTTTACTTCAATACCATGATTATTTATACTGGCCTTAACAATAAAGATCAGGGGTCCAGTTCTGTTCAGGCGAAGGGTTACAACCCCGGTCCTTGTTTGGTTTAAGGGTTGTAACCTGGCTTCCGGAGCAGTTCTGTGTCCTCTCTTCGTTTATTGTCTTGTTACCTTATCAATAGTAATTGAGGCAGGTTTCTATTCAGGCGAAGGATTGCAACCCCGGTCCTTGTTTGGTTTAAGGGTTGCAGTCTGGCTACTTGAATGGTTTCTCCGTGTTCAATATATTATTGTTATCTTAGCTATTATCACTATCTTTTAATTACCTTTACTACTTAATTGTGATATGCTGGTTTTAGTTCCTAGGTGAAGCCTCCTTTGTGGCACTTACTCTTTCTGGGGTCTGACCCAGCTGGTTTTGTGTGGCCAGATATCGGAGCAGCACCAGAGGATCTACCCACTATCCAGCCAGATGGTGACCACCAGGCGTAACCCTGGCAACGAGTGGGTTTCTTTTTGTCCTCCTACTTTATTGTAAAATTATTCTTTTGAGGCGTTTAGCCGGCGAGCACGTGTTAGCTCGATTGTACCTTACTTACTGTCTGCCTACGGGCTGTAACATGATTGACAGATCCTAGGGTTGATCATGTATGACTGAACTCTTGCTAGTCCTGACATTTTGTACGACTAGCTTCATGATCATCCAATATGTAATGTATGGGACGTCTTGCTATTATATATTTGGTGCTCTGACATCTTGTAACTACTATTACTTGCTTGTGATTGAGACAATAGGCTTGTTCATGACCATAGAAGACTGTTGGCTTGTAGTTAAACCCTCATATATCTAGACAGCCGTGACCGTATAGTGACGTGGATTCCATTTCATTATACGTAGCTGGCTATGTCTGCCCCCGCTCTCCAGTATTCTGGTTCTGGGGCGTGACACAAGATGATGTCTTCTGTTTATAAAGGGCATAATGTATGGAACATTGTAATCAGTTGTACCAGTGAGATTGTAAGCCAAGTCAGTATATCGAGTTGTAATCCAATGTATCCAAGTATCAAATGTAAACTTTGTAGCATTGCGCATTTGGCTTTCAATATAAAGTGAGATTGGTTGTAAGCATTGTACTTCAATACAAGTCTTGTACTTTTCTTCAATTGTCAATAAAGAGAATAAAGTTCTATATGTCTCTGTGTAACTTCAAGTTGCCCTTTTTCTCCGTTGCTATAAAGAAGTAATGTATTTCTACTCAATGAGAAACATTGTCCTCATATGCTTCAATTTATTTGCTTCTACCGCTGCGATATGTTCCTATTTGAAGAAAATCGATTATGTACCATCTTTGCCTTGTACAAGTGCAATACCAGACTTGTACGGCATCACGCCCAAGCGAGGACGATCGATTCCAAGAGATAAAATATGTGAATAAATGACTCTATGAATCGGGGCATGACAAGCGGGACCAGAAGGCACATGCGGCTCGGGGAAGAAGTTCTCATGCGGCCAGCGGGGAGCAAGACCTATGCGGCTCAAGAGGAGCGGAATATTATGCGGCTGGGGTTGAGCGAGTTCCATGCGGCAGGTGGAGGTGAAGGTCCATGCGACTGGCCGACCAATCAGGTATATGCGGCCGGAGTCAAGTGGGTCTCATGCGGCTAGCAGGGTTCGGCCTCATGCGACGGGTGGACATGCGGCTGCAGGAGCAAGGGCGCATGCGACTGCGTGGGGAGAGGAATTCATGCGGCTGGAAGAAGCGGGGTCCCATGCGACCAAGAAGGGGGAGGGCGCATGCGGCTAAAAGGGTAGCGTCTCATGCGGCTCAAAAAGTGCAGAGTATTATGCGGCTGGGGGTTGAGCGAGTTTATGCGGCTAGATGAGTTCGGCCCTCATGCGGCTCAAAGTACTTCCAGTCATGCGGCTGAAGAGAACACTTGCCGCATGAAATATTCATGCGGTCAAGTCAAGCACAATTCATCTTCTCCAAAATTTTCGAGAAGAAGAACACCATGAGAGCCAAGTTCTCAAGCTCCATAACTCCGTCATCCGGAGCCCAAATCCGAACTTTCATAGGCCAAAATAGGGCAGAATGAAATGCTCTACAACATGGAACCATCAAAACTCAGAAATAACAAGATTAAGTAGATCAAAACCCAAGAATTCTGAAAATAAAGTAAACTTAGATCTACAAGAATCTAGCCTTGGAAAGTGAAAATGCCAAGTATTAAAGTAAGTTAAAATGCTGTAAGGAAGAGAATGAAGCAATAAAATTGGAGTTCCTCCATAAAGCAAGTTGTACTTGCCTAGACCTCTCTCTCCCTCTCTTTGGTAGGTGAAAGAGTAATGGAAGAAAGAAGAAGAGTAATGAAGAGAGAGAATGAAGAATGGGTAATAAATACTAAAGGTGGTGGTAGGTAGGGGGTTCACCCTTGGTTCATAATGAACCAAGGCAAACCGAGCCAAGCCGAACCAAGAATAAACCAAGCCATGAAGAAAACTAAGCAAGGGAATCATGCAATACAAGATAAAATACGTACACGTATTCTAAAATACGTAATACGAACCACAGGCATTACAACTCTACCCACCTTAAAAGAATTTCGTCCTCGGAATTTAATTAAGAGGCTAGATGGGCAAGGACAAGCTATACTAATCACATGCAAGTTATATTAGGCAATCTATCAAGCAATCAATCATGCAAGCAAGGAATCGAAGTCACGAGGCATAAGAAAGACATTATACCTCACGAGTCAAATAGGTCGGGATATTGCGATCGGATATCATCCTCACGCTCCCACGTTGACTCACCCAAAGAGTGATGACCCCAAGCAACTCGGACTAACTTGATAGTCTTGGTCTTGAGTGTCTTCTCTCTCCGGTCCAATATAGACACGGGCCTCTCCTCATACTAAAGGTTGGTACCAATAACCAATTTCGAATGATCCAGGACGTGGCTCGGGTCCGGGATATACCATCGTAATTGGGATACATGGAACACGTCATGCACCTCGCTTAGCGACGGCAGAAGAGCGAGGCGATAGGACACATCTTCTACTCGCTCCAGAATGTCAAATGGCCCTATATACCTAGGACTAAGCTTTCCTCGTGCGACGAAATGAATGACACCACGGTTAGGCAAAATCCTCAAGAATACATGGTCACCGACAGAAAACTCGAGAGGGCGCCGATGAGAATCGGCCCAATGGCGCTGGCGATCTTGGGCAACTCGAAGATGATCCCTGACTCTTCTGATCAATTCAACTGTCTGGGCAATCATTTCTCGATCGAGCATCTGTCTCTCTCTGACATCATTCCAGACTAGCGGGGATTTTCCTATCATACAGTGCCTCGAACGGTGCCATCTGGATACTGGCCTGGAAACTGTTATTGTACGAAAATTCCACCAAGTGCAGGTGATCTTCCCATGAACCACCGAAGTCGAGCGTACAGGACCGCAACATATCTTCAAGAGTCTGGATCGTGCGTTCCGACTGCCCATCTGTCTGCGGATGATATACTGAGCTGAACTGGAGGTGAGTCCCCAAGCTCTCTTGCAGGCTACGCCAAAAGTGCGACATAAATTTGGAATCTCGGTCCGAAGTGATACTGACTGGCACTCCGTAAAATCTGACGATCTTTCTGAGATACATCTTCGCTAGCTGAGCCATCGACTGATCAACTCTGAACGGAAGGAAGTGAGCTACCTTCGTGAGCCGATCAACTATAATCCAGATAGCATCTCTACCAGCTGGGGATCTAGGTAATCCAGTCACGAAATTCATGGTCGCATGTTTCCACTTCCATTCTGGAATCGGCAAAGGCTGAAGAAGTCCAGCGGGCCTCTGATGTTCAGTCTTAACTTGTTGGCAAACCAAACACCGAGAGACAAACCGAGCTATCTCCCTCTTCATGCCATTCCACCAAAAGTGCTGTCGGATATCACGGTACATCTTCGTACCGCCTGGATGAATGGAATACTGAGAACTGTGAGCTTCTGCCAGGATCTCCTGTCTGATATCTCCACTGGGTACACAAAGATGCTTACCATGCCTAAGTGTACCATCTTCATGAATGCATAACTCTGGTCTTCGTCCTGCCTCACACTCTGCTCTGAGTCGCTGAAGCTTGGAATTTGCTGACTGCGCCATCCGGATCCTCTCGACTATAGTGGACTGAACTTGCATGCTGGCCATCAATGCTACACTGGAAGGGAGAACAACTTCAATACCCATCTTCTGAAGATCTGCTAACAGCTCTGGTTGCGCTATTAAGAAATAAACTCCGGCTCTCCTGCTCAACGTATCTGCAACAACGTTGGCCTTTCCGGAATGATACTGCAAGTTGACATCATAATCCACAAGAAGCTTCAGCCACCTCCTCTGACGCATGTTAAGATCCTTCTGGGTAAAAACATACTTCAGGCTCTTATGGTCAGTAAAAATCTCCACCCTATATCCGTACAAGTAGTGCCTTCACAACTTAAGTGCAAATACTACTGCTGCCGGCTCCAAGTCATGGGTTGGATAATTCCTCTCACGATTACGAAGTTATCGTGACGCATAAGCTATTACCTTCCCATGCTGCATCAGAACACATCCTAAACCTCTGTCCGAAGCATCACAATACACTGAGAATCCTCCGGTTCCATCTGGAAGTGCGAGAATGGGAGCCGTCATCAAGTCTCGCTTCAACTGTTAAAAAGAACTCTGGCACTCTGCTGTCCAAGCAAACTGCACATCCTTGCGGGTCAATTGGGTCAATGGTGCTGAGATCCGGGCAAAATCTGAAACAAACCGCCAGTAGTAGCCGGCCAATCCAAGAAAACTGCGAACCTCTGCAACTGTGCTGGGCACCGGCCATGACTCAATGGCTACGATCTTCTGGGGATCCACTTCTACTCCTCCTCGAGTGATGATATAACCCAAGTACGAAATGCGATCGAGCCAGAACTCGCATTTACTGAACTTGGCATACAACTGGTGCTCCCTGAGAGTTTGAAGAACCACACGGAGATGTTGTTCATGCTCCACTTTACTCCTGCTGTAGACCAGGATGTCATCCAAGAACATAATCACAAACTGATCCAAGTAAGGCATGAAGATGCGATTCATGAGATCCATGAATACCGCCGGCGTATTGGTTGCTCCAAAGGGCATCACAAGGAACTCCTAATGCCCATACCTCGATCTAAAAGCTGTCTTCGGGATGTCCTGCTCTCTGACTCTGATCTGATGATATCCTGAGCGCAAATCGATCTTCGAGAATACTGCTGCCCCCTTTGAGCTGATCAAACAAGTCATCTATCCTCGGAAGAGGGTATCTGTTCTTGATTGTTACTGAGTTCAAGGTACAATAATCAACACATAACCTGGACGTACCATCCTTCTTTTTCACAAGAAGCATCGGGGCTCCCCAAGGCGACCCACTAGCACGAATGAATCCCTTGTTTCGAAGTTCTTCAATTAGCTTGTACAATATCTCCAACTCTGAAGGCGCCATCCTGTAGACTCTCTCTGATACTGGGGCTGTCCCAGGAATCAAGTCTATGGTGAACTCGATCTCTCGCTCTGGCGTCATACCTGGAAGATCTTCTGGGAAAATATCTGGAAACTCTTCGACTATCCGGGGCAACTGCACTGCTGCTACCACCATCCGCAACACTGGAGGAGAAGGCTCAACTGCGCCTCGGGAGAAGGAAAACTCTGGCTCTCCTGGAATGCTAAAAATAATTCTACCAACATGGCAGTCTATTCTAGCATACTGGTTCCTCAACCAATCCATACCTAAGACCACATCATAATCGGCCATCGGAAACTCTATCAATCTAGCGGGAAACTCCTTACCGCTAACTACGATCCGACACGAGGAAAACACCCTATCGACTCCCACAAGTCCGTTACAGTAACTATATTGAGCCTTACTGATAATGACTCGGGCTCCAATCCTATCCGTGTCGCGAATCGTGCAGACATAAAAGAATGTGACACACCAGAATCAAATAAAGCTGAAGCTGGAAAGGAGTTTACGAGAATAGTACCTGCCACTACCTCTCCAGGTGCCAATCCTTCCTCTACGGTCATCACCATAGCCTGACCATGCCCTCGGGGTGCTGGTCCCCTCTGCTGAAATCCTTGCTGTCTATTCTGACTCAAGGCTTGGGCCTGAGCATGCTGCTGGGGGTTCTATTGCTGGAATACCTGGGACTGAGGCGGCAAGGGCCTCGGCAATGGATACTGCTGCTGCGGGACCGGAGCTGGTCCTTTTACCGAAGAGCTAGAAAGGTTGGACGATGACGAACCACCCCTATTCGGACAGGACCCAACCCTATGGTCTGCTGCTCCACAAGCCAGACACAATCCCTGCGCCCTGCGGCACTCTGCCACTATATGGCCTAGCTTTCCACAATGAGAACATTCCACTGCGGAAGTCTGCTTCTGCTTCTGCTGTTGAGGGTACGTCGGGACTGAATGCTGAACCGACGTTACTGAGGCCGCTCGCCTCGGAGCTCCAATAGTCAAAGCTCTGGCTGCCGGGGCTGGAGCTGAAGACTGATTCATCTGGCCTTAGGATCTCTTTCGACCTCCGGCCCTATCCACAATCCTCTGGGAGGTATACTCATGCCTCCTAGCTGCTCTCAAGACTGCATCAAAAGTATGATGCTCAAACTGCTCAACTGTCAACAAAATCTCCAGGTGAAGCCCTTGCTGAAATTGTTGGGCTCTATCATACTCGGTTGCCACCAAGGTGGGAGCAAACCGACCGAGTCTCGAAAACTCGGCCACATATCCGTCGACCGTTCTGCCAATCTGCTTCATATTGGTGAACCTCGTCTGTAGATCATACCGAGCTACAGAATCAAAATACTTGGTCTGGAATCTCTCTCTGAACACCGCCCAAGCAATGGGTACTGCTAATCCAACTGCCTGAGCCGTCCACTAGCTACGGGCAAGATCTAGCAACTACAGGCGCACTACGGCCACCTTCTCGTTCTCTGGGTCCTGGCTGCTTCTAGAATCACCTATGTATCCTGAAGCCAAGCATCTGCAGCGATAGCATCTTCACTACCGTCGAAGAAGGGAGGGTTCAAGCGCTTGAAGCTGTTGGCCGCGCTGTTACCATGATGACCTCCTCTGGTCAGAGCATCCGTCACTGCCTGGTACAAGGCATCTTCTCGACGATCTTGGGAAGCTATCAAGGTCCTGACGAGTCCTACCAAAGTGCCATCATCAGGCTCGGCAGGCTGAACTGGCTGGACTAGTGGCTCTCCGTCAGAAGGCACGACTCTGGAGGCTACTCCGGAATGCTGGGCTTGATCTCTGGGTTGCTGCTGATCCACGGGAAGTGCTCCGTCTTGCTGACCGGCAGGTCCAGGAACGATGCCGCTGAAGAAGACGACATGGGGAACAATAAGGAAGGACCAAGACAGATCAACGATACAAGCATATGATAAGGACAAGAATCCAGGGATTCAGAAGATACGAGCAGAGATCAAGGGCGAATACTGATTGAGACATCTATTAGGTAAACCCTCACATATCTTGAAATCAGACCTGCATGGGCCACTACTTAAACCATGTCACGCCCCAGAACCAGAATACTGGAGAGCGGGGGCAGATATAGCAAGCTACGTATATGAAATGGATTCCATCTCACTATACGGTCACGGCTGTCTAGATACATGAGGGTTTACTACAAGCCAACAGTCTCATAAGGTCATGAATAAGCCTAGTGTCTCAATCACAAGCAAGTAAGTAAATGTTACAAGATGTAAGATTACCAAATATACAATAGTAAGGCCTCCCAAACATTACATATTCAGCTGATCATGAAGTTAGTCATTACAAAATGTTAGGACTAGCAACAGTTTTAGTCATACATGATCAACCCTAGGATTTGTCAATCATGTTACAGCCCGTAGGCAGACAATAAGTGAGTGTAATCGAGCTAAACAGGTGCTCGTCGGCTAAACGCCTCAAAAGAATATTTTTATAATAAAGTGGGAGATCAAAAATAAACCCACTCATTGCCCTGGTTACGTCTAGTCGCCACCATCGGGCTGGAAAGTTGGTAGATCCTCTGGAGCTACTCCGAAATCTGGCCATACAAAACCAGCTGGGTCAGATCCCAGAAAGAGCAAGTGCCACAAAGGAAGCTTCACTTAGGAACTAAAACCAGTAATTAGCACAGAAGATAATAATATATAGTAAAACTGGAGGAAATATAACATCACGAGGATATACGGTAAGATAACCATGGGACCATTCAGATAACCAGGTTACAATCCTTAAACCAAACAAGAACCGAGATTGTAACCCTTCATCTGAACCGAACTTGGTCTCTCACCATTTATCAGCAAGATAAATATAAGAAAATCAGAACATGTAACAATTTATACATGATCAAAACTAGACAGATTATTCCTCATTCAATCAATCACGGCCAAGCAATAAGTACGTCTTGATACTTTAACTAGCTAGGGTTATCACATGCCTAGTTACTAGTAAGATGCAGTGAGATTATTCCACAGCCACAAGCCCTGCAGACCATCCAGGTTACCCAGGTCGAAAATTAGGAGTTGAATTCTAGTGGGTACATCGTCTACGAAACGTATGTACCCTTAGGCAGCTTGAAGGGTGCAACACATGACAGTGTGCTGGAAATGTGCCCTACTCGACGGCAGGCTACAGATCCCAGGCGCGCCCAGGTAACGAGATTGCCTGTAGTTGGGAGATCTCTTTATGACTAATGTATTAATCTAGTTATTAGCCTTAGTCCATTTCAGTAGGTACTCTTGACCGTGGTACTCAGGAGTCCCCTCCTAGACATGATGCAAGACAGGACTGGATTATTTGTACAAGCACAATCACCAACGGTGTCCAGATTATTTATACAGGTCATGTCATGTCAGGTAGCCGTCGCAACAGCTTATCAAGATATATCTTGTCAGGTTATTATGTCAAGTGTACTGGTCAAGAGTGCGCCACGACGGGCCACTATCAGGTCATGTCATGTTCACTTGTCAGGAGTGCAACACGACGGGTCCATACGGCAGGTGAAGGTGAAGGTCCATGCGGCTGGCCGACCAATCAGGTATATGCGGCCGGAGTCAAGTGGGTCTCATACGGCTAGCAGGGTTCGACCTCATGCGACGGGTGGACATGCGGCTGCAGGAGCAAGGGCGCATGCGACTGAGTGGGGAGAGGAATTCATACGGCTGGAAGAAGCGGGGTCCCATGCGGCCAAGAAGGGGGAGGGCGCATGCGGCTAAAAGGGTAGCGTCTCATGCGGCTCAAGAAGTGCAGAGTATTATGCGGCTGGGGGTTGAGCGAGTTTATGCGGCTAGATGAGTTCGGCCCTCAAGCGGCTCAAAGTACTTCCAGTCATGCGGCTGAAGAGAACACTTGCCGCATGAAATATTCATGCGGTCAAGTCAAGCACAGTTCATCTTCTCTAGAATTTTCGAAAAGAAGAACACCATGAGAGCCAAGTTCTCAAGCTCCATACCTCCATCATCCGGAGCCCAAATCTGAACTTCCATAGGCCAAAATGGGGCAGAATGAAATGCTCTACAACATGAAACTATCAAAACTCAGAAATAACAAGATTAAGTAGATCAAAACCTAAGAATTCTGAAAATAAAATAAACTTAGATCTACAAGAATCTAGCCATGGAAAGTAAAAATGCCAAGTATTAAAGTAAGTTAAAATGCTGTAAGGAAGAGAATGAAGCAACAAAATTAGAGTTCCTCCATGAAACAAGTTGCACTTGCCTAGACCTCTCTCTCCCTCTCTCTGGTAGGTGAAAGAGTAATGGAAGAAAGAAGAAGAGTAATGAAGAGAGAGAATAAAGAATGGGTAATAAATACTAAAGGTGGTGGTAGGTAGGTGGTTCACCCTTGGTTCATAATGAACTAAGGCAAACCGAGCCAAGCCGAACCAAGAATAAACCAAGCCATGAAGAAAACTAAGCAAGATAATCATGCAATATAAGATAAAATACGTACATGTATTCCAAAATACGTAATACGAACCACAGGTATTACAGTCGTTGTTGACTATGAAGACAATGAGATTGAGAAGCACTTATTAAAGTCGGATGCACACATTGCAGACGCTGAGTTAAAATCTTCAAACCCTCAAGAAGAGCCTCCCTTCTTGACGAAACGTTAAAGAATTCACCAATATCAAAAGCTTCCAATATCGATGGTAGACCTCATCGTCACAAGCATCAAAGTGATCCACCATACACATCGTCTAAGTTTGATCGTCGATTCCTAGATTTTCGAGATGCTTCAAAAAGTCCTACATATTTATGTTTTCTTCAGACAGCTTCAAGGCCACCTCTTTCTTTGTCTACAATTTTCTCAAAGATCGATTTGAAGAACGAATACCATCATATCCAGATTCGAAATGATGAGTGGAAGACTATTTTCAAAACCCGAAAAGGACTCTATGAATGGCTCTTTATGGCCTTCAGTCTTTCGAATGCTCCAAGAATCTTCCTGTGTATCAAAGATCATGTTTTGAAGCCTTTGACAAGAAAGTTTGTAGTCATCTACTATGACGATATCCTGATTTATAGCAAGAGCCAAGCTGATTATCTGAAGCATCTCAGGGAAGTTCTCAACATTCTTCGAATTAAGAAATGTAGTTTCCTTACTAACCAAACTAATCTATTTTGGATTTATGATTAGCACTGATAGCCTCATTATTAATGAAGAGAAGATTCGAGGAATTCGCAACTGATCTATTCCAAAGACAATGGTTGAAGTTTAAAGCTTCCATGCTCTCGCCAACTTCTACCCACGATTCATTCGCAACTTCAGGGCTATTGTGATGCCAGTGACATAATACATGAAGACATGTAAATTTTTTCAACCTTCAATGTTGCCGATCTTTATGAGTATTTTCACCTGGGGAACCACTTTATTCAGATAAGAACTCAGGGACAAGTTCTCTTGAAGCATAGGAGACTGATGTAGCGTGGATTCCAAATCCTTCTAGGTTTTTTTCTTCTGTTTATTATTTTTATTTTTTTAGCTTAATTTTTTATAGATTTGTTAAGAATCTTATTTCTTTTGGGATTCTTATTTTGACTTTATCTTTTATTATGATAGGTTTTATCTTTATTTGATTATGATTAGGTTGTTATAAAAGTCCTATAAAAAACACCTTCTGTATGCAATTGAGGACCATTTTTTAATTAATAAAGTTCTGTCATAAGTTCTGAGATTTGTTCTCTCTTTTTCTTGCTCGTGGACTGGACTATTCCGTAGATTCGGAAGCTATTCGCTTGAGGTTCTCAAGCAACCTGGACCCCTCACAAGGCCATGCGTCGGAGTTTTTGTGCCACCGCTTCGCTCTTACCAAGCAACAGTGGTCCAATTATCGACATTACCGATCGACTTGGCCACTTCCAAGCACGAAGGTCAGCATTCCGCTATCGCGCTGCGTCACCCTCCCTTAATTATATATATTCCTCTTGTGCCACACAAACTTTAAAATAGGTCACTGAAATACATATGTAGTATATGTAAATTACTTAATTTTATCTTTACTTCTTATTTATTTGCATAAAAGTTTTTATTTATTTTGTGTTTTGTGTTATCTAAATCAAGTAGTTTTTTGGTCAAGAGTATCAAGATTCAAGGTGAAGTGTTAGGAGTTGCACTGACAGGAATAAAAATAGTTGTCTCATGTTCAAATTTGAAATCTCAAACTTCAAAACATAAAATTTTTAGAAAAATATAGAAATAAAATAAGCTTATTAAACTTTATATCAGCCATGCCCACGAGATGATGAGAGGAATCATTTTGGAGTCAGAGGGGCAGGGGTCAACATTATTCGATTTTGGACCGAAAATCGAATCGAATCGACGATCAAATAAGAGCTCCGATTTGGTTTCAAAATATTTGGTTCGATTTCGATCTCAAAATGCTAAAAAAATATTCTGCTTTCGGTTTTGGAATTCAGTTTCGGTCCAAAATCAAAAACTGAATAAGAATTACAACTATGTAAATACCATCAATTTTTTGCATATTGTGTGATTAAAAATATGAATATTTTGAAAACAATATTTATATTTATGTGTTTTGTATTTCAACTTTGACAATTTAACAACTATTCCAGCTTTGTGAGCAACTTTGAAATCCAAATAATGTGTTCATAAATTTTTTTTTAACCATGATTCTAACTTTGGATTCGACCCATTAAACAATATAAATCGTACAACCAAACAAACCAAATTTATTATTTGGTTCAGTTTTGGTTTGGCTAATTCGGTTCGGTTTTAAAATTTTAGAATTTCAGTTTATTCAATTTTGGCTAATTTGGTTCGGTTGAAACCAAATAAACTGAATGCACACCCCTAAAAGGGACACTCTGTGTCACGCCCCAGATCCAAAATACTGGAGAGCGGGGCAGACACGGCCAGCTACGTATATAGAAGTGTAAACCACCTCGATATACGGTCACGGTTGTCTAGATATATGAGGATTTATCTACAAGCCATCAGTCTCTTATGGTCAAGAACAAGCCTAGTGTCTCAATCTTAAGCAAGCAATAATAGTTACAAGATGCTAGACCATCAGATACTCAATAGTAAGGCGTCCCATACATTTCATATACAGATGATCATGAAGCTAGTCATACAAAATACGAAGACTAGCAAGAGTTTAAGTCATACATGATCAACCCTAGGATTTGTCAATCATGTTACAGCCCTTAGGCAGACAGGAGTATAAATTTAACACGAGCTAACACTTGCTCGACGGCTAAACGCCTCAAAAAAATAATTTACAATATAGTGGAAGAGCAAAATAAAACCCACTCGTTGTCAGGGTTACGTCTAGTGTTCACCATCTGGCTGGAAGGCTGAAAGATCATCGGGTGCTACTCCGAAATCTGTCCATACAAAACCAGCTGGGTCAGACCCCAGAAAGAGCAAGTGTCACAAGGGAGGCTTCACTTAAGAACTAAAACCAGCATATTAGCACATAAGGACATAAATAAATAACAAAAGACATGAGTTAGAGAAAACATGGTGATATACGGTAAGATAACTAAAGGACTATTCCGGTAACCAAGTTACAACCCATAAACCAAATAAGGACCGGGGTTGTAATCCTTCACCTGAACAGAACTTAGTCTCTAAATAATTATCGATAAAGCGTAGCATAAACGGTAACGTGATAAAATAACCATGTACTGGCCTTATCTAGACAAGACTAGACTCCATTCATCAATCACGGCCAAGCAACAAGTACGGCTTGCTACTAAAACTAACTAGGGTTATCACAAGCCTAGTTACTAGCAAGATGCAATAAGATGTTCCGGCAGTCACAAGCCCTGCAGCTATCCAGGTTATCCAGGCAAGATTCATGTAAAAGTTATCAAGTATTAATAGGTGACTTAGAGTACAACACATGAAATTGTGCATATTACTTGTTTCAAGAAGTGCCCCACATAATAGTGGACTAGAAATGTGCCCTACTCGATGGCAAGCTACAAGTCCATTCAAGGCGTCCAGATAACGGGATCGCCTGTAGCTGGAAAAATCTCTCTATATGAGCTACTTTGATCAATCTAGTAATTAACCTAGTTATATTCAGTATGAATCCCTGACCGTGATAATCAGGAATCCATGTCCTAGACATGATGCCAGACGATACATATAGTTTATACAGGCACAACCAAGAGAATGAACCATGGTATCAATAAGAGAGTTACTTAACAAATCCAGGTAGCTGGCGCATCAGCATTCAAGATTATCATGTCATGTCAGGTTACTTATCATGTCAAGAGTGCGTAACGACGGACCACTATCAAGAATTATCATGTCAAGGTTGTTGGTCAAGAGTGCACCGTGACGGGGCACTATCAAGAGTTATCATGTAAAGTCACATTGTCATGTCGTGTTTATGTAAGTGCACCACGACGGGTCACTATCAAGGAGTTGTTAGAGAGTGTACATGCCATACCAAGATCGTGTTTAGAGCTCAGAGTACATGTGCAACATGGAAAATAATATTATAGGACTTAGTCAAGTAAAAGGTACAAACAAAGTCACGATTCATACTAAGGACCATGGGGTGTCATGAAGAGCATGCACCTAAAAATGAATGTGCTGAGAGTGGCATGCGCCCAAGGCAATGCACCTACGGGCATGCGCCCACATGTATGCGCCCACATGAGTGAGGCAGGGTGCATGGTCCATGCGCCCACATACATGAGTGAGGCAGGGGGTATCATGGAGAGACAATAGTTTTTATGAAGGCATGCGCCTGGAGTTATACGCCCACATGGTGGAGTCAGGGTGTCTTGGAGAAAGTCAAGAGACTCACTCAATGACAAGTGTGCGCATGACAGGATCTATGCACCCAAAGAAGGAAACATGGTGCACTTGTGCGCATACAAAACTATGCGCCCAAGCCAGGGAGGGCCTTGGGGCTATGCGCCCACTAGAGGGAGTAAGGAAGACTTGTGCGCATGGCTATGCTCCCAAGAAAGCGTACAGTGGGCGCATAACAAATCTATGCGCCCAGCACTGTGCTTCTTCCCCAACCCGATAGCTCAAGTTCATTGAACCCATGAACTTCTCAAGATCATAAATCACTCAAAACAAATCAAAATCTGGGTTTTCAAAGGTCTAACTTGAGTTAAATCGAATTCTCTACACTATAGAACAATCAAAACTTGAAAACAAAGAAGTTTGAGAGATCAAAACCCAAAAAAATCAAGTTTTGTATAAACTTAGATCTACAAAAACTAATCCTTCAAAACCAAAAATACCAAGTACTAAATAGCCTTAGAATCGTGTAGGAAAGATAATGGAACAACAAAAATGGAGTTCCTCCATGAAGCAAGCTAGCACTTGCCTTTGGAGGGGGGAGAGGTTTTAATGGAGAAGAAGAAGAAGTTATGAGAAATAAATGAAGGAGATAGAGAGAGTGGAGTTGACTTATATAGTAAGCCTCACCATCTCAAACCAAACCAAAACCAAACCAAAATAAACCAAGCAAGCTAAACCAAGTCAAATTAAACCAAACCAAATCAAATAAACCAAGTCAAGATTAAACCAAGACTAGGCTAAGCAAGACAAGTCTAACTACGGTCCACCAGATAAATGTTAGAAATTCGTATAGGTATACTGAAGATACGTATAAAGGGAAACGAGAGTGACAACTCTACCCACCTTAAAAGAATTTTATTCTCAATTTAATCAAGAGGCTAGAGATGTCGGGGCAAGCTATACTAATCATGAGCAATCTATGACTAGCAGCCAATCAAGCAATCATTTATGCAAGTAAGGAATTAAAAGGCATAAGGCCTAAGGAAGACACTCTGCTGGAAACCTCTCTGCTGGTTCTGCATCTGAGCTTGGGTCTGGACATACTGCTGAGGTCTCTGCTGCTGGAAGGCTTGTGTCTGAGGCGGTAATGGCCTCAGAGACTGGTACTGTTGCTGCTGCTGTACTGGTGTTGGGGCTGGTCCCCTAACCGATGGACTAGTTAGGTTCGACGATGATGAACTGGCTCTATTCGGGCAGGATCCTATCATGTGGTCCGGTGCCCCACAAGCCAAGCACAATCCCTGTGCTCTGCGCCATTCCGATACTACATGTAGTGCCCCGTCCTGCTCAGTCAATCGGAGGAATCGGAATGCCGACGACATTCGGACTTAGCCATGCAACGGCTTACTCGAAGGCCCGCTCGATCGAGGCGACTCCTCGTTCAGGTGGGGTAGTTTCGGTGAACTTGCCTCATCTTAGTCTTCACATAATAAATCTCATGTTTTTAACTTACACAAGTAGGCTTGATAATAAAAGAGACGAATCCACATAGCTAAGGAAATAATTTCGATGGATCGAATTGAGTTAGAATATGGAAAGGTACAATGGTTGGCTTAGAGTTGGTGTACGATGTGCTTTAAAAATGACACTCGATCCTTCATCCCGTGGCTTAGGAAAAGGAAAGTTAGTTGAGTCGACGAAGTTATGAACGCAGCCTAAGTCATAGGCGTCGCCCGCATAAATACTTGATAAAGCATGCACGATCCATTGTCCAAGGCTTGGCATAGCCTTTGCCCGTCCTATTGGTTACGCTGCATTGTACAGCTTATGACATAAGTCTAGGCAACCAAATAACTTGTTTATTCAAGCCGGACACGTGCACGACACGTTCCATCAAGGCAAAGCTTGACGCTGCCTTTGCTCGTTAAGTTGTTACAAAGTTAAGTTAGGTAAGTTATGTTAGGCTATCAGAGTAGTAGCAAGCACGGTCCTATGAGATCTACGACGGGATATAACCACATAGTCTTACGGTCTCAAGGCCCGTCATATAGAGTATGACTTGGGCGGTGGAGTCGCATAGAGTTCAAGTTGGTTTAAGATACGATGTCACGGACTAAGTATTTCAAGGCACGAGTTACGGTTGATTCATTGAGTTTAGAAAAAGGGGGCTTCAAATAGTTATTCCTGAGTCGAATGAAATGATAGGGCAAAAAAGAAGAATGATTGCGACCATGGGTCGTCGAGGCGAGGTCTCAGATTTGAGGAGTATCAAACATGGCCCTGAAAGAGATGGTAACAATGAAAGTAGAATGACTGTGTGAGATGTCAGTTTGAGTCGAATCTTGCATGATCATTGGACAACTTGTCGACAAGGTAAATAGTTTCCCCATAACGGTGACCCACAGGGCCTGGGACCATTATGGCTGAGTATGAAAACAAGGGATAGCTGTGCTGAATCGATAGCACCGGGTTAGTCGAGGACTTCCAGGGGGCTAGCTGCCTTGCGCTGGAAGGGTCCCGGCCAACACAAGCTATGAGTCCAGACATAGCTTGTTATGCTAGTGACCTTATATGGATGAGTCGGCATGGGCGGCGATCCGCATATATGCCTTTGGATTGAGTCGAGTATTATGTGCAGTATATCAAGAGTCGGGAGGAATACGTACACGATAAAGATAATATTTTGGGGCCTAAGATTTGGCTGCAGCATAGACACCGTGCTTTGACACGAGATGTGGTGTCAAGTCTTAAGTTGTTGGCATAGTGTTGTACAATTTTGGAATTGAGTCATTTTGAGTTTAAGTCAGAAAATACCGCAAGGCAAAGTCGGTCGAGTGACACTTAGCCCACAAGTCTGGATTTAGGTCAGTTGGTGATCAAAGTAGCAAGGGCCGTGAGGCGGCGATATGGTTAAGTCATACTGAGTTGTGAGGCACGGTACGATAGATGTGTAGTACGGTCACAAGAAAATTGGGTACTATCGCGTAGTTCGCGTATCTGATTTTGGACCGTAAGGCAAACAAGACTTGATAGGTCAACGTTGTTGTTGCAAGCACGGAATGGTCTAGAGACACAAAATAGGCCAAGGCGTCTGTCCTAAAACTGATCCTAAGGCAAGAGTAGAAAGACAACCATAAAAGGACTATGTTGTACAAAGTAAATCAAAACGTGTTAGTTTTGTATGGGTGGGCGAGGAGCTTATTCCACCAGTACAGTTGAGTACTGACACCCACATAGTTTTTATGTGCAGGCACAGGTAGAAGCTCGTGGTGCGGAGCTCGCTTGGATACGTCGAGGCATATAGTTCCTTGTCGATTCGTAGCATGCGACCGCGTGGAGTCAAGACTTATACGGGATATAATATATGGATGTCGCCTTCCGAAGCATCCGCTGGCTCAAAACTTGTATTTGAGAGATGAGAGAGAGTTGAGTAACTTGTAATATGAGAAGAGTGAGCTTGACTGACTTGTAATATTGGCCTTGCGCCTTTGTAACGTTTGTTTCAATATCAATAAAGATTTTCTTTTGAATGACTTGTGTTTTGTTCTAAATTTCTGCTGGCTTATTCAATGTCTCTGCTTGGGACTTCTGTGTGACAATCCCGTCGCAACCGTTGTAATCGGCCGTTATGGAACCCGCTTTACACGAGCGAAATCTAGGCTTGTACAGCATCACGCCTTAGCGAGGACGATCGCTCCTACGAGAGCGGGACGTGACACTACATGCCCTGGCTTTCCACAATGAGTACAGCCTATTACGGAAGACTGCTTCTGCTCCTGTTGCTGAGGGTACGTCGGTGTTGAATGCTGAACCGACGTAACTGAATTTGCCCTTCGGGGGACTCCAATCGACAAAGCTCCAACCGCCGGGGCTGGTGCTGAGGACAGACTCATCAACCCATGAGATCTTTTCCTGCTTTCGGTTCGGTCCACGATCCTTTGTGAGAATACTCGTGCTTCCTAGCTGCCCTGATGGAACCGCTAGGCTCGGTCCAGCTCAGTTGCCACCAAGGTAGGAGAAAACTGACTCAGTCTTGAAAACTCGGCCGCATATCCATCGACCGTCCTGTTCATATGCTTCAAATTGGTGAACCTCGTCTGCAGATCATGTTGAGCCACTGCATCAAAGTACTTGATATGAAACTTGTCACTGAATGTCGCCCATGGGATAGGCGTCGCCAATCCTACTCCCAACATCGCCCACCAGGTGCGGGTTAAGTCCAATAACTGTAGGCGCACTACAGCCACCTTCTCTTCCTCTGGAGTCTTGGCTGCTCCCAAGATAATCTCGAGATCCTAGATCCAGGCATCAGTTGCAATCGCGTCCTCGCTACCGTCAAAGAAGGGAGGGTTCAGGTGTCAAAGAAGGGAGGGTTCAAGCGCTTGAAATTGTTAGCTGTATTGTTCCCTTGGTAACCAACTATGCCCATGGCATCTTGTACTGTCTGGTGCAGGGCATCGCCCCGACGATCCTGTGATGCAAGCAATTCCCTGATAAGTGTAACCCCTCTTCCCGAAATTTTGTGATATATTTTTATTTTTTATTTGATTAGTTTATATTTTATTTTTCTATGATCATTGGAGTTGTGACAAAGCCCACAGGTGAGTTATGACCATCTTGTGGTCACATGATCTCTAGATAGGGTCTATATGCATTTTATAGCTATATTATATTTTATTATGATTTTTAGACATTTTTATATATTTTTAAATAGTTATTCTATGAAGATTTAAATTTATGAATGACTTTAATAATTTATTTTGAGGCCATTTGTGACTATTTTGAGACCCAGTATTTTTCTTTAGGCTCTATTAGGCTAAATATATTTTCCGTATTTTTCTATAATTTTTTTGGGATTGTTAGATAATTAAATATAGGAGAAACATATTTTCTAAGACTTCTAGAATTTACTGTGCAAGCCTATGAGCATATATTGACCCAAAATATTTTTCTAGGGTCCATTATGCTATTTTATATTTTCTAAAATTTTTTTATAATTTTTGGCAATATTTAAGTATTTATTTATAAAGGTTTATATATTTTTAAAGGCTTTCAATATTTATTATGAGGCCATTTGGGACTAATATGAGGTAAAATATTTTTATTTATATTCTAAAAGGTTAAATATATTTTATATAATTTTCTACAATTTTTTGGATTTATTTTGATATTTATTTGGAGTTATTTGGAGTTAAAATGAGTTTTTAACGATTTCTGCATTTAAATTAACTAATTACACAGTCATCTGCACAGTCAGCTGTACAGTCAGCACTGGGCCCACCTGTCGGCATCCAGTAGCCCACCGACTCTCTCTCCTATATATATATTATTATATTCGTTAAACCTAAAAATTTCAGCAGCTTTTGTGGGAGAACTCATCTAGGGTTTCCGACTTCCCGAAGCGATTGCCGTCAACTTCGACGTGGTTTTTGCGCGCTGTTTTTTTGTTGGATTCGTATTGAGGTAAAATTTATGAATATGTAATTTATTTTTGTAGATATTATACCTAAATTTCTGGAAAATTCGTAGAGTGTCGGTTGTCCGAAACTTGACACGTTTCGGTGTTTTCAAGATTCCGGGAGAACCAAAAATTGAAATCATGAATTGTTTGAAGTTTCAGAAAGCTAACACATAATATTTCTCAGAAATTATTTCGTTCATCTATTATTTTATTTATTCTGTTGAACTCAGAATTGATCGATTGATCACCGTTTTGGTCACGATTAGCCATAACAGCGATATCTTTTGACCAAAGCGTGATTTTGCGGCACGGTTGATTCCAGCGTACTCGTAGTACTAAAATTTACCAAGGTACACTTTCAAAATCTAAAGTTCATAGCATTTGACTAAATAGTCAACGGTACGCCTCGATTTGCATAACATGGTTTCTAAAATTGGAAATATAACTTTTGATGGCCAAACTTGCATGTTTAGATTATATTTAGATTATTATTAGATTAAATTAGGTTTTTAAGTAAATTATTCTAGAATTAATTATTATTAGATTAGTAACCCAACTAGCCACTATTCTATGAATTTAGAACTAGAACATTAGAATTGATTTATAGTTTTCGTGCATGGTTCATGGTGGGATATGTGTTATAGGTTGACAGCTCCTAGATCGGCATTCCCTTATCCTCGACTTGTGACTACGGTTTGTTCAAGGACCACAGGCAAGTATACCTTGCCAGTTTGTACAGTATAATTTATTTGCATGTTCGTTATCTCGCTGCTGTTCTTTTTCTTATGTTCGTGATTGCTTTATTCCATGTCTAGTACACTCATCATGTTATAGTTTTACCTTACATGTTTCTAGTTGCCTGCACATTCTTGTTCCTTTCTGTTATGATAGTTCTATCTGTTACATTGTGTTAGTTTCATATGTATTCCTTGATAGAGTCGTCTAGTCCTACACCACGATTCCCTCGACTTGATTATAACTTGACTTAACTTGACTTGACATGACTTGAGTAGGAATTGACTTTGACATTCTATAGATTATGAGTACTTACCTTGACTACGGTCTATAGGATTTTATACTAGGATTAGCTACCGTCTTGGTTGTGAGTACTTGCCTTGACTGCGATTGAGACAATATAGATTGTGAGTACTTGCCTTGACTGCAGTCTATAGCTTGACCTTTCTAGTATGGCATGCCAGTGTCTTAGGATCCTTGTGTTTAGATCTTGCGTCTTAGTTCATTTTGTCTCGTTGGATGTCCTTGGTTGTCCCTTGCTTCTTTGTATATTTGTACTGTTACATGTTGGCTTGTATATTATGTATCTTGCTAGTCCTCTGAAGACCTGATGATCTCTTCAGGTTTAGCGACTGTATGGAGTTAGTTAGCAGAGCGGGATGGTAGTGGATTGCGATGTATGATACAGGTATTTGCTTATGATATTTCTTTATTATCCTCTTGTGCTTTATATTCAGTACCATGATACTTTCTGCTTATTTTATAGACTCATATCATTCTTAGAGTCTAATCGGGCAATATGCTAATGGGCTGTAGACCATGACCCATAATTGTTCATTTTTGTCTTATTGGATTCTTGTGGATTGAGATATAGTTTAGATTAGACATGATACCCATGACCTTGACAGCTTATACGTACTCGAGTCGGGCTGGAGTCTGCTCGACACGTAGCTGGCTTGCTCACGAGCTCGTGTCCGAAAATCGGGCACAGGTTGTGACAAGTTTTTGTGGTGGCCCATGTAGGTCAGAGCATATCGTATCGGTTACGTAACTGTACTGATACGAGCCTACGAATTTGACTAAATCTTAGAAATCTCAATCCACTCTGCCTTGAAATTTTTTTTAGAAATTTCTCTACCGCCTTTGAAACCTCGTATTCGTTCTCGATTATTCTTCCTTGCCCTCCCGTACCATTGATTCTCATCACTTCCTATTTTGGGGTGACGAATGATCATGCTATCTAGAATTCATCAGAGATTCCAAAGTTATTGTATAATATTGCTTGACTATTGAATATATGGTTGTTTATAGATATGAGAGATTATAGATGCCATACGTCCTAGATATCTGTTGTTAGAATCGTGTAGCCTCTCTTTCCGAAATTTCTGAAATATTTTTTTTTTGGAATTTTATTTTATTTTTGAACCGCCTAAGTGGACTCGGTGCTAGGCGGCGAGTGGCCGTCCGACTAGCGCCTAGCGTTTTCACAACCTCGCCAACCTCGCCTGCAATATATAAGTTTTTTTTCTTTCATGAGTCTTTATAACCTTATTATGTTTTTACACCTTTGTTAATTGGTCATTTTCGTTCAATTATCTTTGCCGAATTGACGATAAAAGAGACGCCCAATGTCGGTACGGTCATTATTGGTATAAGTTGGTATCGGATTGGGACGGTATCGGCCGATATCGCAAAATATGGAAATTGCAAGACACGCGTTAATGGCACCAAATCCCGACCAAATATACACGTGGCACTGTCACCTTGCAAGTTGTAACCTAACCAGCTCTCCCTTTTTGAACCTCCTCTCATTCATGCACCATAGCTGACCAAATTCAGATGAAGAAAGCTTGGATGATAGTGATAATGATTAACAAAAGCTGAAACAAACCTGCCTCGCCATCTCTAAAGATAGAGATTTGCACCAGGATCAAGATAGAAAGGAGCCTATTTTTCCTGTGGCCAACAGTGTGGCCATATACACACCAAATGACCAGTTTAAGCCAGCCTTTTTCCAACGCAATGTGGAAATGAACCCCCATCACATGCTCTCCCCTACTGCCAAATGGCTGCGGTACAGACACCTCACCAGTGGAAGAGCCAAGGGAACATAGAGCTGTAAATGAACAAAGCAGCAGCAGGCCCAAGCTAGGCCCACCAAACCCGAGCTCCTAATTTCCCCCAGCCCGAGCTCTTCATGGAACCCAGCTATATATACATAAACAGAGAGGAGAGTAAACCCTAACAAACGATCCATAGCCGCCGCCTCTGTTCCTCCTCTCCTTGTTGGACACAACACACTCTCTCCTGCCGGATTCTACATCAGCCATGCGAGTCTCCTCGCACTCTACCCAAGCCACCGATAACGTTGCCATTACTCCCGACCATTTCCCCGTGGACAACTGCAACTACATCACCCATCCGGTCGACGCCCCTACTCTTCATGCCATTATCGGAGTCACGTGGAGCCGGGCATCTCCGCAGGCACGGTGCCAGAAGGGACTCGAGCGAGGCCGAACGCCGACGAACTCCCTTAGGTCGTCATCCTCCTCCGGAGCATGTCAAAATATGACAATGAGCTCTCAAATTCGACCCCTCTTGGCCGAGCCAACCCTTCTGGCACATGCTCGAAGACACTACGTCCTTTTCTCGTCTCTGCACATTCTCTCTTCTCAACGTGGCAGACCCCCGCTTTTACACCATCGGCCTTACCGAGATGTTGTCGCTTGCTCAAAACGAAGACTCTGGCAGTCACCGCTGTATGCAGTTCTACAGACGTGCCACGTGAACCCATATATCCGACATTGCTGAAGATGCATGGTGCAGCCGCAGTGCCATCTGTCTTCTTAACGGACCATGCTGGAAGTCTCTACGACGTCAACTGTAGTGGATATTGGCATCTTCGTCGCAAGTCTTCTGTAGCGTCAAGCCTCGTCCGGCGCCTCTAGACTATTGTCGTCGACTTGCATTGTTGGTGCTTTCTTTACATGGAGAGAGCTTGCTCTCAACATGCCTTGTAAAATTATAGTCCCACATCGGAAATGCACCATGAGTTATCTCAACATATATACTTGGTTGTGTTGTTGAGAGATGCACATGGGGTGGTGACCCTAAGGAGGGAACCATGTGGGTGATTTTACTAGGAGGTAAGAATAAGGCTCCAAGAATTAAGCATTAATGCTTTTGTCATTCTCTTGGATTAATTCCACTTGGAGCTAAGCCCCAACGGGGCTTGGCGACTTGGACTCGGGCTCATGGGCTCATGAGGCGTAATGTGGCATTTTGTTGGCGCACTTAGCACGTCAGCAGTCATACGGTCTTTATGCGGCTCATATGCGGCATGCGGCTCATATGCGGCCTCATGCGGCTGATACGGCACATGCGGTCCATGCGGCTCATGCGGCACATGCGGTCCATGCGGCTCATGCGGCACATGCGGTCCATACGGCTCATGCGGTCCATGCGGCTCATGCGGCTCATGCGGCACATGCGGTACATGCGGCTCATGCGGCACATGCGGTCCATGCGGTCCATGCGGTCCATGCGGCTCATGCGGTCCATGCGGCTCATGCGGTCCATGCGGCCATTAGGCTCATGCGGCCAGGCTGCTGCTGCTGCCGCATGGAGGGATCCGCTGACTGTACAGATTACAAATTAGTTATGGAAAGGCTGAATCAATACGATTAAATCAGATCCTATCTTTGTGGGATTTGAATTAATTCAGATCCTATCTTTGTGGAATTTGAATTAATTTCGTGGGATTTGAATTAAATCTTATTGCTATCTTTTGGGATTTGATTCAATCTTTCCATAACTGAAGAGGCGGTTAGGGTTTCCACCCTCTCTCTATAAATACTCTCTTCTGGCCTCCTTTGTGACTACTACGAAAATTACAAGTCAGAAAAGGAGAAAGAGAGAGAGAGTTGCTGCCGCCATTGCAAGTCCATCCGAGGAGTCTGAACAGAGGTGACTTTGAGCGTTCCATAAGTTCTTCAACTTGCTGGTTCTTGGAAGCAGATCGTGTGGGGCGAATCTTGCTTTGAGTAACGATGTTTTGACACCCCAGCATTGTTCTTCTTCTCATCTCTCTCTAGTTTTATTGTAACTCGTTCTGTCCCAATTGCAACACATTTGCAAGGAAGAACGAGAGATCTTCTCTTCTCTTTTTCCCTCCTTCAGATTGTAATTTGGCTATTTGATTTATTGTACCATCGTAGATCTTGAGTTTGATCACTGCAAAGTTTTTGTGTGACATCTCAGATCTCGATTGCATTTGTTTTTCATCTTTGATCAAGCCCCGGGACTAACATGCATGCACACAAGACTGTATTTGCCGTGACCCCTTGGCCAACTACTTCTTCTAAGATGCCGTGCTGTGTCGCATCCTGACTCTTCCGTATGTTGGAGCAACCCGCAACTCCATAGGACACGCATGAGTCGGTCCTTCGATCCGTAACTGTTCCTTTTCATGCCATGCTGCCTGCTTTTTCGTGGTTGCCAGATCGAAGAAGAACAAGGAACCATGCAGGAGTACATCTCAAGTACGTAAGAAAAGAAATAACAGCAACAACACAACAAATGCTAATGGAGTAAAGGTAAATTTTTATATAAGCCCTCTTATCTCTAGAAATTACATCCACTATTTAGTCTGTATGAATACATACATAAGCAGCTTAGTTGATTTAAGGTTCATCAATAAGACGAGTCCTTTCCATCCTGGGCAAACTTTTAATATAGGTAATTTACTTATTAGACCCTTTAAAGTATATAATTACAATTCTTTTCTAAAACAAAAATCCTACTTGTAAATTTTTTCTGATTTCTTTGTGCACGGTTGTCAGATCGAGATGAAACTTGCGCCAACATGACCGTATCATTTTTTCGGTCCTGTATGCCAAGTTTGGTCCAATTCTGAGGCAGTTGATTGGATCGTCGTTTTGCGGGCCCCACGCTCCAATTCAACGGGCGATTTTATGCACGGTCCACCGGAATCCAAAACTGGACATACCATTGAGTTCATATCATCAAAATGAATTCGTAGATATGTAGTTTGACGACTTTAGAGACCATTGACTCTGTTACATTTTTTGGTGCAAAACGGGTCCAACGGCGGACACCGTTTTGGCCCAAAATTACCGTTTTGCCCCTGTGTCCAGAATTAGACTTAAGGACAGGCAATCCTAGCTAATTTGACTATTTTGAGAATGTTGGCAATGTCTGTTTCAGGTTTCGGAGACAGTTATGATGATTTGGACTCATCGGCTTACCAGTTGACTATATGTTGTTGGATCTGCGTGCAACCTCCAGGCAAGATACCTTACCTCCCTCTACAGTTTATTTACATACATATTTCTATTTCTATATAGTTTTACTAGTTGATAATTGACATGTGATTTGTACATCGTGCTTGCTAGTATATATATAGGCCTTGTTTATAGTTATCTTTGTAGTTCATATTGGATATTTGTATATATAGTTCTTGTTTATAGTTATCTGTGTAGTTCATATTGGATATTTGTATATATATAGTTCTTGTTAATTTTTTAGTTCATATTGTATTGGTTCTCTCATGTATCGTGATTTGGGTCGTGTCGTGTCATCACTTGTACTTGGACTGAGTCGCATCGTGTCATAGGATGAATAAGTCATAACGGAACTGCTGTACCTTGAAATTCTTGAAGCTAGCCTACGAGTCCACACCAGGGGCGAGGGTTAGTAGTTATCTGTCCACACCTGCGAGTCCACACTAGGGACGAGGGTGATGCTAGCCTGCGAGTCCACGCCAGGGACGAGGGTTTGTAGTATATGGTTCACACCTGCGAGTCCACACCATGGACGAGGGTGATGCTAGCCTGCGAGTCCACGCCAGGGACGAGGGTTAGTAGTATATGGTTCACACCTGCGAGTCCACATTAGGGACAAGGGTGATGCTAACCTGCGAGTCCATACTAGAGACGAGGGTTAGTAGTTGTTCAAACCTGCGAGTCCACACTAGGGACGAGGGTTTGAGTATTTGATTGGTTATCCATTGACATCGTGATATCGTGTTCCCTTGTTCTTCTCCAGCAGTTCGTTTATGCGTAGTGGTTCTTCCAGTCGTGTTTCGTGTTGATTGGTCTTTTTCTGTTTATTTTTTATATTTTCTTTATTGCATGATAAACTGTTAGATAGGCATGTATATTATGTATCTTGCTATGTCACCTGAGGACCTGATGATCTCTTCAGGTTAGTTATTGCGTGGAGTTAGTTAGCAGCTCGGGATGGAGGATGATTATGACACTTGTGGGGTCCGGATGTGATGATATTGCTTACGGGATTCAGGTATTGATACCATGTTTATTATCCAGTTCATTCAGCTCGTGTTTTCCTTCATCATCATGATATATCATATTTATTGATTCAGTTTATAGACTCATGTTATTTCTTGGAGTCTAATCGGACATGCATGCTAGTGGGCTGCAGACCATGACCCATACTTATTCATTCTTGTTTATTATTCTTATTGTGGATTGAGATATAGATTATTTTTCCATGATTTGGCAGTATACCATAGCCTTGACAGCGTTTACGTATTTGAGTCGGGCTGGAGTCCGCTTGATGCGTAGCTGGCTTGCTCACGAGCTCGCGTTCGAAAAGCGGGTGCGGGTCGTGACAAATCGTTAGCAACTATTTAGAAGGTTAAGATTTTAGTGACCGTATTTTAAGGAGTAGTATGACCAAAGGTGGGTAGAAGTCCTCAAGTATTCAGAGTTATAAAATGACTAGAGAAGGTCATAAAATATTTTTAAGAAATTAAATTTGAGGAGATTAAGGTAATAGTAGAATTTAATTTTTAAGGAATAGTTATGAATTAGAATTTCGAGGACAAATTATTTTTAAGGTGGATAGATTTGTAACCCCTCTTCCTAAAATTTTGTGATATATTTTTATTTTTTATTTGATTAGTTTATATTTAATTTTTCTATGATCATTGAAGTTGTGACTAAGTCCACTGGTGAGTTATGACCATCTTGTGGTCACATGATCTCTAGATAGAGTCTATATGCATTCTATAGCTATATTATATTTTATTATAATTTTTAGACATTTTTATATATTTTTAAATAGTTATTCTATGAAGATTTATATTTATGAATGACTTTCATAATTTATTTTGAGGCCATTTGTGACTATTTTGAGACCCAGTATTTTTCTTTAGGCTCTATTAGGCTAAATATATTTTCTGTATTTTTCTACAATTTTTCTGAAATTGTTAGATAATTAAATATAGAAAAAACCTATTTTCTAAGACTTCTAGAATTTACTGTGCAAGCCTATGAGCATATATTGACCCAAAATATTTTTCTAGGGTCCATTATGCTATTCTATATTTTCTAAAAATTTTCCATAATTTTTGGCAATATTTAAGTATTTATTTATAAAGGTTTATATATTTTTAAAGGCTTCCAATATTTATTATGAGGCCATTTGGGACTAATATGAGGTAAAATATTTTTATTTATATTCTAGAAGGTTAAATGTATTTTATATAATTTTCTACAATTTTTTGGATTTTTTCTGATATTTATTTGGAGTTATTTGGAGTTAAAATGAGTTTTTAACGATTTCTGCATTTAAATTAACTAATTACACAGTCATCTGCACAGTCAGCTGTAAAGTCAGCACTGGGCCCACCTGTCGGCGTCCAGCAGCCCACCGACTCTCTCTCCAATATATATATATATTATTATTTTCGTTAAACCTAGAAATTTTAGCAGCTTTTTGTGGGAGAACTCATCTAGGGTTTTCGACTTCCCGAAGCGATTGCCGTCAACTCCGACGTGATTTTCGTGTGCCGTTTTTTTTGTTGGATTCGTATTGAGGTAAAATTTATGAATATGTAATTTATTTTTGTAGATATTATACCTAAATTTCTGGAAAATTCGTAGAGTGTCGGTTGTCCGAAACTTGACACGTTTCGGTGTTTTCAAGATTCTGGGAGAACCAGAAATCGAAATCATGAACCGTTTGAAGTTTCGGAAAGCTAACACAGAGCTCTACGACATTAATTTTTCTCAGAAATTATTTCTTTCATCTAGTATTATATTTATTCAGTTGAACTCAGAATTGATCGGTTGATCAACGTTTTTTGTCACGATTAGCCATAACGGCGATATCTTTTGACCAAAGCGTGATTTTGCGGCACGGTTGATTCCAGCGTACTGGTGGTGCTAAAATTTACCAAGGTGCACTTTCAAAATCTAAAGTTCACAATATTTGACTAAATAGTCAACGGCATGTCTCGATTTGCGTACCATGGTTTCTAAAATTAGAAATATGACTTTTGATGGCCAAACTTGCATGTTTAGATTATATTTAGATTATTATTAGACTAAATTAGGTTTTTAAGTAAATTATTCTAGAATTAATTATTATTAGATTAGTAACCCAACTAGCCACTATTCTATGAATTTAGAACTAGAACATTAGAATTGATTTATAGTTTTCGTGCATGGTTCATGGTGGGATATGTGTTATAGGTTGACAGCTCCTAGATCGGCATCCCCTCATCCTCGACTTGTGACTACGGTTTGTGCAAGGACCACAGGCAAGTATACCTTGCCAGCTTGTACAGTATAATTTATTTGCATGTTCGTTATCTCGCTGTTGTTCTTTTCCTTACGTTCATGATTGCTTTATTCCATGTCTAGTACACTCATCATGTTATAGTTTTACCTTACATGTTTCTAGTTGCCTGCACATTCTTGCTCCTTTCTGTTATGATAGTTCTATCTGTTATATTGTGTTAGTTTCATATGTATTCCTTGATAGAGTCGTCTAGTCCTACACCACGATTTCCTCGACTTGATTATAACTTGACTTGACTTGACTTGACATAACTTGAGTAGAACTTGACTTTGACATTCTATTGATTATGAGTACTTGCCTTGACTATGGTCTATAGGATTTTATACTAGGATTGGCTACCGTCTTGGTTGTGAGTACTTGCCTTGACTGCGATTGAGACACTATAGATTGTGAGTACTTGCATTGACTGCAGTCTATAGCTTGACCTATTAGCCATTTCTAGTATGGCATGCCAGTGTCTTAGGATCCTTGTGTTTAGATCTTGCATCTTGGTTCATTTTGTCTCGTTGGATGTCCTTGGTTGTCCCTTGCTTCTTTGTATATTTGTACTGTTACATGTTGGCTTGTATATTATGTATCTTGCTAGTCCTCTGAGAACCTGATGATCTCTTCAGGTTTAGCGACTGCATGGAGTTAGTTAGCAGAGCGGGATGGTAGTGGATTGCGATGTATGATACAGGTATTTGCTTGTGATATTTCTTTATTATCCTCTCGTGCTTTATATTTAGTACCATGATACTTTCTGCTTATTTTATAGACTCATATCATTCTTAGAGTCTAATCGAAAAATATGCTAATGGGCTACAGACCATGACCCATAATTGTTCATTTTTGTTTTATTGGATTCTTGTGGATTGAGATATAGTTTAGATTAGACATAATACCTATGACCTTGACAGCTTATACGTACTCGAGTCGGGCTGGAGTCCGCTCGACACGTAGCTAGCTTGCTCACGAGCTCGTGTCTGAAAACTGGGTGCGGGTCGTAACAATAAGTCCAATCAAGTCCCTGTTGTCGGACTCTGCAGGCTGGACTGGCTGAACTGGGGCTCTGGGTCATCAGAGTGCATGACTCGGGATGCTGCTCCCGAGTGCTGGGCTTGGTCTTCTTGTTGCTGCTGGGGTACTGGTTGAGCTCCTCCCGGCTGTTCGATAGGACCAAGAACTATGCCACTGAAGAAATGACATGGAAAACAATAAGGAAGGACCAAGATAGATCGAGGATATAAGCATGTGATCAGGTCAAGATTTCAGAAAAGATTAGAAGACACAAGTAGAGATCAAGGGCGAGTGCTGATTGAGACATCTATTCGGTAAAACTCCCACACATCTTGATTTATAAGACCTACATGGGCCACCACTTAAACCATGTCACTCCCCAGATCAAGAATACTGGAGAGCGGGGACAGATACAGTCAGCTACGTATATATAAGTGTAAATCACCTAGATATACGGTCACGGCTGTCTAGATGTATGAGGATTTATCTACAAGCCATCAGTCTCTTATGGTCAAGAACAAGCCTAATGTCTAAATTTTAGCAAGCAATAATAGTTACAAAATGTTAGACCATCAGATACTCAATATTAAGGCGTCCCATACATTTCATATACAGATGATCATGAAGCTAGTCATACAAAATGCGAAGACTAGCAAGAGTTTAAGTCATACATGATCAACCCTAGGATTTGTCAATCATGTTACAGCCCTTAGGCAGATAGGAATGTAAATTTAACACAAGCTAACACTTGTTCGACGGCTAAATGCCTCAAAAGAATAATTTACAATAGAGTGGGAGAGCAAAATAAAACACAATCGTTGCCAGGATGTCACGACCCGTTACCCAAATTGTTGGACCGGGTCGAGCCATGTCCAGCCTACGCTTGGTTAAAGCGTAGTAAGCTGTTCTAAGAATAGACAATAAAGGATCTAAGCTACTAACAGTTCTAGTATCACATTTAAAAGGTTCATCACAATAAAACATCTATAAGCGAAAGTAAAATAAGTACAGACTTAATAATACACTTCCAAAGTGTTAAACTGGAGACAAAGTCTAGTGACTACAAGATATAGTCTAAACAGTTCAATAACTAAGCCAAGAAGAATCTAAGCGAGACTACCAAGCGAGGTTCCCTGCGGGGACTTTCTCGGGAGCAAAAGCCTGATCCTCTGTAGTGGGTCCATAGAAAATATCACAGAGCAAATCTTCCTCCGAAAGTATGCCTACAACGTTATCCTGTCAGGACGGAAGCAAGTACTGATTCTATAAACTAAACATACTGAGCATAGAATGAAAAAAGATGTAGTAAATAAGAATCATGTCATCTATCTCATGTCGTATCACAGTCATGTCATATCACAAATCTATCTTATGTCGTATCATAATCATGTCATATCATAAATCTATCATGTCAGGAATACGTTTGTCATGATGACATATGTATATCTAGAGTTTAAAACTGGAGCAAGTACATGATCGTCAATAGGTGTACAATGTGCAGGGGCACATAATGAAATATACTTTTGTACAAGTGTAAAGGCGATAGATGTACATACGCACAAATACAGCTTTGAGAAATGCCTACGGCGCAGTAACAAGTAAAATGAAACTTTGCTCGGTATGATAGAGGGGGCATGATCACGTACTCAACTATCAGTTTCTCCATAACCCAGATTCTAAACATGTGAGGGATACGAGAACAGTAAAAACATGTGAGAGATACGAGAACAGTAAAAACTTGTGAGAGATACTGGGTGCAGTATAAATATGGCAGGTACTGAGAGCAATTTAAAATATGGTAGGTACTGAGATCAATTTTAATTAAAGCATGTGAAGCATACGCTAGATATATAGAAACCTGTAAGATACGGTTTTCCAGTTTAAATCACTGTATTAACATGGTTCATACGCAATTCATTATCATATGCAGTAAAATAAAGTTTGTAGGGGTACTTGCCTCGAGCAAGGTAAGAATACGAGTATGAAGATATAGATGTCCGGTGTCCTATCAAACTGATACACAATCTCAGTCTCTAAACTATGTTTAAGATTTAACACTAGTGGTGTGACACGACTCCTAACTGGACACTAGCTAAGTGGTGACCTAGCATAGAAGACCAATGTGGGGTGACACTATATCTAACCCAACACTTAGGGTCCTTAGAAACACAAGGGTCACCTTAGAGTTTCACCAAAAACCAAGCATATAAATATATACACTAATAAAAATAATTAATTATAAATTAAGGATGACACATAAATAAAAACTATAGATGTCGTCGGATGACAAAACAAACATCACCAACGTGTCCAGAATGGTCAAATTAGCTAGGATAGCCTATCTATAAGTCCAATTTTGACACAGAGGCAAAATGGTAATTTCGGGTCAAAATGATGTCTGCCGTTGGACACACTTTGTACCGAAAAATGTGTCAGGGCAGAAGTCTACAAAATCTAGCAAATTATATGTCCACGAATTCAGAATGATGATACGAACCCAACGGTATGTCCGAAATGGAATTCCGATGACCCGATCACAAAATGGTCCGTTGACCTGGATATTGGTATCCGATTAGCACGAAAATGCGTGTCGAAGCCAAAGTCTACAAAATCTAACAAAGTATATGTCAACGAGTCCAGAATGACGACACGAACTCAACAATATATCCGAAATTGAATTCCGATGAGCCGATCTCAAAATGACACGCTGACGCGGACATTTGGAATCCGGTTTGCACGGAAATGCATGCTGGAGCAAATGTCGTCAAAATTCAGCAAATTATATGTCAACGAGTCCAGAATGACGATATGAACTGAACGGTATATCCGAAATTGGATTCCGATGAGCCGATCTCAAAGTGACCCGTTGACTCGGACTGTGGGATCCGCTTTGCACCGAAATGCGTGCCAGGGCCCACGTTCTCCAAATCAAGCAAACTTTATATGAAAATGTGCCAAAACGATGCCACGAGTCTGCTGGTGGTGTCAGAAATTGAATTCGAAGTGCCAGGTTCAAAAATAGAATTTAACAAGTGTAATATTTAGAATTCGGACGGCCAACTTTGGCGTCGAATTCGACCAACCAAACGTGCTCACAATGAAATAAAACTTAAGAGGCAGGAAGAGGGTAATACCAGCTACACACAGGAACTGGTGGCACGCCAAACGGAGTTACAAGCTGACGAAGTTGGCTCCACAAAACTGTAGCTCCCCTTCCCGAAATTTTGTAATCTTTTTTTATTTATTTATTTGATTTAAATGGTGACTTTAGAAATTTTAGAAATGATTATTTAGTTAGTTATTACGATAGATGATTTATTCAGGGTTAGAAATTGGAGTACAAGACGATCGGAAAGAATGGCACGGATAGTGCAGTGGCGTACTTTGACTATAGTTTAGCCATGGTAGAGGAAGGTCGAGCCATAGTGATACCCTAACTAGGAAAACCAGGCTAAGTTGTGACATGACCCTATAAATAATCTAATTATTTAACTATTATTATATTGTGGACTTATAGGAGACCGGCTGCACCAATTAGTCCGAACCGGACCCAAACTAAACCTGAACCCGGGTAGGCACGTGGTGAGATCAAATACACCCATGTAGACATATTTCAAGTAGATGCAATGCATATTATTGGCATATTAAATTTCGTTATTATTATTATTATTATTATTTTATTGGGATTGTTATTTAATATTATTATTTTATTGGTTATATTTTTTTATTGTCAAATAAGTATTACATATGGGTGAATGTGAATGTATGTATATACAAATTATATATGAGTGTATTTGTATGTATATATAAAAATATATAATAGTGTATGTGTGTGTATATATATATATGTAAGTGTATATGTGTATTTATATATTAATGTATATATATATTTATATTTATATATATAAATGTATATGCGTATATATATATGTGTATATGTGAATATATAGATATATATAAGGTGTGTGTATATACATATAAAAAAAATAAAATAAAATTATATATATATATATATATATATATATATATATATATATATATATATATATATATATATATATATATATATACATGTACTTAGATATTTATATATGTATATAGATATATATGTAAATAGAAATAGAAAAAGAAAAAGAAATAGAAATCAAGCAGCCCATGCTCAGCCATGCAGTGCAAGCCCAGACCCGAACCCAGCAGGAGCATCCCGGGCCCAAGCCCAAACCGAACAAGCCCTGCTGAAACTTCAGCTTGACTGGGCAAAACCCTTAGCCCGAGAGCAAGCCCCTGAATTGTTCTGCTACTATATATATTATGTACGTATATAGGTATAGAGGAGAGCGAAACTTCGAACCATAACCTCCTCAAACCGCCACCACCCACACTTGTACGCCGGGGACCCCGACCGTGCGCTACCTCGTGTGCCACCCGCCGCCGGCGCCACAGCCGCGCGCGGCCGAGGCCGCGCAGATGCAGCGCGTGCGAAGAACAGGGCGACAGCAGCAGCCCTGTTGCGGAGTCAACTTCGTAGTTAAAATTTATCCTCGTTACTCGACCATTTTCTGAGATGTTTCTTCAATTATGATTCCAATATATACGCCTCTGATCCCCATCATTTAGTTTAACCTTAGGTAAACTATATCGCCCAGGAAATCGAACCAAAGTTCGGTAAAAACCTGTTCGAAAACAAGGTATAATACAGTCCAATCACCCATGTTTGAAGATCGATTTCGATCGATCCAGTACCATATTATAAATTCTATTTGAATAGACTTTTAGAAAACATGTAGGGCTCCACGACCCAAATCGCAGAAGTCGATTTCATCGACTACGCGTCGAAAAATCGAATCCCGAAGTTGACCGAAAACCTGTTTTAAAATCAATAAAATTCTTCGATACGACGTACGTCCCGCCAATCCAGGAAACGTGGCCGCGAACCGAAAGCATCGAAAGGTGCGTAACGGCTTCGTGGTCGTGTAGGCTTTGACGGAATTCAAATTGGTCGCGTGTGCGTGACGAATTTGATGCATATCCGTCGAAATTCACCATATCGGCCTCTGTACAAATTTCCTAATTACTTTGTGCACGTTCATCAGATCGAGACGAAACTTACGCCAGCAGGACCGTATCATTTTTCTGGTCCTGTATGCCAAGTTTGGTCCAATTCTGAGACGGTGGAATCGAAACGCCGTTTTGCGGGCCCTACGGTCCGACTCAACGGACGATTTTGTGCACGGCCCACCAAAATCCAACTCTGGATATACGTTTGGGTTCGTATCAGAAAATTGGATCCGTAGACATATAGTTTGACGACTTTAGAGACCATTGACCCTGGCACACTTTTCGGTGCAAAGCGGGTCCAACGGCGGATACCATTTTTACCTAAAATTATCGTTTTACCCCTGTGTTCAGAATTGGACTTAAGGACAGGCAATCCTAGATAATTTGACTATTCTGAGAATGTTGGCAATATTTGTTTCAGCTTTCGGAGACAGTTGTGATAACTTTGACTTTATGGCGTACCAGTTGATGGTATCTTATTGGTTCTTCGTGCTACCACCAGGCAAGTATACCTTACCTCCCTCTACAGTTTATTTACATATATATTTCTATTATTGTATAGTTTTACTAGTTGGTTATTACTTATGATTTGTATATCGTACATGCTAGTATAGCTATAGTTCTTGTACATGGTTAGCCTTGTTAGTTCATATTGGATTGGTTCTCTCGTGTATCGTGATTAGGTCGTGTCGTGTCTTCATCTATGTCTTGACTGAGTCGTGTCTGCAAGTATGTGCGAGTGAACTGCTATTCCTTTGTCTTTTCCACAACCAGCGAGTCCACACACGGGACGAGGGTTGTCCTTTGCACCTGCGAGTCCACACACGGAACGAGGGTGACTTGTCTTGAAACTGACCTACGAGTCCATATTCAGGGCGAGGGTTGGTATCAATTGATCTACCAACAGTTCATTTATGCATACTTGATCCCGTATCCGTGTTCATAGTTACCTGTCAGTAGCCACATGTCAGTTTTCTGTCTAGTTCCTGTTTATACAGTGTATATATTATTGCTTGATTAAACTGTTAGATATGCATGTTTTATGTATCTTGCTAGTCCTCTGAGGACCTGATGATCTCTTCAGGTTTAGCGATTGTATGGAGTTAGTTAGCAGAGCGGGATGGTAGAGGATTGCGATGCATGATACAGGTATTTGCTTGTGATATTTCTTTATTATCCTCTCGTGCTTTATATTCAGTACCATGATATACTCTGCTTATTTATAGACTCATATCATTCATGGTGTCTAATCGAACAATATGCTAATGGGCTGCAGACCATGACCCATACTTGTTCATTCTTTTTATATGATTCATGTGGATTGAGATATAGTTTAGATTAGATATGATACCATGACCTTGACAGCTTATACGTACTCGAGTCGGGCTGGAGTCCGCTCGATACGTAGCTGGCTTGCTCACGAGCTCGCGTCCGAAAAGCGGGTGCGGGTCGTGACAAGTTTTTGTGGTGGCCCATGCAGGTCAGAGCATATCGTATCGGTTACGTAACTGTACTGATACGAGCCTGCGACAATGACTAAACCTTAGAAATCTCAATCCACTCTGCCTTGAAAATTCTTCTAGAAATTCTCTACGTCCTTGAAAACTCCATATTTGCTCTCGAATATACCTCCTTATTTTTTGTACCCTTGACTCTCGTCCCTTCCTATTTCGAGGTGACGAATGATCGTGCTGTCTAGAATGCATCAGGGATTCTTAAGTTATAGTATAATATTGCTTGATTTTGAATATTTGATTGTTTATAGATATAGGGGATTATAGATGCCATATGCCCTAGATATCTGTTGGAAGGACTGTTAGCCAGTAGTTAGAAGAATATAAGAATTTAGTGACCATATTTGAGGAGTAGTATGACCAAAGGTGGGTAGAAGTTCTCAAGTATTCGGGGTTATAAAACGACTAGAGAAGGCCATAAAATATTTTTGAGAAATTAAATTTGAGGTGATTAAGGTAATATGAGACTTTGATTTTTAAGGAATAGTTATGAATCAGAATTTCTAGTACGAAATTATTTTAAGGTGGGTAGATTTCTAGCTCCCCTTC